>BSBM01001125.1:2527500-3127500 GCA_027924585.1 Larix kaempferi | reverse complement strand
CAACATCATTTAAGTAATCATATATACAGGAAATAACAATTCAAATACTTATCTTTGTTTGGTTGTTGGGTGGACTCCCTCTCAATATTTGCTTCCTTGCAGGAACTACCGTTGTATCTGATAGTGTGCACCTTAACCAATGCTGAAAATGGATGAGAGGTTATTCCATAGATTATTTGTCTTCCAGATTCCAACTCTGCAGTAGCTTCTTCTTCATTACAACACATATTCTTCATCACTTGAAGAATATTCATTGTCTTCTCTGGTTCTCTTCCCTTCAGGTTCATCATCCTCTGCAGTGTGAGCATGATGTATTTTCTTGTTGTTATTCTTCTTGTGGGAGCTTCTTTTGTTCCTGGGACAATCTCTAGAATAGTGTCCCTTCTCATCACAAGTATAACATCGAATGTGAGAAGGATCTCTCTTGGATCCTCCAAGGTTCTCCCTTTGATTCTGGTGGTGGTGTTTACCCTTCTTATGATGAGGATGCTCCCTCTTGTTGTTATTATTCCTGGTGTGTGCTGTGAGAGCTTGGTCTTCATTATCCATCTTTTCTTCTTGAGCTATAATTCGAGCTTCTTCCTGTGAGCATTCCTCCCACAACCTACTGAATGTGACGATCTTCTTCCTAGCACAAATTCCTTGAATGAAGGAATCCCATGACCTAGGAAGACCATTCAAAGTGGTCATCATAGTTTCACCATTCTCTATATCTTCTCCCAAAGCTTCAAGTTGTTATTTTATTTGGGAGAACCTTGTGAAGTAGCATTGCATTGTCTTTGCATTTTGTATCTTGACATTCTTCAATTGATTCCTCAAAGTCATCTTCCGATTTATGTTCTTTCCTTCAAACAGCTTGGTCAAGGAATCAAACATCTCCTTGGGTGTATTTAGAGAAGATACATGTGGTATGAGATGGTCTTTGATAGAATCTGCAATGATTCTCTTGGCATTGACCAAGTTCTTCTTATGTAAGGCCTTAGCCTCATCTCCCTCTGGAAATGGAATCTCTTCACTTATGTAGGTGTCCAATTCATTCTCTTCTAGGATTAACCCAATCCTATACTTCCATGATCGGAAGTTATCAACCCCTTCAAGCTTATCCTCAAGCTTGGTGTGGTGAGACATCTTAATGAGAAACTCAAATGGAAATAAAATATTTTAGGTCTTACCACTTGATTTGTTGAAACTGGATCTCGAGCTGGCTAGGGTTTAACAGAGAAACCCTTAAAATCCAAACTTGTAATTTCAAACTTATCTCTGGACAGGGAGATGCAATTGACTGAGGCAAGCAATCTGGTGTGCTCATATTTTGAAAAAATCCAAAAATTGACCCTCCAAAAATGACCTACGAATTTTGGATCTGCAACTTCTGTCAAAATCTGGTTTTTCTGGTCCAAAAGTCAAATTAGGGTTTGACTTTCCCGGAGATTCACCCAACCAAAAAGTTTCATATTGGTCTGTAACTTTAGATTTTGCTGAGGAGAGAAATCCTGTGCTGAGAGCACTCCAAAATTCTACTTTTGTCAAAATCCCTAAATTCCCGTAGCAGTGACAAGCCAAAATGAAAATGCTCAGAATCCAATTCTGTTTTGATAGAAAGATATGCCATATTGTTTCGGGTGAATCTCTAAAATTTCATATCCTCAGTGTCTGAAACTTCATCCCGTGGTAGAATGACCTATCATATTTCCAACCCCACATATTTGAGCTCCAATGGATTCTCCATGAGAGAGATATGCTAAGTGTCGCAACATGACCTGTTTATGGGATGAAACAACATAGCGAACTTGTACGGAGTGCCACGTGTCACTATTTCAACTTCAGCCTCTAAAAATCAGACATGTGAAACTACAATCCGTTCCTTAACTGCCACTTTTTACGGAATTCAATTTGGAGCTTCCTAGCTCGTGATATGACCTTTGTTCCTAGGTCACCTGTTTAGGGATGCATTCTGGAAGAGGTAGAAACCCTAACTTCTATGAATCATATCTCACAAAGTACAATGAATCTGAGGCTGAAATTTTTATACAGGGTACATCCGTGTCTGATATTTGGCCTGTAAAAAATTCAGATCCCGAACCTTCTCCAAAACGGATTTATAGCGAAAGTTCCACGATGACTAGTTTTTACTATACCAAGCCTTAGCTTCCAATTTGTCGCAAGTGCAACAAGTGTCGTAAATGCCATACAATGCCTTCCTTTAGGATAGCTCTGATACCATGTTAAATTTTCATCATTTAATTCAATATGATCTAGGATCTTAACTGAGAGAACAACATGTACATCATATCAAACACAAGAGACAAGAGACGCAAAGCATTTCACCGGGGAAAACCAAGAAGGTGAAAAACCCCGCAACTTCCTCAGAGATAGAATCAGCACTAATACAAAGATCACAAAGATGAATCCCCAAAATATAGATGTCTTCAGCAACTACTCCTCCTCCACTTGTGCGCACTCCTCTCTCTCAACTATGCGAGTTGGATGAGTGAGTGAATGAGCAAATAGAGTGGTGCAACCACTCTATTTATACTTTAACTTGACCTGCCTTTTACCCTAACTCGGACGACCCTTGAGGGGATTCTAATAAACCTTCCACTTAACTCATACTGGGCCGACCCCTCTAAGGTGGTATAATAACCCATCAAATACAATTTACGACACTTACAATAAAACTTGCGACACTTGTAAATACAAATGACGACACTTCCAATCGGAGGAATAATACATCTCCAATGGGGTTACAATAACGTACAAATGTACTACATACAATATACAAGTGAATATCTTCCAAAGTTACAGATACATCAACAAAAACTTCTCTGATTTGAGAATTTTATTTATTCGTGCATGTCCAATCTAAGCAAGAGCTATTGACCATATATTTGTTTCCATGTATTGATCTGACGATTGATTCGTCCGCGATGTTAACATTTGTTGTATACTGTTTAGACCAATTATCTTTCTTTTGAGAGATTGTTTTGCAACCGTAGATCTTCATTGGTATGGATCTAGTGCATTCATTTCTGTCTTGACATGATTCTGAGCGGATTTCATAATTTTTTTTATCATTTTTTGTCTTTTTTCTTCTCTTTTTTTATTATTTTTATTTTTTTTGTATATATATAATTTTTTCATGATAATTTTTCTCTCTTATTATTATTAATTTTTTCAATATCAGTGATTATCTAAGTTTTCTATCAGCATTAGATTTTTTTGATAGAGTGTTTGTGTGAACTCTTCCCTGGACTGTGGTTTCTTATACAACTTGAGTCGATGTCCATTCACTAACATGGGGAATTTTGTTTCATCAATTGTTGTGATTATGACTGCTCCATTGTCATAGATTGTGTCAATGATGTAGGGTCCGAGCCATCTGGTGGTGAGTTTTCCTTGAAAAATTTGGAACCTAGAATCATATAGTAGCGCCCGATCACCTTCTTTAAATTTCTTCTGCTTGATGTTTTTGTCATGCCATTTCTTCCTTTGTTGCTGGATGATTTCAGTGTGGCCAAGGGCTTGTTGGCGGTGCTCATCCAAATGATTTAGTTGTAGCATGCGTTCCTCTTGAATTTCTGAGAGTTCCATGTTCAAATTGGCTGCAATTATCAATGTTTTGATTTCAAACTCAATGGGCAGCATTATCTTCTTTCCATATACCAACTCATATGGGGTAAAGCCTGTTGTTGTCTTCCATGTTGTGTTATAAGCCCAAACTGCTTCACTCAATCTGTCTGCCCAATCTCTTTTGTGTAGTTGTACTGTCTTTGTCAAAATTCTTTCTAATTCCCTGTTTGTCACTTCAGCTTGACCATTAGCTTGAGGATGGTAGGAGGAGTACCTTCGATGTTTGACATTGTTTCTTCTAAGTAGGTCCTCGATGAGGTTAGATGTAAACTGTGTTCCTTGGTCAGACACTAACTCTCTTGGAACTCCAAATCTGTGGAAGATTTGTTTTGTAAATTTTTTTGCCACATTTGTTTCATTTGCTGTTGCAAGTGCTTCCACTTCTGCTCACTTTGTAAGGTAGTCAGTGCATACTAAAATATAGATTTTTTGATTTGATGGGCGGTTAAATGGATCAACAAAATCAAATCCCCATTTCTCAAATGCTTCCAAAGATATTTGGGGATGTAGAGGCATTTATTCTCTTTGTGTAGGTTTTCCCATTCGTTGACAATCATCACAATGTGATACATAATCATAGGATTCCTTGTGAAGTGTTGGCCAATAATATCCGGTTTGCAATACTTTATAGGCTGTTCTTTTTGCAGCATAATGTCATCCACATGGCTCATTGTGGGTGGCATGTAGTATATCATGGACTTCATCTTCTTTGATGCATCTTCTCAATATTTGGTCTGGACCTTTTTGAAAAAGAATACCTTCTATCCATGTGTAAGTTGCACTTTGTCTTATGATTCTGCACTTCTCTTGGTAGTTGTAATGTTGTGGAAATTTACCAGATACTGAGTAGTTTTCTATTTAAGCAAACCATGGGATTTTTTATCAGATTGCAAAGAGGTGCTCATCAGGGAAGTTATCATTTAGCAACTCACTGTCCTGTCCATGGGTCAGTCTAGACAAAAAATTTGCTACCACAGTATGTTTTCCTGGCTTATCCAGGATTGTTATGTCAAATTATTGCAAGAGGAGTAGCCATCTAATAATTCTAGCACTTGTATTAGGTTTATTCATAAGGTACCTGATTGCTGAGTGGTTGGTGTGGACAAAGACTTGGTATCCAGTGATATAGTGCTTGAATTTGTTTATTGCATGTATGACAGCCAAAAACCCCTTTTCTGTGACTGTATAATTGAGTTCAACTCCTACCAAAGTTTTGCTAATGTAATGTATGGAATATGGTTTCTTTTCTTCTTCCTGCCTAAGGATTGATCCAATGGCCTTATATGAAGAATCAGAATGTATGTGGAATGGTAGTGTCCAATTGGGTACTTGGAGTACTGGGGCTATGATTGTCTTCTCTTTCAGGTTGTCAAATGATGACATACAATGCTTGGTCCAGATGAATTATGTATCTTTTGTTAGAAGAGTAAACATAGGTTCATCAATTTTGCTATAACTTTCTATAAATATTTTGTAGTAGCCTGTTTTCCCAAGGAAGCTTTGCACATCTCTTTTTTTGACAGGTGGTGGAAGTGTCCTAATGACTGTGACTTTTGCTTGATCAACTTCAATGCCTCTTTGTGAGATATGGCATCCTAGCACTATTCCCTCTTGCATCAACATCTTGCATTTATCATTGCTCAGACATAAGCTCATTTCATTGCATTTTTTTAAGACTAATTCAAGATGTTGTAATGCCTGGTGAACATTTTGGCCATAGGGTGTGAAGTCATCCATGTAGACTTCCATCTGATCATTGATAAAATCAGAGAATATGATCAAATGGCCCTTTGAAATGTTGTTGGGGCATTACAGAGTCCAAAGGGTAGCACTCTGTATGCATAAGTTTACCCATGGGCATGTAAAAGTGTTTTTATCCTGATAACTTGGGTGGATTAGGATCTGGTTGTATCCACTGAATCCATCTAGAAATGAGAAGAATTTATTTCCAGCCAGTGTGTCCAATACTTGGTCAATGAATGGTAGAGGGAAGTGGTGTATTTTAGTTTCCTTGTTGAGTTCTCTGTAATCCACACAAATTCTCCACTTTCCTCCCTTCTCAGGGACTATTACCAATGGTGAGACCCATTCACTATCTGAGATTAGGTAGATGAACATTGCATCCAATAAATTTTGTAATTCCAATTTGACTATTTCCTTTAATGTTGGATTCATCCTTCTTTGAGGTTGTCTTATGGGTACAATGCCTTCTTTGATATATAGGTAATGCTTGCAAATGTTTGGGTGGATACCCTTGATGTTGGTGTATGTCCATGCAAAAGCCTTGTTGTTTTCTGAGAGTGCCTTCATTAATTGATGTTCTTGTTCTGGCTCCAAATTGGAGTTAATATTAACCATCTTTCCAGGCATGATCTCCACTATTTTGATCTTTGTTGACTGTTGTTCAAGTGAGAGCACGTCTGCCCACATTCTGTCGAAGTTGTGGGGTGAATTTTTATCTTCCTGTTGCTGATCTGTTAAAAAAAAACTTCAAGAATATCATGATTAAAGATGCATTTTGAACAAATCTATCTAAATGACTGTCTTCATCAATAACTTTTAGAGATAGGGAAGCTTCGATGGCAAGAACATGTATGTTTTGGTCGTTTATATAATTATATTCATCTGTCCAATTCTGATATTCTATGACAGTATATTTTCTTGCTGGAGGATAAATTGTGATCTTCTTTCTAGCCTGCCCACTGGTGATTGTCATGGTGCCATATCTACAACCTATATAGGCTTCTGCTATTGTTAGCCATGGCCTTCCTAGGATTATTGGATATCCATTGAGTTTACATTTCACCTCTTTAACTATGAAATCGGCTGGATACTCCCAGGATTCTATGTTGATAATGATATCCTCAAGAATTCCTTCAGGTTTTATAGTTGATGTGTCAGCAAGCTGCAACACGGTACTGGTTGGTATGATAATAGGCTATCATTGTGTCCTTTGTCATCACATTGATTGCAACCCCTAAATCAATTAGGTTGCTTGCAATATGTCTGTTGTTAATGGTTACGTTGACAACTGGACTGCCTGGGTCAAGGTATTTGGGGTTGACAATGACACCCAACATTAAATCTACTAATTGGCCTACTACGTTTATAGTTAGTGGGTCACGTTTTCTTCGACTAGGTTGTTTTAAGCAATTTTCCTTAATAACTTTATTACAGATTGGTATGTCTATTATGGCCTATAAAATGGGGATTTGGATGTTCAAATGCGGCTTCAATTCGTTAAGGATATCGTTCTCCTCCTCCTCTCTGGTGTTTAGTATGATTTTCTCAGGAAATGGGGGTGTTCTGTTTGGTATTTGTGGTCGATTTTCTTCTTCATGAGAGTGTGTCTCAGTTGGCTGTTGTGGTTCAGGTTGTGTTATCTGTTCGTCATTGTTCTATTATTTATTATTTTGTGGATGGGTGTTCTACAATGTTTTACCAGATCTGAGATTAATTTCATTTATTTCAAGTGTATCCACGACATATGTAGGGAATTGCACTACTTCAGTGTTATAGGGTTGTTGCTGTGCTACTCTGTTGTTGTTTGGGTTTGGAATCGGTTTGGCAGGAATTGGGGGTAGTCTGGGAGGTGGTTGGTTCTGTGGGGGAGGCATGAGGAGTGGCCGCTATAATGGAGCCCTCCAGTTTGTTGAATAAGGATATGGATTTCCATAATTCATTGGTGGCTGAGAAAAAGGTGGGGGCATCGAGAATAAGACTATGTATAATATGGTTGTTGATACAGTGTTTGGCTTTGCTGCCATTGGTTTGGAGCTGCTTGATTTGGCCATGTGGTTTGGGATGAGGGGTTCCAATTTTGTTGATTACTTCCTTGGTTAAAATATGATTGGTTGTTGGGTTGGAAGGGCCTAACAAAATTGTTTCTTCTTTGATTAACAAAACATAGTTGTTCCATAGTACCTTCAGATGTGGGATCCTAAATGACAGCTTTGCATGATGGCAGCAGAGGGCATTTACCAGTAGAGTGATCATCAGTGTATAGGGCACATATTTCTATTGTGTTTAATGTGCACTGTCCCTTTTCGTGTTTCTTTCTGCATCGTGGGAAAAACACTGCTAGTGCTTGGCTTATATCATCCTGTTTGTTCTTAATTTGTAGTGCATCTAGTTGCATTGCTAGGGACTGAAGGATATCAGTTTTCATATCATCAAGAAGATTTCCTAAATCATACTTTTTTAGGTTTGGTCCTGAAGATGATGATCCTCCTGTAAATGGATGTGTATCCCGGGTCCCATTTTTACCTTTTCTGGATCTAGAATAATTCTTGAATATTTCTAGGATTTGGTCATAGGTTTTTTGGAATATATCCCGATCTCCTAATAGGTGTAAGAATTCTATATTTTCTTCCTTGGTTCCTCTAAGAAGGACAAGTTTCAATGATTCTTGATCTAGGGTGCAGTGACTATCTCTTTTGTAGATGAGTTGAAAGCGTTGTGCATAGTCTTCTAGGGATTCTCTTTCTCCTTGTTGCATCATGAAGATTTCATCTCTAGTATCTTTTGCCTTACAATAGTCCCTATATTTTTCTAGGAAGGATTGTTTCATTTGGTCCCAGGTGAAAATATTGTTCCCTTCCAGGCTCATGAACCATCTAAGTGATAGATCTTTCAATGTAGAAGGAAAGAGTCTAAGTTTTTGTGCATTAGTAGTATAACCAAAAGACCTACAAACTACCTCAAATTCAAATAGAAATGTGTCAAGGTCTTCTGAAGTTAAGCCGTGGAAGTTTGGCAGATTATTAGGGTTGATATTCTTCATTCTAGCATCCCCAAGAGGTACACTAATGGGAAAAGTAAACAGTTCTCTATGTTCATCCTCTTCCTCTGCCATAGTATCGTTTGAGCTAGTGGTAGCAAAGTAGTTATCGCGGTGTGGATCGTAGTTGGAATCAACTTCTTCATCAGAGTTGAAGAATTCAAATTGAGAATGCTCAGAGCTGGTGTTGCTCATAGGGTGGTTAGGCAAGAATCATCCAAATTCATCCCTGTTTCGTCGAGGCATTCATAGTAAAAATTTTATGATGATTTTTTTTAAGATGTCTCCTATAGATTAAGCACCTCCTCGACAACAATGCCAAAAAGTGGTGGAATCCAGGAATGGATACCTATTTAGGGTAGTTATACCAGAAGTATACTTTAATTATCGATTGGGGAGCATACAAACTTAAGAGATGCTAGGCACTGTATGTGCTCTATAGGGTGAGCTTTGTCGTTCTAGGTGTTTCAATGTATCCTAGAGAATGTTCTAAGGAAATAGGAAATATTGTTCTAAAAACTAAGAAGCAGGAAATATCAAAGTATGTAAATCCATGAATTGAAAAATGCTGAAAACTGATAGATTGAATCTAAGAATTGAATACTAGAAAACTAGAAATTTAGTCTAGGAATTTAAATGCTGAAAACCGGTAAATCTAATCTAAGAATTTCAATGCTGGAAAACAATCAAAGTATGTCTACTAAATCAAATACTGAAAGTGATTAAACCTATTCTGTTCAAATCAAATGCAAATCAAATACTGAAAGCGATTAAACCTGTTCTATTCAAATCAGATGCAAATCAAATACTGAAATATATAATACTCTATGTGATCAAACTTAAATAAGGAAAGTATGCATGAAATCATAGATATGACTCATTATCTGGAAATGGTATAAAAATGCTGGAACTCAAATATAAAACCTGCATGCGCGGAAGGAACACACAAGACTACGGACTGTGCGTTACAGAACTACGGAAACAGTGTTACCGAACTACAGAAGAAAATCGTTTTTATTGAAATCAGAATCTAATGTTTAAGCAAATACCAAAGTAATTTCACACATCATGATGATTGAAATAGTTAATAAAATGCATGAGAAATACCTGTAATGATACACGAGACTCCTGATCTACGTATTGATTAAGGGGGTCATCCCCAACACGTATTTCAGGAGGAAAAGAGACTTATAAACTCAAGGAATTACTATAACGCTGATCTTCCATTATCAAATCATAACTTCATGTTTCAGGAAAACTAAAACATAATTGTCTCAAATACAAAATATGCTGAATATTGTTTCTCGAAAATGTCAACATGCCCCCTGCTATTCAAGAGGTCCCTATTTATACCTAATTCTAACCTAGCTCTACATTGTGAACAACGATCCTGGTTAACAAGAGTTCTTTCTATAAATCAGGAAAATGTGAGCATTGATTCACTCATGATCTTCAGTCTTGAGCTTGATTTACTTTTTGTTTTCCAGATCACTTGCACCCTACTCACGCATGCCTATTTTCATGTAATTAGCACATAAAATGCTTTTAAGCATAAGAAAAATAATCTCTAAACTACTTCATTAAATAATCAAAACAAATGCATTCTCCCCTACAAACAGAGGTATTTTCTTATCCTTTCTTGCACTTGTGTGGCATAAAGGGGGTTATAGAGTACCTATATCCTGCTCTCATCAATCACTAAGGCTCTTTCTATCGTGATATTATAATTGGTCATGTACACATTTGATATTAGTTTACGAGACCATAATGGTTAAGGAATTTAATGGTTATGTGCACTTTTGTATAGTGTATTTAGAGACTACCAAGTTTCCACTTAAGGATTATATTGGCATGCTTTGATGTGCACATTTTTAATAGTTTGAAAAAAATAGTGGACTTCTTAAGTTGCTTTATAACTAGAAGAAAAAAAAATCCGTGTGTAATTATTGGAAAGTGTTATCTTAAATACCATAGAGTCTTCCATGATTATATTTTTGTTGGAAAAATTGTAATTATGAAGATATGTCGCTACAGGATTTCATGTAAGGGCATCATATGTTTCCTAAGTCATTATTGAGAAACTGTTTTGCATGAGTTTCATCAACTCTTTGGGAACATCAAGGAAAGTCTTATCTGTCTAATATCCCGCAGTTCATGATTAGATGTTACCAATTTGATGGTGTACCTTGAAGCAATTGTCAGCCTTAAACATTTTCCATCCGAAGATTGAAGGACTTGAAGGAGAGTGGGACTTTGCAAAAACAATTGTGGTATAGTAGAAACAACTACAAGTGTTGGCCTTCAACATTTTCCTTCCTAGGATTGAACGAATTAAAGGAGAGTGTGGTCTTGCATAAGCACTTATCATGGATCCTGAGGTTTAATGGGGGTGGAAATCCATTGATGTAAATATTTTATGCTTTTTATTATCCATCATATTAATGGATTGGTCACAATATTTTTCAGCGGGGCCGAATACGTAGCCAATTCCTTTGGTGAACTCCGTTACCATGTGCGTATCTAATTGGATGGTTGATGTTGTTTATTTCTCTCATTTGACTTATTGGATTGAAGCTAAATACAATCAGTGTTACTCATTTTTATATGCAAATAATCGTCAATTAAAAGGTCCTTTCTGTAGGCTATAATTTCACCATAGTTTATGGATCATGTCTATACCTCAAGGGCACCTCGATGTCACCTATGCTCTTGTCATCATAAGAGTATGATCCTCCTTCACCTAGAAAAATTCCATGCGTCTACGGAATTTTATTTTGACCTTATCACCTCTATTTGTTCTTTTCCTACCAAATCTATTGGATGTCACACTTCCCTTTTTTTGTCATGAGCGGATTCCCTCACTCGAGGAAAATATCCTTGACAAGTACCTATTTTGTGGTACCTACACTCCATCAAATGAGAGATATAGTTAGGCAGGATATTTATAGCTATTTTATTGGCATTCATTACGACATTGCATTTAATTTTCTCTAGTTGGAAATAACCACTCATATTTATTGTCATGTTGGTCAAAGAAAAATAGTGTTTGGGGTCATCATGATCACCTAGGGCCCCCAACACATCTAAAATATGGCACATGCTCTTTTTCGTACGAGTCTACGGACTAGTATCCAATAGAGGTCATTTCATTCATTGATACAGGACGATACCCCTCCCTCAACCCATTTCCCACATACCACGGTCTTGCAAATTAGCATGACACAGGTCTAAATTACAAGGATTGAGGTTCAACTAGCTAAGGCGATTGTCCTAACAAATTAATGAATTGACTTGATTATATTTATTTCACATAATTAATGTACGTTGTTAGAATCCCAAAACACACCATTCTATAATTCTCCTTACCCTTCTTATAAATTATCTCTAAGTCATAGGATTAGATCTTGACAATCCACTATTGCTTCTTTATTAAATTACCCTATGTCAATAAGTGCTTTAGGCTAAGATTATTAGTGCTCATGAAGAATGTTGTAGATAATATGAAAGGATGCCACTTAGCCACTACATAAAGTAAGGCCAACATTTCTTTGTTGTATGTGGATATTTGCCTCTCTATGTCATTCACCTTGTGTATTTCAAATGCAATGGATTTACTATCATGTCAAAGTGCTATACCAAGACCAAGCCCAGGGATTTTCATATAGCCTTCCTAGGATTCGAAGGGACAAACTATAAATATTTAAAATTTTCAATAGGAATAATAAAGGTATGAGAAAATGAGTGATGTAGAACACATCAAGATAGCAGTATAAACAATACAAGTTTAAAACTGCAACTCTTCATATAAGGTCACACCCATTGATAGTTTTTGTTAACATTTAGAATTATTGTTTAACTTGACATTGATTGTTATATAATATACCCCTCTTTCTTGAGTGGCTTCAACCTCAAAGAGAAATTTTAGAAAACTTCTTTGAGTGAGAAGGATATCATACCTCTTATTGGGAACACACATAAGTTTATTGGACATTGATTAAGAGGGAGTTTCCATGTTGAATTAGAAAAATCATTAAACATATGAGACTTCAAATGGAGGTCTTTGCAAATTAAAAAAGGTTATCTTTCGAATATGGAAAAGATGAAACCAGTCTCGAGACTTGACTTGAACAATAAGAAAATTATTGTCTTCATAATTTTTGTTATTGTAATTGATTAGATTAATGGAACGAACTACATTAACAGGTTTTAAATTCATACTTGACATGATATCCAACTTAGTCTTGCATACGGAAATGATTGATGTTCCACCAAATCAAATTCACTTTTAAAAAAGTGCCTTCCTGTTGCCAATATCCTAATTTTTTTTTTTTTTTGTCCATGTTGCTTCAATTGCACAAACAATCAATATACCTATTCCCAGATTTGGCCAAAAGGTATTACATCCAGAGAGCGCAACAAATATTATACCATTTCTTCCTTCTCTCCCAGATCCTCTGACCAATCATCTCTCGTAATTTTATTCCCTTTAGCCGAGCGGGTGATGGGAGAGATAGCATCATGAGATGTTTTTCAACCCTAATCAAGACATACCCCTTGGCGATTCATTGTCTTTGGTATTTGGTTTTATGTAGTACTGACATGTAATTGCATTATCTCTCTATTTCCTTGATCCATCTTATTAGGTTTTAGACTTTTGATCTTCTCTACATAGGATAGATTTGATATCATGTTTTCTCTAGGATCATCATTTTGGAATCCCACTCTGTATTCTCTACTAATGTACTTAGCAGTCCCAGTGACCTATATATGGTCATATTTTGGCCATTAATAAAATTATCTATCTTATCTATCATTGTTGGCAAACCTATCGTCTAATAATAAACTCTCACCCATGTTTTTCAGCATACACATGGCATTCAATTATTACAACATATCAATGAGTCATGACAACTTCTTTGTTCCACATAAATTCATTCAATTGACTTCAAACTCATATATTCCATATGGACCACCTCCTATATGCATAGGCACTTTCTTTGATGTGCTTCTATATTTAACTTTTCACAATCTCATTGTTCGCTTCTATTTAACCATGGGATCAATATAATTTCTTTCAAAATTCTTTGTTGTTTTGGAAATCTACAATTTGTCAGTGATATTGAGGATATAAGATCTAACACAATATTCAGGTCAGGTCTCTCAGAAAAGAGGAAAGAGATTAAAGAGCTTCACTTTCAGCTATGACAGGGAATCTTCTTTCTATTCTTTTTCATAATGATTCGAAGGCATTTGATTATTTCACACCATGTATAAAAATGAGGACTCAATTTTCTTAGGATTTTGAAATTGCATAACTGATTTTCGAAATGCATAATTTGATTGCCTAATTCTTTATTCCTCTTGAATATATATCCTATGTTTGATGTGGCTACAACAGGGTAGCACATTCTCACTAATTTCCCATAAGCAAAAAGTCTTGCTAGTTATTCAATACATCAACATTAACTAGGAGCTTAGTTTACTAATAGATTCACGCTCATCTAATGTGATTGTATAATTAAGGTTAGTAGGAGGACACAGTAATGGATTTGCTTTCTTATTCTAGGACTGATACCTTTTTTGAATGCATGTTTTACTTCTAGATTGATGTTTGGAGGAAAATTGTATTCAATTTTCCTCCAAACACAATACAATTAGTAGTTGGGTGGGACAGGGTACTTTATTAACACTATATTGATTCAAAAAAATAATTCACTAATATTATAGTTGTACTAAATGAGAATCAAACCCGAGTTTGTATTTTTATTGTGGGACAAGGTATTTTATTAACACCATAACAATAACACTCTTTAGAGTTTGTATTGCAAGGCATTTTATTTTATGAGTAGGACAAGGACAAAATCACTTTACTCGTAGGAGTTTATATGATTTTTGTTTTTCTTCCATTGCCAAAGTTGCAATGCTGAACCACATGGAAGGAGACTCAATTAAGTGGAGAAATGAGCAAGGCAAGGATTTGGATATTATAAACCTTTTAAATTTGAAGTTTTGAACATTGTTGTGGCTTTGATAGATCTAAGGGCTAGAAGCTGCATCTTTAGTGTGTTGTAGAAAACTCCCTATGGCTTGGGGTAGACCACGACAGACAACTAACTACCAGAAATTAACTCAATTCCCAAAGATATGCTATATAAATGACAATGCTAAGATAATGAAGAATCTAACCAACCTTGATCCAAACGTTTGATGTAGATCCCCGTTGGAGCTTTCAATCCGTGCACTTGAACCTGCAAATTAGTCTTGACAACCAATATACAACAAGCACATATAATATATAAATGACATTAACATCATCAATAGAAATGGTCCATGATATTATAAGTAGATGCAACCCAATGTAGAATAAACAACATTCACAACATTAATGGACGAGAATATGAGTATTTCTATTAATAAACAAGAAGAAGTACAATGTGATACGACCTCTTGCCGACAACCATTTTGAACCAAGATCCGGATCAATCCACTTGTGCCTCCACCACTTCAATCCTCCATGAATGACAAACTCAAACTATGGTAGGTTTGGAAGGTGAACATAAGGGGTTCACAACTACAAGGATCAATGAGTGTAGACTCGAGATAGGGAAAAAATCCACTAGAGTTCTCTTGCTCTTCTTTATCCTCCCATCCATAAGCCATATGTGCTCAATATATAGTCCTCTCAAAGGTAAGTGAAAGGACACATCGATGCGTTTCGGGGCAAATGGAGGGCCAAAGGTCACCCAATAACTGCTTTTTGGGAGTAAAAAGTAATAAACTAGTGATTTTTGCGATTTTACATGCTACCCGTGGGGAAGGATATAAAGTGGATCTAAGTCAATAAAATGGATCTTGCAGGCCAAAGAGTGCTAATGCTCACAAGGTGGAAAATTACGTTGTAACAGATGCCCCCTAATGTGTGAGGTCAGAGACTGATGCTACGATGGCCGAAATACATTATAAATCTCAGAAGTGGAGTGATGGAAACACAAGTGGAAAGAGCGGCTCACTCATCATAATACAATAGTGACTTGAATACATGTCGGTAGTACAACAATATGATACAATGGCCATGAATAGGAAATACATAGTGAATACATGTCAGAAGTGATCATAGCCATGATCCCTCTATAGTAAGATATGGTCTCCTACCGAAAGGAAACAACTGGTGCAAACTGGAGGTACAAACTGTTGATATCTGAGAGGTGATATCTCAGATGTAAAGTCAAAGTCATAAGTAGCATACTGAATTCCACTATCGCCTGGGGTCTTCTATGCAAGTCTTCGATGGTGCAAGTCCCATCAAGTGAATAAAGGAGTTGGGGTCGAACTTGATGTGACATTGTCTGATTATCGGTCGATGATGTATACCGTTAACAGACTCGAGATAACCCACCAATAATGAAAATGGGCATCAAGGCACAGAGTACAATCATCAAAGTGTGAATAGATGTGTTGAAGTCGAACACAAGGACGAATCGATCGATCAGGGGACATTGATGTATTCCCAAAATTGTCGATGGTGATAGAACCTGCCACTAATGACTGCAAGCCTCAAGGTACTCAACCGAACTCTAAGTCTCAAGTCCTGGAATAAATGGGTTGAAGTCGACGGAACGAGACTCCCTGGAAGGAAGGAATTAAGGAATCCTCCATCAACCAGTACGAGGTACCAGCTACGCTGAAAGATTTGGAAGATCTCAGTTGAAACGGACTGACTCAATAAGGATGGCCGACATGCAATAGTCAAGAAATATGAGGAGTGCCCGACTCTGGTTTCAGGACTTCCTTTGAACAAGAGCATGATCAGATGGATAGATTGAGGCAACATAGACTCGATATAGACTATGCAATGCAGGAGGCATCACAAAGGGCTCCATAATGTCTGGAAGCTTAACCAATCGGTGGAGTAAACTGAGAAATGAGTACAGCTCCTAAGGTCCAACTATAATCTTGACTCATAATGTATGGAGTGGAATGAATGCTCTATTCAAATGCGACACAACAGCTGCCAACTAGAAGTAGTAACCATAATCCCATCTGGCTTTTTGGAATATTTGATTTTTTTGGTCTTTTTCATATTTGGAAAAGCTTGAAAAAGAATAAAATTGCTTATAGTACAATAGGTGAGGGATCGAGTGTCAAATAGCTAGCAAACTAGTTCCAAGTAGTGGAACATACCTATGATCAATGCAAGGAAGCGTGAGAAGGATGTGGACACTCGGGGGGGGGGAGGGGGGGTTCCCTCAGGGTCAAAAGGTGATCAAATTGTGAAGGACAAATGTAAGCTTTACAGGGCTCGACAGGAAAAAGTGTTCAAGCACCAGGCTAACAATTGTGTAAGCGGGAGCCGACACAAGGCTCAAGCGATAAGTAGGATGATGCAATGCAATCACAACTTGATATAAATGGGGGAGTACTTATGGGAGATGGCCAGCATAAGAAAAAGTAGAGTATGAGTCTTCATCGCAAAGTGATGGCATAACTACAAAGGACTCCTGATCCTAAGGACAAACAACGACATGGGCGCCAAAATGAAAAAAGGGGTTCTAACTAGGGCACCCATGTTCAGAAAGGCCCTACCGCCACATGACGACACTTCTGTAGTAGTGTGAAGGTTCCGTTTCGGTTAAGAAGCGGGGTCGCACCTAGGGTTTATGAAAATGGTCAACAGGTCAAATGCACAATGCAGACGAAAATGACATCTAACCTATATTCCAGGTGTAAAATATACCTGCCGTAGGTGTGAAACGATCGGAAACAACTTTCGCCGAAGAAATCTGGTAAAAAAATGCTACTCCATGACATTATATTAATCCAGGTCAGCTTAAAATGGTAAAAACTATAGACAAGTGGGTTTCAGAAATTATAAATAGTAACAAGAAATTACAATTTACAATTCATTTTTACTATTCACCCATTTGGAGTTTTGGGTTAGTTTTCATCTCAAGATTCAATTGCTGATTCCGGGAGCTACGAGCGTCCATTCGTCTAACCGTCAGGAGTAGGTTGGTAGTATCATCCATGTCTTGCATTTCAATGCTTTTATTTCAAATTTTAGTGGTTTTTTATTATAGATGCAAAAATATTTTTGGGGAGAGTATCATATATTAATGTTTTACTATTTGCTCGTAGACAAGGGCCCAGTGAGACCCGATGGCTTCCCGAGACATTGTCGTCGGGGCAGGGGTGATGGGGTAGGAGGTGCTACAGCAGAGCGTACACTACAAACCCTATGGGGCAACCTGTCACGGATGTTTGGCGGGATACCACAGATAGAGGTGGCGCGGTTACCTGAGGAGATGCAGCGCCAGGTAGTGGGGGTGCCAGGTAACTCGGTATGACTGTTGCAGCGTGCAGCAAATGCAACACAGTATTTCTATGAGACACACTCTGTGGGGGCGGCAACTAGGCATCCTCGTAGAGAGTAGATATCTCAGGGTCCCATTTTTTGTACTGTTATGTATATTTTTGAGGGCTAAGGGCTCCAGTTTTATATCATGATACTCCCATTTTGGACATATTATTTATGAAAAACTATGGTTCTCCGGTTCTACTATATATGTGTATGTACAAATATATGAATGTATCTTTTATTTGTGTGCTTCATGGTGAATGTGACAAATTCCAATCTAATACATAGTTAGCATATGCATCAGATATATGATTGATACTTCTCAGAACATGAATGTATGTAATTGAAACAAAATGTCGTTCCAAGAGTCTTACCCTCAAGTATTTCCGTAGTAGAATAGGGTACCTCACATGGTACTGACCATTCAACTGAGACACAACCAGTTGTGAATCCAGGTGGACTTCTAAATCCTGGACACCATGTAAAATAGCATCTCGAAGTAGCTCAATCACGGCACTATACTCAGCCACATTGTTAGATGTAGGACCAAGACAAGCACCTCCGGAAGACACAACTAGATGGTCAGGTGAATAAATAACCCAGGCAGCAGAAGCAAGCTGCTGCATATGATGGCTAGCATCATCTGTGAACCCTAAGAACATAGGAAACTCTGTCGACATCTGTTAATCAAATGGAAGCTAATCAACAGACCTGAAAACCAAAAGAAACCTAAACTATGTACAGAAATAACTATACAATAGTATACAAAAGTATACAAAAGCATTAGCTAGAACTAGAAGTGCAAGCGTAATACTGCTTGAGGTAGAGACCATTCCTAGTCTCCTTCAAGACGTTCCCCTCATAGTCTTCTAATTCATAGGCTCCTTTTTCCAGGACACGCCTCACAATGTAAGGACCGTGCCACATGGGGTTAAACTTTCCTACCCCCAGTGGCTCTTTAGCTTGGTCATATAAGAGGACCAAGTCACCTTCAGCATATTGCTGGGGACGGACATACTTATCGTACTGAACCTTAACACGACGTTTATTGGCATCTATAGCCACATTGGCATCTCGACGCTGCTCGTCAAGTTGCTCAAGTTGGATTAAACATTTCTCAATACCTGTTGTATCAGGGAGGAGCTCTATGGCCAGTTTAAGCGAAGGGATTTCGCATTCGATCAGTAAAATTGACTCCACACCATGCACTAGCTGAAATGGTGAGAACCTAGTGGCAGTCTTGACTACAGTTCGATACGCCCACAAAGCAGGATATAACATAATGTGCCAGTTGTTCTTGCTTTGTTGGATGGTGCATTGGAGAATGGTTTTAAAAGACTTATTGATTGCTTCAACTTGACCATTCGCTTGGGGATAGTAAGAAGATGAGTGTTCTTGACGAAACCCAAGCTTGAGAGACAAATCCTCCATCATTTTTTTCTGAAAATGACTGCCATGGTCAGTGACAATCTCTTTCAGAATACTGAACCGAGTGATAATCTAATTGAACACGAAGTGGGCTGCTGTAGCACCATCGTATTTAACGGTAGGTATGGCCTCAACCCATTTGGAGAAATAATCCACAGCCACTATAATATGGTGATTCCCCCCAGCCGAGGCTGGTTTGCAATCCATGAAATCTACCCCCCACTTGGTGAAAGGATCGACGGTGACGACTGGATGAAGGGGTGCTGGATGCGAGTGTATATTCCAAGAAAACACCTAGCAAGGGTGACATCCCTTCACAGCGTTAATACAATCCTTAAAGATTGAGGGACAAAAGGAACCAGCTTGCATAATACGTTGGGCTGTAGCAAGCCCAGATAAGTGACCGCCACATTCCCTAGCATGACAATGATTAAGGACACGCTCTGCTTCTTCGAGAGTTAAGCAACGGCGGAGAATAGAGTCCTTTCCTCGGCGATAGTATAATCTTTAACGTGATGTTTCACATGGCGTCGCTCATCCCGTGAATAATGCGAAGAAAACTTCAAAGCTTGGAGAGAGATAATGACATACCCATACCAAGGGTGTTTTGACGAGATAAGGAACAAATGTTCATCACAAAGGAATCTTCATGGACGATATCCTCATCGAGTTTCGGAAGGTCCGACATAATCTCAGCAAACACCAACGATTTCACCGACTTCGTCGAAGCAAAATTGAGATCGAACTCCTGAAGGATCACAATCCATTTATTGTACTTCCCCCCTATAAGGTGTCGTGATAACACGAATTGAAATGGATTTATGTGCGCTACAAATGTGGTTGTTCTAAGTAGAATATAGTGTCGTAACCGCTGGACTGTATGGACAGTCACAAGCGCTATCTTTTCTACGTGAGTATATCTTAGTTCATCGTCTACTAGAATTCGACTGAGGTAATAGATGATATGCTCGACGAGTGCATCATCAACCTGAACCAAGACCATGCCAATCGTCTCTTGAGATGCAACCACATAAAGTATGAAATCACGTGCGAAATCGGGTGGACTAAGCACAGGGGCTGATACCAAAGCTTTCTTAAGGGCATCGAAATACTATTGGGCTTTCTCATCCCAGATAAACGGCGTGTCTTTCTTCAACAGGCGTGCGGAACCTTTGGTAATAGCATAATTAACTACAAAACGATGCAGAAAAGTAGCTTTCCCTTGGAGGCTCTGAACTTGAAACAAATTGCGCGGAGGAGGCAACCGAAGTATTGCCTCAACTTTAAGAGGATCGACTCTAATACCCTCTTTCGAAACTATAAATCCTAGAAGGCGACCAGACCTCACTACAAAAATGCATTTATTGGGATTCAAACAGATCTTATAGTGTATACACCGTTCAAGAATCCAAAGAAGGTGTGTGGGGTGGTCCACTCTCTTGTGAGAATGGGTAGTGAGATCATCCAAAAATACCTCCATTATAATTTTAAGGTCGTGGAAGGCGTAGGTCATGGCACGCTGAAACGTAGCTCCGGCGTTTTTAAGGTCGAAGGGAATTTTCTGATATGCAAACGTGCCCCACGGACAAATGAAAGCAGTCTTGTGCTAGTCCTTGGGTTTGATTTGAATCTGGTTATACCCTGAAAAGCCGTCCATGAACGAAAAAATCTCACTTCCCGCACAAGCGTCCAATATTTGATCAATTAATGGCGTGGGGAAGTTGTCTTTCGGACATGCACGATTCAGGTCTCTAAAATTAGTGCATACACAGATCGTTCCCTGCTTCTTATCCACAGAAACGGGGTTTGACACCCATTCGGTAAGGGGAACGGGGTAGATAAAATCGGCTTTGAGCAGTTTTTCCACCTTTGCCTTGATAGCGGCTACCTTCTTAGGGTTCACAACACGTAAGCGTTGTCGAACCGGTTTAGAGTTAGGATACGTTCTAATCTCATGTTCAACAATACGGGGGTCTATTCCTGGTATCTCCTCATATGACCAGGCGAAAGCTTCCCGGAGTTCTGTAAACAATTCAGTGTAAATAACAATCTCCTCAGGAGTGCAATCGTCACCGATGTAGACATTCTCCACCTTTCCGGGAGTACGAGAGATGTTGATCGACATGGTTGGGGAAATATTGTCCATATTCCCCTCTGCAAAAATCTCATGTGAACCCAAAAGAGCCACAGGGTGACCAACCATCTCTGCAAGAGTCGTCCTAAACTCTTCTTGCTCAGCAAGATCGAGGTTGGGAAGGAAATAAGAGCGATGATGCATATCCTCCCAAGGTCTCTCACTACCACACATGGCCTCAATAATAGCTTCATCTGAAGGTAAAGTACCATCAAGGCAATCGTTCGAACAAGATGAGTCTGCTGCCCAAACTGGCAGCATACCAGGATCTTCCTCAACTGTCCGAGAAGAGGTGAGATCCAGGTCTGCGGTGGCTTGTTGAATATCTTGATAAGAAAGCTCAATGGCAGACGGTGGCACAGACATCCCGACATGTGCAATGTCTCCAGACATAGAATTCATGGACGGTAAAATCCAAGGATCATCAAAATATGAAGTTCAGAACGATACATTATGCGAAGGAGGAGGCGCATTATCGGAAATGGTTCCGATAAAGTTCACGGGTGTGGGAAAATCATAAGATGCCATCAATGAAGGGTACATACCAACACCCATGTTCCCAGTTGTCGGTTGAGGATCAGTAACTTGCGGGAGTGTTGATCCCGTAGATGCTTTGGGAGGAGGATTAACGAAATCCAGCTGATCAATGGTCACAATCTTGCCTTGATGCGAAAAGCAAATAATCCTGAATACAGTAGACGCGACAACTTTCATAGCGTACATCCAATTCCGACCCAGTAAAAGGTTGTAGTCGATGGGTGCATCAACCACTTCGAATTCAATAGGCATAGGCTTACCCCCCAAGCGGACAACAAGGTAATCCCATGCGGCTTAAACGACCGACCGTCAAATGCAGTGAGAATGGTTCTAGACGTGAGTAGAGGAGGAGAGCCCAGAGCTTTCCAACAAGCCAATGACATCACTGATGCTGAAGCGCCTTCATCAACCACCGTTCTTCTGAAAAAATTAATAAGGCACTCCACATGGATTTGAAAAGCCACGTGGTAAGGTAAGCGAGGTTGAATATCAGTAGTGTCGAACTTGATAATATTGGGATTTCCCCCATCCTGAACTCCTAACACACTCAAAAGAGCGTGCCTTTGGGAAGGACATGCCTACAAAACTTCAAGAGTCGACATGGCACACAGAGTTTGGCCCAAATATTCTATAATGGAGTAGTTCTAGGCGGCTCGAGCATTGGGATTATGCGTAGAGCGCTTAAGAACACCTTTCGGTATCCACGGCATAATAGAGGGCTTCTCGATATGCAAGGAATTATCAGGAGGAGGGGGAGACTCACTCCCCATATTAGGTTGTGGTGCACCATAATCGCATTGATGAGTAGCAGCACTAACCTCCGATTGAACCATATTCACGCATCCATAACCACTAGTATTGGATGAAGACATGGCAGTCTTAGTAGGTCCATAACCAGTGGCAAGAGCATGTGAAGCCATGTTTTGATGATGAGGAAGGGGATCCTTCAACAAAACTGAGCTCTGTGCCAAATTCTTTGATGCTTCTTCGATTCGAGGACATAAGTGAGTAAGATTATCTTCCCCACAAAGTTTATAAGGAAATTTCACCTTACGCCTAGGTTTATGGTCCTCACCAACATTTCTGCCTTCCCGAGGAGGGTTGGCATTCTCCTTACGAGGGGTATTGCAATTGCTATTATTGTTCCCATTATTTCCACCCTTATGGTTATTCTTCCCCTTTTTCTTACCACTAGGTTGCTGGTTACCCGACGGGTTTGTCGTTTGCATAGTGTCTACATCAGACGATGGGGTGGAAATGGACAAGGTGTGAATTTGTCCGGGAGTAGACTGGTTTAACGACAAATTTTGCATTTGATTAGCCACCAAATCTACAGGGCAAGATCTTGTGGATCCCACAATGCCATCGACATGCGGTCCAGGAACTATCTTGGGCTCATGACGTGTTCGCGGTACGTCAGGAATAATGTCATAAAGGATGCCATACTGAGAATATAGTAAGTCTAAATGCTGGACCTTCAAGATGGCTTGTTCCTCAGTCACGATGCTAGACATTGAAACATCCTTAGCAATGTATGGGAGTAGAGACTTGAGGAACCATTCCAACAGGAAATCTGGAGGAATGTTGGCTTTCACTAATCGCTTCCGTTGACGCCACTCTTGAACGTGGTCAGAAATATGTGTGGCCTTATTCTGACGAAAGGTTGATAAAAGTTCAGTACCAATATCATAGCGAATCGAAAACTGGAAATGGTATAAGAAAACCAAAGCGATCTCATTGAATCCCCTATAAGTGTTTCCAGGCAACTCAACATACCACTTCGCGGCTGCCCCCATGAGGGTGCGTTAAAATAATCGTAGTCTAATGGAATCGTGGTTTAACGAGTTGGAATAACACCAAAGGTGAAACGTTGTGACATGCTCACTCGGATCCTCACCACCTTTCCCCTCAAACTTAGGAATGTCCGAAGGGAGCTTGGTAGGGACCGGAGGCCAATCGTGACACACTGGATCATTTGTGAGCTTTGAAAGATCTGGAAGATTCAGGCGTGCAAGGAACGGGAGCTACGGCTGAAAAGTTTGACTATAAGCTCCCATAAAAGGTTGGTTGAACGAAACCGAATTATAAGGTGGACCAAGAGCTGGACCATGACCATGAGGTTGATTATACAGACCCAACAGACCATAAGCTTAACCGTGGCCATGAGGTTGATAACCTCCTATGACCTGACCCATGTGAGGGTAAGCAGGCATATAAGTCTTTTGGGTACCATATTGAGGTGGGTTGTACTGGTGGCCAACACTGACTGTGTTGTAGTAAGGGTTGCTTCCATGAGTATGGGGCATATAGGTACTATTCGTAGCGGGAACCGTGTTATAATGACCGTAATGGTGAGGTATGTTCCCACCCCTAGCACAAGTATTAGGATTAGCATACGCAGTCATGTGGTGACCATAAGTATTCCCAACCCCAACGCTGGCATTACTAGTAGCAGGAATGGTGGCGTTATGACCATGAGTATGAGAGGTATTCCCACCTCCTACATTAGCTTGACTAGTGGCGGCGGCATACGTAAAAGTATACGGTATGTGTCCACCCCCGTGGTTGGGAGGATTGTTAACATTCGCGAAAGTGGTCCTAGGTTGATGAGTAGCGACATGTGTATTAGGAGGTGGATGGTGAGTCAGATTGCGAATAGTGTTCCTATTAGGCTGGGTAGTCCCAGGAGGCGGTCGTCTTCCAACATTAGCATTGTTAGGAGGAATGTGATCGGTCCCCATACTATGTGTGTGAGTGTACACCATGGTGCCCCCGACGAGGGTATCGCCCCCAGTGGGTGCAGTGTTGCTAACACCATGACTAGTGTTAGCATGGCTACCAAATGCAACAAAAGGATCAACTGTATTGTAATTAGGCATACCATATGAGAATGCAGTAGGGTTGATCGTAGGACCCGTGTCATCATGTAACTCTGGAATCCCGTACAAATAATTATGTGGATATGACAGATCGAATGGGTCGACCTCGAGTGGATTGGGACCAAACAAACTAGGTCGAGTATTGGGTGGGTCTGGACCAAACAAACTAGGTTGAGTCTTGGGTGGGTCACCCCCCCATGCCTCACGAGGAGTAGGGGTGTCTGAAGTGTGCTCAACTCTACCTGATGGGGTCGTAGGGATTTCTCCCATGTCAGAGTGTGCAGCAGTCATGACGTCTAGGACGTATGTCTTGTAAGAATCCGAAGACTCAGAGGGAGCCCACCGACGTCCCTTAGCAACACAGCGTGAAAGCTCGACCGATTTTAAACCAACCAATCGACGGGATTGGAGGAGAGTAGGAATTCGTGCCACGATATCTTCGGAGAGAGAATAAAATCACAACGTCTCCTAACAGCCAACTAATGATAAAAAACAGTAAATCAAAAGCACACACCTAGAGAAACTACAGCCAAGAGAAGACAAACAGAGTGGCTAAATGAGCTCCCGACACTAGAGCTGGTATGTCTCGCCTAGGAGAGGCTTGAGACTCCCAAACTATAGCCGGAGGTAACATAATCAGTTATAAGGATTCCCAAATTTCATTGCATGCACAGGGTCAAGTCCCTATACAACAGGAAACTGTGTTGTCCAACCCCTATCTGACTTAGGACACCCGCAGTATAACCACTGCGAATACCCTGTGCCATACCTAGGTAAGGAAACTAAGGACACCATGATATAACTGATGCTCAGGGGGACAGTCGTAGGTGGGATCCATCGTATGGGCAGGGTAACTAAGCCCGAAACTCAAGAGGGTCAAATCCCCCAAGAGTCCCTAGATACGAACAAATCCTGGATATATCTCCCACGTTCAGCCAGTATCAGAGGGATATCTCCTCAACCAACCTCTCGTGACCTCGTGCTTATCTCTGGTATGATTAGAGTTTCCTGAGAACACCGATGTATACAATGGATTTCACCACTCCCTGGTCGGACACATAATGTTTCGTTCAATAGTCTTGGAGAGTTAACTCACAATGATCTATTCCAAGACTCTAAACCTATGCTAGTGGGTATACCCTATCAAATAAAATCAGTCAAATCAATTTTAAGATTAAGCATTAATTTAAATGGCTATGGTTACTCAGAGGATATGGTCGTGAAACTAGTGATGTATATGAATCAATAGTATGCACCATCAATAAATCCTAGACTCATCTATCCAATAAAAACAATGTCACTAGTATGCAAAATCAATCCAACGGTTTCGAAATAAAAGTGCAACTCTTTTATATTTTTGAATGCACAAGCAGAGCCTAAATGAAAGCAACAAGCACTCAATGCAAAATGCAGTACATAAAAGCAATTTTTGTTTGTTTGTATTTTCTCTTATAAGCAAAAGGAAAATGCAATTTTTTTTTTGTATTTTTCAATATAATGAAATGAAAAATGCAAGCAAAATCCTACTATTCAGTCACTGAAATGCCGAGGAGATCACTAAGACAACCCAACAGATCCTAAACAGCAAGACTTAGCCAATGGTATGAGCTAGATAGGAGAAAACCAACAAGGCTAAATCCAAAGATGGGTAAAAAACCAGCAAGGCTCAACCACGAGAATAGAAGAGTTCTGGTCACCAATAAGACATGGAACAGTCAAGAATGATCCCAATAGAGACTCAGGATCATCCACAATCAACCCAGCAACAACCAAAGGTCATGAAATAACCAAATCCGGAGTTGTACGCTACTGTCGAAGGAAAACCTATGGGTACCCACGAGCAGTAGTGTAAACAGAGGCGGGTAGACGCGGGCAGAGATAAGCTAACCCACAGGTAGAGAAAAACAAATGGTCAAACAGAGAGTCCAATGGCTTAGAAAAAACCAGTTTTCTATAGTGTATCTTAACGGCTAACCAGTGACACAGAGTTTCGACAAACAACAACTCTAAATAAGGACTAATGCCTAAAAATCCCCAAAAATGGATGTTATCCCCAGCGGAGTCGCCATGTCTTTGTTGGAGAAAAATCCCTATGGCTTAGGGTAGACCATGACAGACAACTGACTACCAGAAATTAACTCAATTCCCAAAGCTATGCTATATAAATGACAATGCTAAGATAATGAAGAATCTAACCAACCTCGATCCAAACGTTTGATGTAGATCCCCGTTGGAGCTTTCAATCCGTGCACTTGAACCTGCAAATTAGTCTTGACAACCAATATACAACAAGCACATATAATATATAAATGACATTAACATCATCAATAACAATGGTCCATGATATTATAAGTAAATGCAACCCAATGTAGAATAAACAACATTCACAACATTAATGGACGAGAATATGAGTATTTCTATTAATAATCAAGAAGAAGTACAATGTGATACGACCTCTTGCCGACAACCAATCTGAACCAATATTTGGATCAATCCACTTGTGCCTCCACCACTTCAATCCTCCATGAATGACAAACTCAAACTATGGTAGGAGTTTGGAAGGTGAACATAAGGGGTTCACAACTACAAGGATAAATGAGTGTAGACTTGAGATAGGGCAAAAATCCACTAGAGTTCTCTTTCTCTTGTTTCTCCTCTCGTCCATAAGCCATATGTGCTCAATATATAGTCCTCTCAAAGGTAAGTGAAAGGACACATCGATACGTTTCGGGGAAAATGGAGGGCCAAAGGTCACCCAATATCTGCTTTTTGGGAGTAAAAAGTAATAAACTAGTGATTTTTACCATTTTACATGCTACCCGCAGGCTATAGTGATGCACCTCGCGGGTACGCCCACTGTAATGGAACAGATAGCGAGTAAGAATAAAAATAGGGAAAACTAGTGTCTGAAGGATATAAAGCGGATCTGAGTCAATAAAATGGATCCTGCAGGCCAAAGAGTGTTGATGATCACAAGGTGGAAAATTACGTTGTAACATTTAGGTGCAATGCTGGTAGACTGTGAGAGGCTTTTGATGCCCAACAAGGAGGTAATTAACTGAAGGGTGGCTTGGGTTTGAGGATGCTTTCCAAATTTGGACCCCTTTTGACACACATATGTCTAACCATTGTGTCCATCATTCAAAGCTAGAGGATCCTGGTAAAGAGATTGAGGTACAGGGGTTGTAGCTGACAACTTAACCATAAGGGTCAAATATTTAATATAGTGCTTTGGATTTGACAATGGAAACAAATGTTGATCAAATTGACAATTGGGTTATTCCTACAAATCAGAGCTTGATACCTTGTATCACATGATAGTCACAACTTATGGTCTCATTAAACCTAAACATAAAAATCCCTTAGTTAGTTTTCTCACATTTGGGAATGCCATCCAAATGGATCCCAAGCTTCTAGAATCCAAGCTCAGATCATGTTCTCATAGGGGATACAACTGGAAAAGTATCCAACTAGGGCATGGATTTTATATTCACAAGTATCCTTATATTCATTAGAAGAAATTTTAGCTGTAAGATCAACAAGAGAGACTGAAACATTACCTTATGGTAAACCTTGGGTACAAACTTGTAGGCCTTGGGTACCATTATTCCCATGTTATTGTCAACACTATGGCCAATATGGGGACTCAGGAGTATCGTCATCTTAAGGTCCCTGCCCAGCTTGTTGGAAAGGCCAACCTATGGATACTGAAACTAAATGCACAATAAAACCAACATATATAAAGCATGAAAAGTGTAACAACAATAAAATTAGGATTAATTATGACAAGATTACCAACAAACCCTCCTAGGTCATGACCCCCACCAGATATTGATCTTCACTTATCAAAATTGAAAAGATTATAAAAACCAATGAACACCACCTTGTATGTTGGCTTTAGCCTTTACGTGTAACTTCAATGATTTGATCATTCATGTTCTTTGATTGGCTCCTTTATTAACAATATTTTCCTGAATTTGCAAAGCCTGAAGCTTTTCCTCATATTGTTCCCTTTCATGTCGTAGCTGAGAATTGGACAAATGGGTCTTTATGGTTTGATGCTATCTTTGTTATTACATTTGGATTTTTTTTTTTTGGTAGTCTCTTGTTTATCTAGTTGATCTTTTGCTCCAAGGGGGGTCCTTCCCTTTGGACTTCCATTAATGTTGTTGCAGAAGAGCCAACTAGCTCCTCTCCTAGGTATTTTTCCACCTAACTACATTTATTTCTTGTTCCTCACTTTTTGAATCCACTTTGGTCTGAGATAATGTACATTTTTCCTCTTGCTTGTTGCAACTATTTTGGATGCTCTGCCAGGAATTGAAGGATTTGGATATTGTTTGTTTGCAAAAAGTCAAGACTAGAGGTTTCATGCTTAGAACTCGACTTATTTTTATATGGATAGGATCATTTGCATACATCCTGGCTCACAAGGAAGGAAACTTGAAAGGATGGCATAGAATGAAGTTATCAACTTCACTCTCTAATGATTGGGTGGGGAGTTGACCCGATCTAAAGATTGCTCTAGGTGTTGCTCCACCTGAATATCCATACTCATATAGTTCCTAAATTTAATGCATTGAATAATGCCTTCAAATGAGAATCCTTTTGGTGTTGGATGGCCAAAGAACTAATGGAGATAAATTGGTAGGTTTGCATTGATTTTAATATGGTAAAATCTAAATAAGACATGAAAGGTTTGCTCCCACTCTTGAATCCCTGTGAAGAAAGAACCTTGATTTAGTCTGTGCTCTAGCCTATGTCTGTATGATCCCAATGTTTACAAGAACAATGATTCCTCTAATTTCTAGAATACAACATCCAATTTTAGACAAGGATAGATTAGGAAATGCCCTAACCACTGCAGCTTCACTATGGATAATCAAGGGCACTTGGCATAATTTTATCATAACATTTTCAATAATTCAAATATATATTCTAAAATTTGACCTATTTATATACTGCTTGAATTCAAAATTTTGAAGTTTTACGACATATATAAGGGCATTGGCTTACACCCAATTTTAAGGGAATCCCCTCAGCATGTTACTTCCTAATATATATCATGCACCTCCTGAGCAATATCAGTAGGTTAAATATCGCCATGATTACTTAAACATGTATTAAAATATAATATTTTCTTAGAATGGCACTTTAACCTCAACACAAACCAATAGCATTGTCTCTATGTCAAGTATTATTATTTGATAAGAAGTCATTCATGCAAAAATAATTAGTTAAGAGTAACATGTAGGGAAACCTATGAACTAGTTAAAAATACCTAAAACTTCATTTTGTAAGCAAGGAAAGGAAACATAAAAGAGAAGAACTTGCACAACAAGAGATATTTTTGTTCTTTGAGGGAGAGTTTCTTAGTTGGGGAGAGTAATATTTTAAGCTTCGATAAATGGAGGGAGTTTTCTTGTGGAATGCACAAGAATTTTTTGGAAGTTTTCTAAGTTTCAAATTTTTACTTTCAACCATCAAAACTTTATACACAAACCAATATCCAAGACAAACTGGCCCATTTTACTCATTTAGCTTCATATCATGAAAATACATTGAACCAACTAGAAAAACATGGAGTATGATTGTAGATGGAAGGGTTTAGAAACCAAATTATTTATTTGCAAGAGAATAATCGAAAAAATATAGATTCATTGCATTCATGGATTTCGGCCTATCGAGCATGAGAACGACGACACCATTGGGATAAACATTTCCCCAAAGAAAAGATGCAGCTTTGGCCATTGTTGATAAGCTTGCATTCCATCCAAAAACCCTTGTGAAGGGCCTCAAAATTTGGGCTATAGGCCTTCTCTAAGCAAAGGATGAAACATAACAAAGATTCTCTAGTAATGATAAAGGAATTGAAGATAAATTGAAGGAAATTGAAGGCTTTGGCGTCAAAATTCATGCTGCATTGTCAATATTTTTACGGAACCCCGGTGCATGATTTCCGCTTATAATTGGTATGAAATCACTCTTTTAACCAAGATTTATCAGTAATCGCTTGAAAACTCATTGTTTTAACCAAAAATGACAAGGGTTTTAACTAGCAGAGTTTAACTTACCATGATTCCATGAAGGAAACACCATTGCCACTGTCACTCTCCTCCATGAAGGCAACACCTCTATCCAATAGCACAGTAGACGACAACTTGACGCGAGCACGGTCACTTCTCCACCACGACAGCATGGAAAATTTGAATAAGGGGATAGGGGCCAATAACAAAGTTGAAAATGATAGGTAGGTTTGTCAAATGTTTTTTTGTTATTATTGTTTTATTATTATTATTTTTTTTAATTTAATCTTTGTTTTTATGTATGAAGTAATTCAAAGAGGGACCTTGCTTTTCAACCCTAAACCATGATATGGACCTCAGGAACCACCTTCTTACATAAATCCTTGAAATGGTGACCATATCTCTCTCGTAGGATAAATATTTTGCATGTTGCATATCCGTGAAGATATATGCATTTACCCCACATGACCTTTGAGTCCCTCAAGAAATTTCTATAGCTTTAGACCATAAACCATGTCAAACACTATGAGAACCATCTCTATTGTCACATTTACAATTTTTTTTTTTTTTATGTAATATTGTTCAAAATATTGTTAAATAGCATGGAAAATAACAATTAATTATAAATGTGACAATTTTTATGGTTAGTGAAGTGTCCCTAACCCTTCATCCTCCCTAAGGCTTTGAACTTCCTCTTTGTTTTTTCTCCCTTTCATACATTTGAGGAGGAAATATTTATTTATTTAGTACATGAGATTAGACATTCATTCATATGACCTCTTATTTAAAAAGTGAATGAGATAAATATTTTATTCTTACATTATATTTAACCTTTCGAGTGTTGTCTTTATGTAGGAGTGAAGAATTTAACTGTACTTCTTATCGACCCATTCAACCTAGTCTTTTAGATGAAAAGAGCTTGACTCAAGAAAACAAATGTAGTCACCTTATTAGAGTGGATGAAGTTCATTGAGACAAAGGAATCCAACTTCATGCTTGGCTACATTTGTTGAAGACATGAGAGATGCCTACTAATTGTTTTGTTGGATCCCTAGAAATTAATGATGTGGGTAAATGATGTCTACTATCAAGACAAAGATTGAGCATGCCACTAACAAGAAGTTGATGAAATGTAAGTTTTGCATCCTCTAATAAATGTTTCTATAATTGCAATGAATTATTGTAGAATGGGAGGTGGCTATGCAACAATGCCTTGATATGGTTCCATAGGGACACAAAGGAACATAGGTGTTCCTGACTAGATCTTTAGAGGAATTAATGGATACTCTTAAACTTGATGACATCGACATAAATTTTATAAGGGAAAATAAAATTTTTGTTGCATCACACCTAGGATTAAGTACTAAGTATCAACCGTAGTATTATTAAATTTATTTCTAAAGTTGGGAACCATAAGTTAATCATTATATGGACCTTCACCATGCTAATAGATACGTCTTACAGATTATGATAAAGTCTTTGTATTTATGCATAAACCAAATCTTACCTAAATTAATAATTTGATTAGAGTAAATAACCTATATTCAAAAATGATATATTATTGATAATGTCACTTCTATGTGGAAAAGAATAGATTCATACCTCACTATTGGACAAACTCATTTCATCAAAATTGAATTTGATAACCTATATGATGACCATGTAGAATGGGGATTTATATGAGTAATGCTAAAGGGATTAAGCATTGTTATAATGGTTTGAGTGGCAATGTTTCTTGGTAAAAGAATAAATGAAATGGACTTGGGTTGGTGTGGTTGAAGGTAAAGGAAAGTTCCACCAAAACCAAACCAAAGTTAAGACAACCCAATTTTGTAATATTTCATAATACGATTAAATATTGTAATTTTCCATAAATAGGATGGAGAACTTTAAATAAACAATATCATATATGGTCACATGACAAAGAAGCCACCTATAGGGCCTATGTAGTGGCCTAGGGATCCTTGCATGGTACGTTGCAATATGTGCCCTAAAGAACATTTTTTATCCCATCAACCTATCATTTAAGGAGTTTCCCATAAATAGGATGGAAAAATTTAAATAGACAATATCATATATGGTCACGTGACAAAGAATCCACCTATAGGGCCTGTGTAGTGGCCTAGGGTTCCTTGCGTGGTACGTTGCAAAATGTGCCCTAAAGAACATTTTTTTATCCCATCAACCTAGCATTTAAAAAATGAACAATGTATTGGGAAACAAGAACCATACATGGTGTTTATAAGAACCTCAAAATGACTACAATAACATAGTCATAGGAAAAATATTCACTAGGGAGTTGGGACCCCACACATGGATCTTGAGATATATAGAAAATTCTATGTACCAATACCATATATTTTTCATTACATCATTCCACCATATAATACTTGGGGGTCCAAAAATTCATTTCTGCAATAGTACGGATGTTTGGGTTTTGCAACGACGTACATAAATGACAAAGATGATAAATTGCACAAGCTTCATCATTTATTTATTGTCTTTGCTTTTTGCTCTCATCTAAGTTTTTTGCTCCATATAGAATGCTAAATTATTATTTAAATGTGAAATGCCACCTAGCGCCCTTCTTCTTCCCATGAAATGCATGCACCTTGGCAGCGTGACCCCTAACCCCAAACCCCACGTTTCCAAAAAATTTCGATGAAGATGCTATAGGAATGCCAAACATATCATCTAGTATAAAGGTGCATATAATCTAGTAGAATTTTGGTGATGGCGTTTATTACAAAGATGATGACGATGATGTTGATGATGGTGACAAAAATGGTGACGTCGATGATAGATGATGATGAAGTTCAATTTGATGATGACAAACAAAAATAAATGATCATGATGACATTGACGATGATTATAAAGATGGCGTTAGGCCATATGTCAAAAGTACCACATTTTAGAACAATTTCGATGAAGATGCTACGACAATGACAAACATGTTCACTAAAAATTCGTTGCTGCAATAGTATGGATGTTTGGGTATTGCAGCGATGTACATAAATGTCAAAGATGATAAATTGCACAAGCTTCATCATTTATTTATTGTCTTTATTTTTTGCTCTCATCTACATTTTTTTCTCCATGTAGAATACTAAACCATTATTTAAATATAAAATGCCTCCTAGCGGCCTTCTTCTTCCCACCAAAACGCATGTGCCTTATCATCGTGACCCCTAACCCCTAAAACGCATGGGCAAAGACGAACATGGTCATCGAAACTTCATCGATTGATGGCATAAAGATGAATGAGATTCTCTTGGTTTCGAGAATAATTTATTCTCTATTGAACAAGGCCAACCACATGAAGGTGGAAACTCATGTGGTCTTTGCCCCCCCCTCACATCACTCTCAATTCCCACACTAGTATGGCCACTATTTCCAGGTTTGACATAATAAAAAACATGTAACATAGGATATAAAAAATGGCATAAAACTTAAAAACATGTAATTAACCCCTATAAATAAAATATTTAAAGAGAATAATTCATACAAAATACATAGTTAAATACCTTGTACATTTCAACATTTAAATACCATTAATCTTCTTCATCTTCATCCAATTCAACAGTTGTATCATCTTGTTCAGAAATGATGTTGAAAGGATTGATGATATCGCCATCATCATCAATGTCATTTTCAATCAACATATCTTCATCGACATCATCATCGTGATCAAGAATTACATTGTATCCTACATCGGGTTCAACTTCTTCAAGTTCTTCATCTAACATATCTACTACGTCTTGCTCCTGTGCATCATCTTCTTCTTCACTATTGTATTCTTCCTCTACATTATACTTTACTGGGCTTCCTCTTGGATCATATCTAACAATGAATGGCCAACCCCTTTTACCTGGAACCTATGAGTAAAATACATGTTCGCATTGGCTTGGAAGAACATAGGGAGCATCTTCTATTACTGGCTCAAACACCATTGTATTAATCATGGTAAATACGTTAGCATGTTGAATAACAGTTATATTAGGATCGCATTCATGCATCTGTAGGCTATACCATTTGACATCGAACATAACTAATTTGAAGGAATTAAATTCACACTCAAGTATATCATGCAAATACACATAGTATCTATTTTCAACTACTTGGGGATGTTTGTCACTCCTAGAGGAAACATTAGTGACCTGGAATACTGCAATTATCCCACTATTAGAAGTTTTAATATTATCATCCAACTTTTTGACACGAAATTTATGGCCATTGAACCACATAGCATTGTGGTGTTTCAACTGCAATATTCCAAACATGTAAAAAATGCATTGTCATGAATTAATAAACATATTTCCTTGGAAAGTATGTAATAAACACACCTGGATTCACATTAATATAATATAAAATAACTGAATAGAATGAGTGAATATGCTTCCCTGTTTATCTTTCAAACCATATGCTAAATCAATTTTCCTTTGTGCAAGATTGAGATATTTATTACTATGAGCTTCTATAACCAATGTAGACACCCCTTCCCATGTTAACGTCCTACCATCACATTGTATACATCTTTCAATCCATACATTCATCTAATCAAGATTGTTTGCAATGTATAAATGTAGTGCATCCCACTCTCAAGCAATAATATCAGAAAATCATAATTCACCAATGAATATTAGTTACCATGGTAAATATTAATAATTGATGAATGAATAAAGAATAAATAAGTATGATATACACAAAAAAGAAAATTTATATGTATTGTAAATCTCCACATTTAATTACCTCTAACTTTGCTCATTCTAACTTTCCCCAATTCGTGCTCCCCTTCAAAGTTTTTGATGGAGTTCACATCCCAAATGCGATCCACATCCATACTTTCTGCTAATTTAGGAAGATACTAACTAATATATGCCATGGAATGATATACCATATATCCCTCCACCATAGAACTATTGGAATATGTAATGATAACTAAATGTGTTTGGAAGGTAATAATGTCCAATCTGTTAAAATTCAATATGCTAAGACAGAAAATAGCAGCATTACATTCCATTTCACAATAATAGCATATACAGGATCACTGCAGAAACAACAAGCACAGCATAAACACAAGAGACAGAGATTTATCCTGGGAAACCCTCATGAGGTAGAAAACCCAGCAAAGCTTCCTCAATATAGATGACCAACAATATACAAAGATGAAACCCTGAGACATGATCTCCTCCTCCACAATAGAAGACCTCTCCTCCACAAGTGCGCTATCCTCAAGTGTGTGAGTGTATCAAATGAGGAACACACCTCCTCTATTTATACACTACTCTGATATGTATTTTACACAAGTACATGTAGGTTCGTATTTAACCATTAGGTTAAATACCCCATTATAACTGACTGGGCCGACCCCCACATGGTGGGTCTAATAACCCTAGTTACCACACCCAACTCGGAGGAATAAACATCTCCGGATTTATAGTATAATCACATCGGAGGTATGGAACATCTCCGGAATAAATAATATACAAATATAATATTCTTTGAAGTTACAATATTTCAACACTCCCCCTTAACGAGAAGGATATTATAACAGTATCTGCACGAGCAAGGAGTCATCAACATCATACATGATACATCTATAAATCATTGGAAGCTTTCTCAACATCATCAGTAACTCAAGCAGTTACTGGAACATCTTCAATACTGGAACATCAACATCTTCAGTACTGAGTCTTTATCTTCTGCAGCACTCAAACAACTACAACAACATCAACATCTGGATCCTCACGATCATCAGTATCGTCATCTCACGATCATTAGCATCGTCATCACACGATCATCAACATCGTCATCACACGATCATCAGCATCGTCATCTCACGATCATCAGCATCGTCATCACACGATTATCAGCATTTTCATCTCACGATCATCAGCATCGTCATCACACGATCATCAGCATCGTCATCACACGATCATCAGCATCATCATCTCACGATCATCAGCATCATCATCACACGATCATCAGCATCGTCATCACACGATCATCAGTATCGTCATCACACGATCATCAGCATCGTCATCAACACAGGTATCCATAACAATACAAGTATCCACATCATTAGTACAAGTATTCATGCCAATACAAGTATACATATCATCAATACAAGTATCCATACTGATACAAGTAATCATGTCATCAATACATGTATCCTACCGATACAAGTAACCACATCATCAATACAAGTATCCATACCGATACAAGTAACCACGTCATCAATACTAGTATCCTACCGATACAAGTAACCACATCATCAATACAAGTATCCTACCGATACAAGTAACCACATCATCAATACAAGTATCCTACCGATACAAGTAACCACATCATCAATACAAGTATCCTACCGATACAAGTAACCACATCAAAAATCACTTTCTCGGAGACCATACGTCTACGGATCAATTCAGGGACCGAAGTCCGGGGATGATACAATCCCCACTTCTCGGAGACCTCACGTCTACGGATCAATTCAGGGACCTAAGTCCGGGGATGATACAATCCCCACTTCTCGGAGACCTCACGTCTACAGATCAATTCAGGGACCTAAGTCCGGGGATGATACAATCCCCACTTCTTGGAGACCTCACGTCTACGGATCAATTCAGGGACCTAAGTCCGGGGATGATACAATCCCCACTTTTCGGAGACCATACGTCTACGGCTCTCTTTAGGACTGAAAGTCCAGGGATGATCCAATCCCCTCAACTGTCCACTAAGGACTTCATTCTCGGAGACCTCACATCTACGGCTCTCTTTAGGACTGAAAGTCCAGGGATGATCCAATCCCCTCAACTGTCCACTAAGGACTTCATTCTCGGAGACCTCACGTCTACGGCTCTCTTTAGGACTGAAAGTCCAGGGATGATCCAATCCCCTCAACTGTCCACTAAGGACTTCATTCTCGGAGACCTCACGTCTATGGCTCTCTTTAGGACTGAAAGTCCAGGGATGATCCAATCCCCTACCTGTCCACTAAGGACTTCATTTTCGGAGACCATACGTCTACGGATCTATTCAGGGACCAAAGTCCAGGGATGATACAATCCCTACCTGTCCACTAAGGACTTCATTTTCGGAGACCATACGTCTACGGATCTATTCAGGGACCGAAGTCCAGGGATGATACAATCCCTACCTGTCCACTAAGGACTTCATTTTCGGAGACCATACGTCTACGGATCTATTCAGGGACTGAAGTCCGGGGATGATACAATCCCTACCTATCCACTAAGGACTTCATTTTCGGAGACCATACATCTACGGCTCACTTTTAGAACATGTGTTCAAGGATGATACAATCCCCACATGTATTCTCATCAATACAAGTACAAGTATCCTCAACCATACACGTACATTAATCAATACATGTGTCATCAAAAGTATGTATTCTTACCAATACATCTTATCATCAAAAGCATGTATTCTCACCAATACATCTATCATCAAAAGCATGTATTCTTACTAATACATATAACATCAAAAGCATGTATAAGTAAAACTAAGTATTCTAAGTATAAGAGTCCTAAATCTAAATATTTCTAAGTATCTAGGTGTAGAGAACAGGTTACCTCATCATCGACCTTGTTGTTCGATGAGACAATCTCATCATCAGTGACTATACTACTCCCCCTTTCGAGGAGGGTCCTTTTGAGCTACACCAAGCTTGTCTCGGAAGTATTCAAATTTCACTCGAGACAGAGGTTTGGTTAGTACATCAGCAACCTATTACAAATTCAAACTTTATAGTTCCTTTCTGCGTCATATCTTGTTAGATCCCTATGATCTTTGACTTATCATGGAACAATGGATTCTATGTCATCTTGATACAACTCTATTTGTCACATAGGATCACAGTTGGTTCTATCTCTAAGTCAAACAATCCTGAAGCCAAACTTCTTCACAACTAGTAGAGCAAACAACCATATATTCTGCTTGTGCTGAGAGCCACACTAGACTGCTTCCAGCTAAACCACGAGATCATGGCTAATCCTAGACAATAACATCCTCTTGATGTGTTCTTCTTGTCTGATACACTTTCTGCCCAATCAACATCTGAGTAGCCATCTGAAGTCATGATCTCCAAGATAGCACAGATCAAAGTCTATCGTATCCTTTAGGTGCCTCATCACATGCTTTGCAACTATCAGGTGAAAACATCCAGTTTCCACTAGATACTGACTCAAGGTATTCACAACAAAGCATATATCTAATCTAGTATATGTTAGAAACATCAATGACCCAATAATTTGACTGTACAGAGTTATATCCACTAACTTTGATGAGTTATCCCCTAATAGCTTCAAGTTGGAATCCATAAGAGTGGCCATTCCAACACCTCAAGTCATATTTCTCATCATACTTTCCCTGGTTGAGAAATATTCCTTCTGAGCCTTGCCATACTTCCAGACCTAGGAAGTAAAGCGTCAATTTGAGATCTTTCATTTTCATTTCTGCATTGAATGATCTTCTGCATATCTATCTGTGCCATCTCTCGTTAGATGGGTCTACTAATATGAGCTTTAATATCATTCGAACTCTGTGGTGAGTTCCTTCTTGCATCCATGTCATTTGTGTATAGAAATCATATTCAACCTTGTAGCAAAGGTTGAGATCCACATCACCCATGGTGATCATTAAGCTTATCAATTTATTATCGATCCTAGGTACCTATACAGAACCTGATTCACACTTCTTCTTTAATTACACCATACTTGGAGCAAACATCTTGTCGTGATTCTCTTCCCCTTTCTAAGAGAATCTTCTAGCCATGAGCCTTCTATATTTTGTTTGATTTGTAAATCTTCTTGTTTGAACATCCACCACTTGTACGGTGTCCATCATTCTTCATGACCTTTCCTACAAATCAAAATTAAGTACATGATTAGTAATACTTCATAATCATCAAATCATATTGACAGATAACCTATTATGCATACAGATATCATTTACATAGTGATGCAACTATTTGACCAATACTTTGGCACAGCACTTTCCCATATCCTGTATGCATACAGTGGCTATCTAGATGCCTTCCATCTCTACCAGAACATACTATCGAGAGTGTGCACAACTCTCAGCATGTCAGCAAAGAGGTTTCATTCTAGACAAGCAACAATGGAATGTTTGTCCAACTTACCAATCATATGCATATTAGTAGTATACTGTTCAATGTTCTATGAATATTTACACTCAGCATGATATATTATAGGAATACAAATATGCATACAACCTATTACAGGCAATATCATTATTATTTCAAATAACAACTCAAATACTTATCTTTTATGTTTGTGTGGCTGCCTCCCGCTTGATCTTCTGTATGTCTTTTGAACTTCTATTCATTCTGTACCACTGTGCATGCTCAAGAGTCATCCTCATGATCTCATACACAGACATACACTCATTAGTATATTCTAAATGCTATCAAAACATTATAGTACTAAATAATCTTGAAAATGTATAGTCATGATTATAGTTAATAAACATTAGTATTCAAGATTTCAGGGAAGTCTTCTTTTACTCATGCATATCATCAATCAAGATAAAAGATATAATATGCATAATCCCTTGATTACTAACTTTATGAATAAGCATAACCAATCATTCCAAGTATACTTATATAAGGGATCCTAACACAAGGTAAGATTCATGGGAAACATACCTGGATTAGTATACCTACTTGGTTATGTACAACATACCTAAACAATCTCTTCAATGATTTAGAGATCCTGAGCTAAAACATGCATGTCTCATAGGTTAAGCATAATATAACAAAGTCATACATACCTCGTAAGTAGAACAAAGATTATGGATGAGTCTTTGTCTTCATGTTTTCATGGTCATGGAGCCTGATTTGTCTTTTGTGATGTACCTGTATCTTGTTAGTAGACAACATCAACCTCACACAACATCATAATGCATTAGTACAATCATAAGTGTCAACACCCTAACCAATGAATATCTTCTATCATGCATTCATAATTTTGTTAAGGTGATACAACAAATCTAAAATCAAGATTGTACTAACCGTAATAACATGAAGACAAACATACCATAAACTTAATCATGAACAAATCTCAAAACATACCTCGATGAGTCATACCTGTCGAGATCGCTTGTAATCTCCTTATGTAAAGCCTTAGCCTCATCTCCCTCTGAAACAGTAACTCCTTCACTTATGCAGGTGACCAATCCATCTTCTTCTAGGATTAACCCTATCCACTTGATTTGCAAGAACTGGACCTAGAGCTGGATATGGGTTTGTCAGAGAAACCCCAAAAATTCAAATTTTGAATTTCAAACTTTCGAAAGGATAGAAATATGCGCCTTGATGAGCTGATCAAACTGATATATTCAGAATTTGAAAACTGCAAAGTTTCACTCCTCAATTTTGCCTTTGAAACTTTCGGATTCACTGGACGTGACCCTGAACTGGGGTTTGGTGAATCCCACTCTTCTGCCCAATCAAAATGTTTGATCCAAAGCTCTAAGCTTCTATTTTTCTGAGGAGCTTCCAGCCATGGTCACATATTTTAAAAATTCCCATTTTTACAGAAGCCCTAATTTTCCACTTTTCTGATCAAAGTCCCGAACTAGGGTTTGATCAAGCCCGACCTTCTGCCCAACCAAAAAATATGATATTGGTCTCTAAATTTCTATTTTGATGAATAGCATTCAGCCGTGGTCTCCGTTTACAAAAATTCCAACTTTCTTCAAAGCCCTAAATTCCGGAAGCCATGAATGAAGGTATTCAAAAATAATTATGTTTTGACAGAAATATGTACCTGATTGTTTCTGGTGTAACTCCAAACTTTTCAATCCACGGGGTCTGAAAAAGTTTTCTGCGATAGCCTGACCTGTTATCTTTCCATCCTGACAGGTCTGACCTCAATTGGATTCTCTGAGAGAGATTTATGTCAAATGTCGCAACGTGACCTGTTTTGGGATAAAACAGAAGAGCGAACTTGTACGGCGTGCCACGTGTCACTGTTTGAACTTCGGCCTCTGAAAAACGTTTCTGAGGTAGCTCGGCCTGTTAGCTTTCCATCCTGACAGGTTTGACCTCAATTGGACTCTCTGAGAGAGAGTTATGCCAAGTGTCGCAGCATGACCTGTTTATGGGATAATACAGGAGGGCGAACGTGTACGGAGTGCCACGTGTCACTGGTTCAACTTCGGCCTCTGAAAAAGTTTTCTGAGATAGTACATACTGCGTAATACCTGTCACTTTTTACGAAATTTCATTTGGAGCTTCCTAGCCCAAGATATGACCTTTTTCCCAAGGTCACCTGATTTTGACTCAGATCTGGAAGAGGCAGAAACCCTATATTGTACAGATCATAAATCACAAATTACAACGAATTAGAGGATGTCCTTTGGACACAAGGTACCTGGAGATTTAATCTTCGTCCTGTAACAATTTCAGATCCGAAAACTTCGCCAAAATGGATTTATAGCGAAAGTGCTACGATGACTGGTTTTTGCTATGTAAAACCCTAACCTTCAAATTGTCGTAAGTAAAGCAAGTGTCTTTAGTGCCATACCTTGTCTTCCTTCAGGTTAGCTCTGATACCATGTTAAAATTCAATATTCTAAGACAGAAAATAGCAGCATTACATTCCATTTCACAATAATAGCATATACAGGATCACTGAAGAAACAACAAGCACAGCATAAACACAAGAGACAGAGATTTATCCTGGGAAACCCTCATGGGGTAGAAAACCCAGCAAAGCTTCCTCAATATAGATGACCAGCAATATACAAAGATGAAACCCTGAGACATGATCTCCTCCTCCACAATAGCAGACCTCTCCTCCACAAGTGCGCTATCCTCAAGTGTGTGAGTGTATCAAATGAGGAACACACCTCCTCTATTTATACACTACTCTGATATGTATTTTACACAAGTACATGTAGGCTCGTATTTAACCATTAGGTTAAATACCCCATTATAACTGACTGGGCCGACCCCCACATGGTGGGTCTAATAACCCTAGTTACCACACCCAACTCGGAGGAATAAACATCTCCGGATTTATAGTATAATCACATCGGAGGTATGGAACATCTCCGGAATAAATAATATACAAATATAATATTCTTTGAAGTTACAATATTTCAACACAATCTTATGTAAAAGATTTATTCAACATGTAATTTGTAATAATTTACTCTTATTACCTTTTATTATATAAAGAGGTGAAGTTACATTTATCCCACATGTGTTATGGGATGTAATTCCTCTATTACCTCTTGGTATATAATGAGGTCAGGAGTCATTGCAAAATCATCAAGAATTCAAGAATTCACATATGAACACAAGGATGTGTCATGTAATATGATTATGGAGTAGGATGTAACGCTCATGTGTGGGAGCTCTATTGTAAAATTGGAGATTACTGATGATTAAGAAGATTTCAACCTTCCCGTGGATGTTTCTCCATTTGGGGTTTTACCATGTATATCTAGTATTCTCTTGTCTATTCTCTTATCTCCATTTTATCCATGTTCATGTTATTTGTTGCTTATTATGGTAGAAAGATAGCTCAACTCATGTTATGCATGTTTTGTATTATTGTATGACCTTATCATATTCTCAATATTTGTAACATGGTATCAGAGCAAGTTGCTGCATTCTACCTTCTTTAGTAAAAATATTAGATTTTGTTTTTTTAAGCAACATTTTCTCATGATTTAACTTGGGCTCTTCACATATTGTAATTTTGGCACCTAATATAAAATACCCAAGTGGTAGTTTTTTAGATCTGGGATTTATACTACATATTTGAATTTTTTCTTTCAAACCCTAACCCTTGTGGAGAAGTGTTTAAGGTAAAATTGGGCAGCAATTTTCAGATTGTTTTTTTACACTTTCTATGTAGATTTTGAAGAAACAAATTGTAGATCTGAGTTTCTTTCGCAAAAATACTCAATTTAAAAAAATATCGACTCATTTGGATTCCGGACGGTGGAGATATTGCTATTTTAAAATTATCTATTTTCCAGTTTTTTGGGTGATAGCCGCGCGGAATGCATAGCGAATATCTTTTGACAAAGTGCCTTGATTTTTGTTATGTGTTATTAAGTGGATGCAAAAGGGATTCTCCAGTTCTGAAAACAAGTTATAATAAAAATTCCGGGAAATATTGACTGATTTATGGTCATTTTAAATTTTTCATTTTTCTACTTTCGGTTTTCTGCTGCAGAGTTATAGATCTGTCTTTTAGCAGTTGTTGGGATTCAGTTTTGGTGAGAAAGTTCAGTTTTTATACATCTCTTATCTTAAAATTCTTGTCATGAGCTTCTTGATCTCTTTGCATTAGGGTTTTCGTTCTTATTCATCATGTTTATAGAGGTTGTCTTGCTCCTGTTTTACTTGTCTCTAACATTCTTGTGTGGAATATTTTTTGACATTTTCAAGGACATGGATCTCTAGTATGGTAATTGTGACATCAAGAAATGAACATATGCATAGGACATAGTTGCTTGATGTCTATATTTTGATATCTATAAGTGATATCATTGTTTTATTTGATCAAATTTTTTTGCTCAATATTCTAACATGGTCTCACTCTTCTAATAATGATGATGCTTTTCACATGGTATCATATCTTGCTCATTATGCTCTTGCATATTTAGATGTTCTTTTTTGTAAATCCAAATTTTTAGTGTTTAATTTAACTAATTTGGACATCTTGTATATGTTTTTGGTCATTAGCTTCTTGTTTATTTTGCATTAGAGTGTGGTTTCTTTTATCATGTTGTTGGAGCGTGTTCCTATTAATTTGTCACTAACCTACTTGTGTAGTAGATGATTTTTGACATTTTAGGAGCATCATCTCTAGCTTTTTCATGATAACAACAAGATATCATCTAATGCTCACTATTCTAACAAGTGCTTAATGGCTATATTTTTCCATCTATATGATATCTTATAATATATGATCATATTTGTTCTTGCTATTTTCTTGAGTAAAATCAATCTTTAAATTATGTGATATCATTTCTTATACTTTCTTAATAAGATTTAGTTTCTTTATCATGTATTGCAAATATTGTATCTAGTTCCTATGTTTTATTGTCTCTATATTACACTTATATGCAAACATATAATTAAATGTTTAATGATTAAAAACATACAAAATAATATATATATATATATATATATATAAAATATCGTATTAAATAAAATATAAATAATGATTTCCACATAAAGCCACAACCACATGAACACACCCTTTGATAACAATAATCTCCTAAACACACACACACACATATATAGAACATTGCGTGTCCTTACAAATTTTTTTGTCATGATATAAGGTAGCTTTCAATATATCCTTTTTCCTTCCACATAACTTTATTTGATTTTTTTTCTACCACATAATATATAAAATAATCTAAATAATAATACTTCTCCTTAGTAATACTAAAGTCTTTTTTATTTGTCAAAAATAAAAATTCTAAAGTCTTTGAAACTTCCACTTTTCTATTAAGAAACAACTTAATGTCATTTTTTCCTTCAATTTATGATTATTTTATACCTAACACGTTTTATAATATATGGTATAAATGTCATTTTTCCCTTCAATTTATGATTATTTTATACCTAACAAGTTTTATAATATATGGTATAAGGTAGCTTTCAATATATCCTTTTTCCTTCCACATAACTTTATTTGATTTTTTTTCTTCCACATAATATATAAAATAATCTAAATAATAATACTTCTCCTTAGTAATACTAAAGTCTTTTTTATTTGTCAAAAATAAAAATTCTAAAGTCTTTTAAACTTCCACTTCTCTATCAAGAAACAACTTAATGTCCTTTTTTCCTTCAATTTATGATTATTTTATACCTAACACGTTTTATAATATATGATATGTGATACTTTTTATGAAAATGTTAGCTTTTCTAACCTTTTCTTATATACGTTTAACTTTTTTTTTGCTTCAACACTTAGATCTTCACTTAAATATTTCAAGTATATGAATGTCGATGTGATTTCAAGTATATAAATGTCGATGTGCTTAGGCAATAGCGAATTAACAAATAAAATTAAATTTAAATTTAATTTAATTTAATTTTCTTAAATTTTGGAACGTCATCTCCCAGTACCAACATAAAGCTATGATCTTCTCACTAGTCGCAATTGTTCTTGATTGGCTACGATTAATGGAAGTTAGCAATTTAAACAATTTATTATTATATTATTATTATTTGAACTTCGTGGAGACTTTGGTATACAACTGGATCTATCATATGCCATTTCTCCTTGGTAAACGACGTGTTGGTATTGGCGACAGAGAGAACTAAGCAACTTTTATGAGGAAAGTTGCCTATCGTATTGACCCACCATGATAACTCTCGAAAATAAAAATAAACACTGTCGTGATAAACCAGACCGCGAAGACTTAAAATAAAATTCATGGGATTGGGAACCGTCCATCTTCAGGAAACTGTGAATGTCTTAACTGTTGGGCCCTTTGATCCAGCTGCACCCATGGTCATTGCCACACTTGTGCTCAATGGAGAGAACAAAATTCTGGGTGTTTTCCCTGGGTCCAATAATGACCCTGATGAACTTATACCCTAGAAAATACTTCATATTTCCCAATGTCAATGGTGTAGTGTCGATTTTCAGCTTATTGTGTTTTCCTTCTGCGCCCTCTCTGTACATTAGCCACCTACGCCTGTACGATTTTGGGTTCAATTTGGTGATATCAAGATCAAATTTTAACGTACATGAAACTAGCTGCTTTCCCTTCAAGAGCGATTGTCACCATTGTTGGAAGGATTGGATTCGTTTTGTGAGTTTCGCAGTGGTTGGGTCTACGTTTTCATGGTGGACTTCATAGAAATTTAAGATAATATCCTTCGATTAATTCCCGTCGCACCCTCGAAGTTCCAATCTGGTTCTGCTGCCATTTTTTCCATTTCGCGGACTTCTTTTTAGATTTTGAAGTCTTTGGCTCTGGGGTTTTCTCCGATATCTGCCCACACTCATTAATTAAATCAATTAAATCTTCATCCTTTTCATCAGCCAATTTCTCAGGAATTTGGCCCTTTTCAAGTTCATCATTTTCTGTTCCAGAATGTTTTTGTTCGCCTCTGATTATCAAGGCCATGCTTTTCGGGAGTGGCAAATCTCTTAATTCTTCTTTGTCGTCATTATTAATTCTTTCTTCATCGTTATGTTCTTCATTTTCAGACTTGGTTGCAGTTGCTTCAAAATATTCTTCTTGTACAGGTTCGACTTTTAATTCTCAAAGAGTATTTCTCATGTTCTTGTTAGTTTCTTTTATTTCGTTTATTAGATTAATAACATTGCTTATAGTTCTTCCTTCCGTTACGAAGAGAGGGCGACATACTGGAACTCTGTGTGTCAAAAATCCTTTTTTAAGCTCAATATTGTGATTGTTGGAGGAGATCTGAATTTCTCTTTGCGTGCACATGAAGTCTCGGGGCCTCGTGCCAGGGTTGACCCTATGGCCGTTTTCTTTGAACAAAAGCTCATAGAAGGAAGGCTCTTGCAGTGGATCTTGTAAAGATGAAGCCTACTTGGAGCAACAAAAGAACGGGGGACTGTAGAATCACAAAAAGGATTGGCAGCTTTTTGGTGACAGAAAATGTGATGGAGCAAAACCTTATGTTCTGGAAATGGATAGGCTCTGGAGGAGAATCTGACCACTACCCAATCTTTTTGGAGATTCAAGGGGGTTCCAGGAAGCTAGCCAGCCCCTTTAAATTTTGTGCTGCTTGGCTTAAAAATGAGGACCTCTTAAATCTGATCAAAACTTCTTGGACCCCTTATAACCCTGAAGAAGGGGGCCATGCTGCCTTGCATTTTGCACATAACCTCTTCTCAATAAAGAAAAAGGTATAGGAATGGGCATCAAACAAAATATTAAAGGATGACCAGGAGCTAAAGCAAGTTGAGATGGGCATACGAACTCTTCTCGAGGAGGATGGAGGGGGTTTCTCAACTCTGGAATCGAAGGAAAAATGGGGAGATTAGAATCCAAATGAAGACAACTCTTAAAAGAGCAGGAGGAAACATGGAGGTTGAAAAGCAGGGCCATATGGCTTGGAAGTGGTGATGAAAATACAAAATTATTTCAAGCCTATGCAAAGAACCGGAAAATGCAGAACACCATATGGGGGTTGAGGGATCAAATAACAACATTATCTCATCTTTTGTTGTATTGGAAAATATGGGGAAATATCACTTTCAAACTCCGTTCAAAGCATATGAAAGGGTGTCTATTGCTGAAGTCATCTAGTTGTCCCAGTACTTTCTATGATTTATTACTCAGGAGGACAATAATGAATTAATGGAAGAGGTCTTAGAAGAAGAACTAAAGGAGACTTTGCATAGCTTCCAAAAAGACAAAATCCCTAGACCAAACAGATGGACGATTGAATTCTTCCCGGATTTATATGACACCATTGGACTGGACCTTTTGAGGCTAGTTGAAGAATCTAGATCAAATGGATACATGCATCCTCCTCTGAAATCTACTTTCAATGCCCTCATTCCAAAATCTGACCACCCGAACTCATTGTAGGAATTCATACCTATCTCCTTATGCAATATCACCTATAAAGTGGTTGCAAAAATTAATGCCTGAAGACTAAGGAGGGTGTTGTCAAAGGTCATATCTAGCGAGCAATTTGGCTTCCTGGAAGGAAGGTAGATTCATGAAGCAATCGAGGTTGCACATGAAGGTATTCATAGAAAGAAAAAAATGAAGTTGCAGGGGGCAGTGCTAAAGATTGATCTCTTAAAATCCTTTGACCAGTGTTATAGCTTGAAATGACATCTCTCCGTCCGTGATGACACTTGCTTCCCTTGGTCGCATGACGACACTTCTTGAGATCAAGTTCAGTCACACAACAGGACATTTGTGGATGGAGGAGTCATTTGGGACACTAAAAATGGTTGAAATTACCTCATTCTTGATCCATTTGATGTATATGACCCTTATGAACATTTTTCCAGACCAAACCATCTGTTGAAAATGAGCAGAAAAGCTTGTTTTTGGCCATTTTTTAACATGAGTGCTAGTACACAGGCATGATAGTAGCATGTGTACCCTACTCTAGTGTACAATAGTAGCGCTCAAACCTTTCGAGCGCTACTCCACTGTGAAATAGTAGCGCTCAACTCTATATGTACGCTACTTTGTCTACTGTAGAGTAGAGTACACCCCTGTTTTGGTCAAAATCTCGAAATTCGAGTAAGTTAAGTTGGTTGGGAAACCTCTTGAGCAGTTATAACTTCTTTTCCTCTTCCTCACTAACTATATAAAGAAGGTAGAAGGGCCATGTGAGGGGACAAAGTCTACAACATTGTTATGTTGGAGGAATGGAGACCCTCATCCCCCTCTCTTGTGCTTAGTTTATGATAAACCCTGGTACAGTTGCTTAGAGGCTGGGACCCTTGGAGAACAGAAGTAGGAGATCTTGAATCTAGGTTTCGTGAAGTGCCAAGCTTGAAGGAAGGTATAACTTTATGTACTTGCTTTCATTCATCAATAAAGATCAGACGTTCTTCTTTTTCCAAATATGACCTATTAATGTGTATTAGATTTGATTACAGTTTGTTTATAATCTGATGTCTTCTTCTATTATGAATATCGATCTTTTATATGTAGTCAAATGTGTTTGAGAAAGGTATCAAGTTGTTTTGTAGGTCTGGGCATTGCAACACTGGATAAGCATTGAAGAGCGAGGGAGGAAAAGCAAGGATCAACCTTCTGAATAAGGTGCCTACATCTCTAAACCCTAATATCTTCATTTATTTGTTGTACTTGCAGAATGCTTGTAAGTCTACTGTATCACCGTAAGTTGGTAGTTTTTCCCCTGAACTATAGGTGCATTTTTCCAACAACAGAATGGCGACTCTGCTGGGGAAAGCCTAACTGCTTAGGGGTATCCAAGGTCATTTCTTCAGTCTTGTTTGATGGTCTTTGTTCATTTTCTTGATTAGGATCAGTTAGTAGGCTCTGTTTGACCCTGCTGGGCTTTTACAGACCCTTCTTGGCCCTTGCAAACCCTTGTGGACCTAGGTGTGGGGGGTTTTAACCCCATTTTTTCAATTTTTTCAATCTATACGCTACTGTTGTGCAGTACAGTATCGCCCTGGGAACTAGTCTCCTTCATACATAGTAGTGCTCAAAATATGGGTTTAAATTTTTTGAGTTTTTGGGTTGTGGACCCAAATGCGGGGGTTCTGGCTGCATTTTTGTGGTCCCTGATGACCCTAGGTCTGTGTTAAATCCCTGTAAGTGGTCTCCCATCCTTGTAATGATCCTACATTCATGATTTGAACCTCTTTTGATCAATTTGGGCTTGTTTGGAAAGTTTTGGGGCTTGTTGACCCAAGTTGGGGGGTTGTGGACCCGTTTGGTGTTTTGTACCCTAATTTGTGTCTGACTAAACCTGCTTACCCCATTTCCATTGGATTTGAAACCTCTTGAGTCTTCTTGACCCTGTTTGTATCTATTTGAGTGAAATTTCTCTTTTAGATTGGTTTTTTATCCTCCCTTATGCTTTTTAGTTTTCTTTTGTAGTGAAAGCTTAAGTGTTTTGGCTGTTGTTCAAGACCTTGTTTGCATTGTTTATGTGCAGAACTGACTTTACCAAACCATACTTCTTCATAGGTCATTTTCTTCGTTTGGGTCTAAAAGTAGTTTTCGTACTCTTTTCCCAATGTTTGGCATGCTTACATCAATAAGAATATGAAAGTCATATTTGGTAGCTTTTACTGTTTCATAAAGAGAACCTGAAAGTTTCTTTGCTTTGCTTTGATAGTAGGGTAGTTTCAGTTTTTTTTTCTTACCTTTGAAAAGCATAAAGAATTTTGATTTATCTTACGAATAGAGTACCTTGCAAGTGGCTTAAAAGATTTTAGAGTGCTTTGCATCAAAAGAACAAGTTTTGTTTTGCATACCTATTTGTTTGAGTAGTTGCATTCTTAGGTTTTGAGTTTAATTTTGCACATTTAGACTTTATTTTTACCCTTTTTGCATTCGAAAGATTAAAAATTGCATTTGCATATGCATTCTAGATCATATTTTTAAGACTTGCATTGAAAATGAAAGATTTGTTTGGTGGTAAATATTTCATTTTCAGTACTCTATCTCTACTATAACCACTCTCACACACCCACTACCTTTTTGAGTAAGCAAGTAACCTTTAAAATGAACCCTAATAAAATGTACTAGTAACATTTTCTTTTCTAGGTTACACTACACCAACTAGTCTTGGTTAGGATCTTGGGTTTAAAACACCTTAAACCACCCAAGATCACACATTACGCAAAAATCGTAGTTTGACTATCACAGGTAAACCCACTTCATTCAAAACTTTCCTGGGATCTTTGCAGTAGGTCTTGTGAGATTAGATTGTTGGGAATACTCCTCCTACTTTCTGTTTCGAGCATATACCAGGATTGGATCGCGTTTGGGAACTCTTTTGAGTTTTGGGCTCAGTTACCCTGCCCACGCCTTCTGATTCGACGAGCGACTGTTCCCCCAGGAGTTTTCGGTGTGGTGGTATCCTTAGTATCTGACCATAGGTTCATACACAGGTGACATAGGAGGGTATATCTGCTGTACCTCGGACAGACGTGGGAGGAAACCCCTTGCAAGTCTTTGGGAGGGCGGTTGGGTGATTCCAGCGCTTGCACCCTTAGTCATTGTATTGTGGACCCCGGGTAACTGTTCTTCATCCTTCGTTGATCTGTTCTGGGCCCTCATCATCCCAGACTCTTCTCCGGAAGGCATCTGTTTGCTTGGTTTGATTTACCTAGGACATTTTTTAGTGGTGTGCTCTTTGTGCTACTTGTTTTAGTTTTCCTTAGAGAAATTCTTGTTCATTTGAGCAGGAAACTATGTCTAGCATTTCGGCGAACGCCAATCAAGGTACCCCTATTCCGGGGGATCCTTGTACTGTTCCATTCATTGGAAACATTGGTACTCCCTTAATGGCTACTCTGAATCTTCCTAGATTCACTAAAGGGCTGCCGGTTTGGTTGTTTTCCACTCTAAATGCCTTGCATGCTCCTGACGCTTCTTTTGTGAGCACCTCAAATCAATAGCATCAGAACCCTGTGCCTTCTTTGCCAGTAACATCTTCTCCTCCTCCTTCTACCTCATGTGGCGAAAGTAGCAATACTAGTAACCAGCAGTCTAAAAGGAATAGATGGGGGAAGAATAGGACGAAGATGCCAAAACAAGGGGGCAGCAACCCAGCCTCTGGAAATCATGCTGGGAGCAAGCACCCTGCCTTTGCAAATCATGCAAGGGGCACCTACCCAGCCTCTAGAGGTCATGCTGGGAGAAAACTTTTAGTCACTGAAAATCATATTGAAAGTTTGTCTTCAATCACTGTCAGTCATGTTGAGGACACGTCATTGATCATTGCTAGTCATATTAATGACAAGTCACAAGTTCCTGTGAGTCATACTGGAGACACCAGATCAGCCACTGCAAGTCATGCTGAGGGAGTTGACATTCTCGACAAACCAAACAAACAGAAGCTTAAGTTCCCTTGTAAGTTTTGCGAGGGAGATCACCTTACTTACTTGTGCCCTGTACTTCCAGAAGTGCAAAAAGTGTGGTCCTTAGTTCAAAAGTCTGATGCTTCTGAGAAACCAGCCTTTGTGAGTCATGCTTGGGGCAAGCTGTCAGCCAATGCTAGTCATGCTGAGAGTACTGACGTTGTAAAGGAGACTAAACCTGTAGGACGGAAACCAAAGTTCCCTTGTAAACTTTGTAAGGGAGATCACCTTACTCACCGATGCCCTGCCATTCCAGAGGCACGAAGAGTGTGTTCCATGTATGAAGGAACCTCTGTTCTTGAGTTGTCTATAGATTCCCTGCATTCAGATCAACCTTTCGTTGATAAAGTGGTTGAACCAATGCAATCTTTGGCCAACCCCACTCTTCCTTCGGAGAGTGAAGTGATCGAATCGATGCAATCTTCGACCGATCCCATCAGTCCTGCAAAGATTGATGCACCTACTGCGGAAGTTTTCTGCATTACCAATTTGGATGTTCCTGAAAAAGGGGGCACTTCATCTGTGCCATGTGAACTCCTACCAAGCCCTAGGATCATTTCCTTTGATTGGAATAGTCTAGCCGAGCCTCGTCTTCTTTCTTTGACACCTTTCCAGATAAAGGTTGATATCGGGAACCATACGGTTGATCGATGCATTATTGATGAAGGTGCTTCTGTTAGTATCTTATCCGCTTATGCTTGGGGAGATTTGGGTTTCCCTAATGTTATTCCAGCTGCTAATTGGCCGTTGACCTTTGATAGAAGACCTAGTGAACCGATCCTCCGTCAGGCACCTGTTACTTTGGGTGGAAAAACAGTCTTAGTTGATTTTATGGTTTTAAAGGACCCTGTGGATTTTGATATGATCCTCGGGCGTGATTACGTTTATGCTAGGAATGCTGTGGTGTCTATGCTCTTTTTTGTGATGCATTTCCCTCATAATGAAAGCATTGTCACTATCGACCAGCTTGCATTCGTTGATCCTCCTTATTACCCAACTGTAGACTAGTCAGGTCCCTCATCATTAGGCACTACTATGTCACATGGGACTTATGTGGCATATTGTTCCTTGAGTTCAACTGCTACTAAGAAGAAGTCTCTGAGTTCATGCTTACCTTCTCGGGACTTGGTCCCAGCTTTTGACCAAGTGACACCTCCATATGAATGTTTAGATATGTATTCTATCTGGGATGATATGCTTCCTTCCGATGAAGTTTTTATAGAGTCTATAGTATAGTCTGCCATTCATTTGGATGTTGATCCAGTCACAGTCATGTACAGCCCCGGTTTGACCTTAAAGTCTGATCTTCCTACTGTTGAGTCTTTGGACTCTCCTATAGATCCGCAAATCGGTGTTCCTGCTGAGTTTGATTATGCTTCTAGAATTTTCAAATCCTGTGATGATGAATTTGTTTCTGTAGTTTCCATCATGTCCTTCAACTTTGATCTTCATCCTGAAGTTGATCTTGTTGATTGTAAGTCCTCGGGCTTGGGTACCATAGAGTCTTCATTTGAAAACTCTTCCTTGTTTATGCCTGTTGTTGATGATAGTGAAGTTGAAAGTATTTCTACCACAGTGACTTGTATCAGGTCTTTCTTTACATATGTTTTAGATATGATCTTCGTACTGATGTTTCTTGGAGACAAGATTCTTAGCTAGATATATACTTACTTACTGGTCCTTTTCGACACCTTGTGTGACCATGTCAGGTATATTCGGAACCTTGCATATAGGTTTAGGCTTCCCCGCTGTTATGTTGCATTTGAAACTTTTGCCATCCGAATTCGCCATAGGGTCGAACCTATTGGATTTTGGTGTGTTAGCCATCTCTTTATGCATTGTGCACCAGTCCGACAGCAGAGCCTACCTAACATGGGTCACCCTAGTCAGCATCCTTATGCCATTCTGGTGCCCATGTTGAGTTTTTCTCATAGGCTCGGGAGCCTTTTTAGATTTACCATGACTTTGAGAAGAAGCCTCATATCTTTCTTCCTCATATATTTTTGGCCATCCCTGATAAGGCTCCCATCTTTGTGTTCAAATTGCATATGCATCTGTTATGATTCCACTTGCGCTAATGAGCCTGAAGCCGGCTTCCACGCTTTTAGCTCGTTATATAAGCCTCCATCTCTGATCTCATTTCTGCTAAGCCCTGTATCATTTTGCCTTTGCAATTTGACACCTTTTACCTAGAGGAGACACACCCTCAGTGTCCTTATCTTGCTCATGTTCCTTGCATTAGGCATAGCTTTTTTCCATGCGCTTGGAGCTAGTTTTGCATGTCCCTGACACTCGTCTCCTCCCATTTCGAGCATTCTTCTTTTAATTTGAGCTCGTTAAAAATAGTAAGTAGGTTACGAGAATTTCTTCCACCTTTCCTTCGAGCTCGTTAAAAACAGTAAGGAGGCTATGAGCATTTCTTTCATCTTCACTTCGAGCTCATTAAAAATAGTAAGGAAGTTGTGAGCATTTTTTGTATCTCCTTTGAGCTTGTTAAAAACAGTAAGGAGGTCATGAGTTTACTTTTCCGGACTCATTAAACCTTTATGGAAAAGATCTCTATGGAGTTCTTTTAAGCCATTTTCAGACTCCTTAAATAGGAAAAGTTTGCCAAGCATACTTGTCCTTTCGGGCTCGTTAAAATAACTGAACCGACATCCACTTAGGTATAGAATTACTCCTTTTCCGGACCTTGGTGGATAATTTACGGAAAAGGTATACTCTAGGTATACTCTTGTATGCGCTAGAAGAGTTCTTCTTCCATCATTTTACACTTTTTCAGGGAAGGAGACTAACTTTACGAAAAAGGACCTTTGGAGTCGTCTCTAGGGTTTTCAGACTCTCGAAATGTGAAAACACCAAGCGAGCATTCACCTACTCGGGCTCGATGTGAAATCCACGAGATGGTTGATAGAGCACTGTTTAAGTTTTTCAACTCTATAAGCAAGAAAACATCGTCGATCATAGACTAATCCGTGCTCGATATAAAATCCACGGATATGTGTATGGAGTTTTCTTCTAGGTTTTTCAGACTCCTTAAATATGAAAATACTATCGATCATGCTTTACTTCTTTGTCAAGCTCGTTAAAAAATGAAAAAGGAAAGGGAAGGGAAGAATGTTAAAATATCTTTCAATATGATGGCAACAAGTCAACTATCTCCTTGAACAAAGCACTTGTTTTGAGTCTATCAAACAAGTTGGGTTCTAGCGTTGGCCTTAGGGTAAACCTGATCTCAGAGTTCCTACTCCTCCGTTTGCTTAGTCTTCCAATCATTTGGAGAATCTGTTAATGTCTCCTACATTGCAGATTTGTATCGTGGTCTCTTTGTGTTAAAAGCTGCCTAAGTCACTCTTGTGTCATGCTCACTGTTCAAGGATATAATTTGTGTCGACCATTCTGCAGTTGCCTTGATCTCATGTGTCGACCATTCCTTGGTGTCAGTATGTTTCATCATGTGTTCAGTCGTACTCCAAATCATCTCAGACCTGTTGAGTGTCCCTCATGTTGGATGATGGAGGATGCATTAAGGCCTCCCTTCCAACAAACTTCTTCCCATCAACTTCAACTCAATGTGCTCTAGGAATGAAGTTTAGAGTTTCAGTTAGTACCTTGGGGATTGCATTAGTGGCAGTTTCCCTCATTATTGGATAGATGGGAATACATCAATATCTCCTATCCGATGGATTCTTCAAGTGTTCAATGGAAAGACCATATATTCGCACTTGCTTGAATGTACTAGGTACCTTGGGTTCCATTTTCATTATTGGTGGACACCCTCGCGTTTGTTAACGGTATACATCAATGACTAGTAATCAAACGATACCTCCCATGTTTGACAAAAACTCATTTATTCGCATGGATAGGTTTGTACCTTGGGTTGTTTTTGGATGAAGACCTTGGGAGTTTCTCAACTCTGGAATCCAAGGAAAAATGGGGAGATTAGAATCCAAATGAAGACAACTCTTAAAAGAGCAGGAGGAAACATGGAGGTTGAAAAGCAGGGCCATATGGCTCGGAAGTGGTGATGAAAATACAAAATTATTTCAAGCCTATGCAAAGAACCGGAAAATGAAAAACACCAAATGGGGGTTGAGGGATCAAATAACAACATTATCTCATCTTTTGTTGTATTGGAAAATATGGGGAAATATCACTTTCAAACTCCGTTCAAAGCATATGAAAGGGTGTCTATTGCTGAAGTCATCCGGTTGTCCCAGTACTTTCTAGGATTTATTACTCAGGAGGACAATAATGAATTAATGGAAGAGGTCTTAGAAGAAGAACTAAAGGAGACTTTGCATAGCTTCCAAAAAGACAAAATCCCTAGACCAAACAGATGGATGATTGAATTCTTCTCGGATTTATATGACACCATTGGACTGGACCTTTTGAGGCTAGTTGAAGAATCTAGATCAAATGGATACATGCATCCTCCTCTGAAATCTACTTTCAATGCCCTCATTCCACAATCTGACCACCCGAACTCATTAGAGGAATTCATACCTATCTCCTTATGCAATATCACCTATAAAGTGGTTGCAAAAATTAATGACTGAAGACTAAGGAGGGTGCTGTCAAAGGTCATATCTACCGAGCAATTTGGCTTCCTGGAAGGAAGGTAGATTCATGAAGCAATCGAGGTTGCACATGAAGGTATTCATAGCAAGAAAAAAATGAAGTTGCAGGGGGCAGTGCTGAAGATTGATCTCTTAAAATCCTTTGACCAGTGTTATAGCTTGAAATGACACCTCTCCGTCCATGATGACACTTGCTTCCCTTGGTCGCATGACGACACTTCTTGAGATCAAGTTCAGTCACACAACAGGACATTTGTGGATGGAGGAGTCATTTGGGACACTAATCATTCTTGACCCATTTGATGTATATGACCCTTAGGAACATTTTTCCAGACCAAACCATCTCCTGAAAATGAGCAGAAAAGCCTGTTTTTGGCCATTTTTTAACATGAGCACTGGTACACAGGCATGATAGTAGCATGTGTACCCTACTCTAGTGTACAATAGTAGCGCTCAAACCTTCTGAGCGCTACTCCACTGTGAAATAGTAGCGCTCAACTCCATATGTATGCTACTTTGTCTACTATCGAGTAGAGTCCACCCCTGTTTTGGTTAAAATCTCGAAATTCGAGTAAATTAAGTTGGTTGGGAAACCTCTTGAGCGGTTATAACTTCTTTTCCTCTTCCTCACTTACTATATAAGGAGGGTAGAAGGGCCATGTGAGGGGACAAAGTCTACAACATTGTTATGCTGGAGGAATGGAGATCCTCATCCCCCTCTCTTGTGCTTAGTTTCTGATAAACCCTAGTACAGTTGCTTAGAGGCTGGGATCCTTGGAGAACAGAAGCAGGAGACCTTGAATCTAGGTTTCGTGAAGTGCCAAGCTTGAAGGAAGGTATAACTTTATGTACTTGCTTTCATTCATCAATAAAGATCAGATGTTCTTCTCTTTCCAAATATGACCTATTAATGTGTATTAGATTTGATTACAGTTTGTTTATAATCTGATGTCTTCTTCTATTATGAATATCAATCTTATATATGTAGTCAAATGTGTTTGAGAAAGGTATCACGTTGTTTTGCAGGTCTGGGCATTGCAACATTGGATAAGCATTGAAGAGCGAGGGAGGCAAAGCAAGGATCAATCTTCTGAATAAGGTGCCTACATCTATAAAACCTAATCTCTTCATTTATTTGTTGTACTTGCAGAATGCTTGTAAGTCTATCTTTATCACCGTAAGTTGGTAGTTTCTCCCTTGAACTAAGGTGCATTTTTCCCACAACAGAATGGCGACTCCACTGGGGAAAGCCTAACTGCTTAGGGGTATCCAAGGTCATTTCTTCAGTCTTGTTTGATGGTCTTTGTTCATTTTCTTGATTAGGATCAGTTAGTAGGCTCTGTTTGACCCTGCTGGGCTTTTACAGACCCTTCCCGACCCTTGCAAACCCTTGTGGACCTAGGTGTGGGGGGTTTTAACCCCATTTTTTCAATTTTTTCAACCTATACACTACTGTTGTGCAGTACAGTAGCGCCTTGGGCACTAGTATCCTTCATACACAGTAGCGCTCAAAATCTGGTTTTAAATTTTTTGAGTTTTTGGGTTGTGGACCCAAACCTCGGGGTTCTGGCTGCATTTTTGTGGTCCCTGATGACCCTAGGTCTGTGTTAAACCCCTGTAAGTGGTCTCCCATCCTTGTATTGATCCTACATTCATGATTTGAACCTCTTTTGATCATTTTGGGCTTGTTTGGAAAGTTTTGGGGCTTGTTGACCCAAGTTGGGGGGTTGTGGACCCGTTTGGTGTTTTGTACCGTAATTTGTGTCTGACTGAACCTGCTTACCCAATTTCCATTGGATTTGAAACCTCTTGAGTCTTCTTGACCCTGTTTGTATCTATTTGAGTGAAATTTCTCTTTTAGATTGGTTTTTTATCCTCCCTTATGCTTTTTAGTTTTCTTTTGTAGTGAAAGCTCAAGTGTTTTGGCTGTTGTTCAAGACCTTGTTTGCATTGTTTATGTGCAGAACTGACTTTACCAAACCATACTTCTCCATAGGTCATTTGATTCGTTTGGGTCTAAAAGTAGTTTTCGTACTCTTTTCCCAATGTTTGGCATGCTTACATCAATAAGAATTTGAAAGTCATATTTGGTAGCTTTTATTGTTTCATAAAGAGAACCTAAAAGTTTCTTTGCTTTGCTTTGATAGTAGGGTAGTTTCAGTTTTTGTTTCTTACCTTTGAAAAGCATAAATAATTTTGATTTATCTTTTGAATAGAGTACCTTGCAAGTGGCTTAAAAGATTTTAGAGTGCTTTGCATCAAAAGAACAAGTTTTGTTTTGCATACCTATTTGTTTGAGTAGCTGCATTCTTAGGTTTTGAGTTTAATTTTGTACATTTAGACTTTATTTTTACCTTTTTTGCATTCGAAAGATTAAAAATTGTATTTGCATATGCATTCTAGATCATAATTTTAAGACTTGTATTGAAAAGAAAAGATTTGTTTGGTGGTAAATATTTCATTTTCAGTACTCTATCTCTACTATAACCACTCTCACACACCCACTACCTTTTTGAGTAAGCAAGTAACCTTTAAAATGAACCCTAATAAAATGTACTAATAACATTTTATTTTCTAGGTTACACTACACCAACTAGTCTTGGTTAGGATCTTGGGTTTAAAACACCTTAAACCACCCAAGATCACACATTACGCCAAAATCGTAGTTTGACTATCATAGGTAAACCCACTTCATTCAAAACTTGCCTGGAATCTATGCAGTAGGTCTTGTGAGATCAGATTGTTGGGAATACTCCTCCTACTTTCTGTTTCAAGCATATACCAAGATTGGATCGCGTTTGGGGACTCTTTTGAGTTTCGGGCTCAGTTACCCTGCCCACGCCTTCTGATTCGACCAACGACTGTTCCCCCAGGAGTTTTCGGTGTGGTGGTATCCTTAGTATCTGACCATAGGTTCATACACAGGTGACATAGGAGGGTATGTCTGCTGTACCTAGGATAGACGTGGGAGGAAACCCCTTGCAGGTCTTTGGGAGGGCGGTTGGGTGATTCCAGTGCTTCCACCCTTAGTTAGTGTATTGTGGACCCCGGGTAACTGTTCTTCATCCTTTGTTGATATGTTCTGGGCCCTCATCATCCCAGACTCTTCTTCGGAAGGCATCTGTTTGCCTGGTTTGATTTACCTAGGACCTTTTTTAGTGGTGTGCTCTTTGTGCTACTTGTTTTAGTTTTCCTTAGAGAACTTCTTGTTCATTTGAGCAGGAAACTATGTCTAGCATTCCGGCAAGCGCCAATCAAGGTACCCCTATTCCGGGGGATCCTTGTGCTGTTTCATTCATTGGAAACATTGGTACTCCCTTAATGGCTACTTTGAATATTCCTGGATTCACTATAGGGCTACCGGTTTGGTTGTTTCCACTCCGAATGCCTTGCATGCTCCTGAAGCTTCTTTTGTGAGCACCTCAAATCAAGGGCATCATAACCTTGTTCCTTCTTTTCCAGTAACATCTTCTCCTCCTCCTTCTACCTCATGTGGCGAAAGTAGCAATACTAGTAACCAGCAGTCTAAAAGGAATAGATGGGGGAAGAATAGGAAGAAGATGCCAAAACAAGGGGGTAGCAACCCAGCCTCTGGAAATCATGCTAGGGGCAAGCACCCTGCCTCTGCAAATCATGCAGGGGGCACCTACCCAGCCTCTGGAGGTCATGCTGGGAGAAAAATTTTAGTCACTGAAAATCATACTGAAAGTTTGTCTTCAACCACTGTCAGTCATGTTGAGGACACGTCATTGATCATTGCTAGTCATATTAATGACAAGTCACCAATTCCTGTGATTCATACTGGAGACACCAAATTAGCCACTGCAAGTCATGTTGATGGAGTTGACATTGTTGACAAATCAAACAAACAGAAGCTTAAGTTCCCTTGGAAGTTTTGCGAGGGAGATCACCTTAGTTACTTGTGCCCTGTACTTCCAGAAGTGCAAAAAGTGTGGTCCTTAGTTCAAAAGTCTGATGCTTCTGAGCAACCAGCCTCTGTGATTCATGCTGGGGGCAAGCTGTCAGCCAATGCTAGTAATGCTAAGAGTACTGATGTTGTAAAGGAGTCTAAACCTATAGGACGGAAACCAAAGTTTCCTTGTAAACTTTGTGAGGGAGATCACCTTACTCACCGATGCCCTGCCATTCCAGAGGCACGAAGAGTGTGGTCCATGTCTGAAGGAGCCTTTGTTCCTGAGTTGTCTATAGATTCCCTGCAGTTAGATCAACCTTTCGTTGATAAAGTGGTTGAACCAATGAAATCTTTGGTCAACCCCACTCTTCCTTCGGAGAGTGAAGTGATCGAATCGATGCAATCTTCGACCGATCCCATTAGTACTGCAAAGATTGATGCACCTACTACCGAAGTTTTCTGCATTACTAGTTTGGATGTTCCTAAAAAAGGGGGCACTTCATTAGTGCCATGTGAACCCCTACCAAGCCCTAGGATCGTTTCCTTTTACTGGAATAGTCTAGCCGAGCCTCGTCTTCTTTCTTCGGCACCTTTCCAAATAAAGGTTGATATCGGGAACCATACGGTTGATCGATGCATTATTGATGAAGGTGCTTCTGTTAGTATCTTATCCGCTTATGATTGGAGAGATTTGGGTTTCCCTAATGTTATTCCAGCTGTTAATTGGCCGTTGACCTTTGATAGAAGACCTAGTGAACCGATCGGATTCCTCCGTCAGGCACCTGTTACTTTGGGTGGAAAAACAGTCTTAGTTGATTTTATGGTTTTAAAGGACCCTATGGATTTTGATATGATCCTCGAGCGTGATTACGTTTATGCTATGCATGCTATGGTGTCTACGCTCTTTCATGTGATGCATTTCCCTCATAACGAAAGCATCGTCACTCTCGACCAGCTTGCATTCGTTGATCCTCCTTATTACCCAACTTTAGACCAGTCAGATCCCTCGTCATTAGGCACTACTATGTCACATGGGACTTATGTGGCATATTGTTCCTTGAGTTCAACTGCTACTGAGAAGAAGTCTCTGAGTTCATGCTTACCTTCTCGGGACTTGGTCCCAGCTTTTGACCAAGTGACACCTCCATATGAATGTTTAGATATGTATTCTATCTGAGATGATATGCTTCCTTCCGATGAAGTTTTCCTAGAGTCTATAGTACAGTCTGCCATTCATTTGGATGTTGATCCAGTCACAGTCATGTCCAGCCCCGGTTTGACCTTAAAGTCTGATCTTCCTACTGTTGAGTCTTTGGACTCTCCTATAGATCCGCAAATCGGTGTTCCTGCTGAGTTTGATTATGCTTCTAGAATTTTCAACTCCCGTGATGATGAATTTGTTTCTGCAATTTCCATCACGTCCTTCAACTTTGATCTTCATCCTGAAGTTGATCTTGTTGATTGTAAGTCCTCGGGCTTGGGTACCATAGAGTCTTCATTTGAAAACTCTACCTTGTTTATGCCTGTTGTTGATGATAGTGAAGTTGAAAGTATTTCTACCACAGTGACTTGTATCGGGTCTTTCTTTAAATATGTTTTAGATATGATCTTGGTACTGATGTTTCTTGGAGACAGGATTCTTAGCTGAATGTATACTTGCTTATTGGTCCTTTTCGACACCTTGTGCGACCATGTCAGGTATATTCGGAACCTTGCATATAGGTTTAGGCTTCCTTGCTCTTATGTTGCATTTGAACCTTTTGCTATCCGAATTCGCCATAGGGTCGAACCTGTTGGATATTGGTGTGTTAGCCATCTCTTTATGCATTGTGCACCAGTCCGACAGCAGAGCCTACCTAACATGGGTCACCCTAGTCAGTACCTTTATGCCATTCTGGTGCCCATGCTGAGTTTTTCTCATAGGCTTGGGAGCCTTTTTAGATTTACCATGACTTTGAGAAGAAGCCTCATATCTTTCTTCCTCATATATTTCTGGCCATCCCTGATAAGGCTCCCATCTTTGTGTTCAAATTGCATATGCATCTGTTATGATCCCGCTTGCGCTAATGAGCTTGAAGCCGACTTCCACGCTTTTAGCTCATTATATAAGCCTCCATCTCTGATTTCATTTCCGCTAAGCCCTGTATCATTTTTCCTTTGCAATTTGACACCTTTTACCTGGAGGAGACACACCCTGAGTGTCCTTATCTTTCTCATGTTCCTTGCATTAGGCATAACTTTGTTCCATGCGCTTGGAGCTAGTTTTGCATGTCCCTGACACTCGTCTCCTCCCATTTCGAGCATTTTCCTTTTACTTTGAGCTCATTAAAAACAGTAAGTAGGTTACGAGCATTTCTTCCACCTTTCCTTCGAGCTCGTTAAAAACAGTAAGGAGGCTATGAGGATTTCTTTCATCTTCACTTCAAGCTCATTAAAAACAGTAAGAAAGTTGTGAGCATTTTCTGTATCTCCTTTGAGCTCGTTAAAAACAGTAAGGAGGTCATGAGTTTACTTTTCCGGACTCATTAAACCTTTATGGAAAAGATCCCTATGGAGTTCTTTTAATCCCTTTTCAGACTCCTTAAATAGGAAACGTTTGCCGAGCATAGTTGTCTTTTCGGGCTCGTTAAAATAACTGAACCGACATCCACTTAGGTATAGAATTACCCCTTTTCCGGTCCTTGGTGGATAATTTACGGAAAAGGTATACTCTAGGTATACTCTTGTATGCGCTAGAAGAGTGCTTCTTCCATCATTTTACACTTTGGAGTCGTCTTTAGGGTTTTCAGACTCTCGAAATGTGAAAACACAAAGCAAGCATTCACCTACTCGGGCTTGATGTGAAATCCACGAGATGGTTAATAGAGGACTGTTTAAGTTTTTCAACTCTATAAGCAAGAAAACACCGTCGAGCACAGACCAATACGGGCTCGATATAAAATCCACGGATAGGTGTATGGAGTTTTCTTCTAGGTTTTTCAGACTCCTCAAATATGAAAATACCGTCGAGCATGCTTTAGTTCTTTGTCAAGCTCGTTAAAAAATGAAAAAGAAAAGGGAAGGGAAGAATGTTAAAATATCTTTCAATATGATGGCAGCAAGTCAACTATCTCCTTGAACAAAGCACCTCTTTTGAGTCTATCAAACAAGTTGGGTTCTAGCGTTGGCCTTAAGGTAAACCTGATCTTAGAGTTCCTACTCCTCCATTTGGTTAGTCTTCCAATCATTTGGAGAATCTGTTAATGTCTCCTACATTGTAGATTTGTATCGTGGTCTCTTTGTGTTAAAAGTTGCCTAAGTCACTCTTGTGTTGTGCTCACTGTTCAAGGATATAATCTGTGTCGGCCATTCTGCAGTTTCCTTGATCTCATGTGTCGGCCATTCCTTGGTGTCAGTATGTTTCATCATGTGTTCAGTCCTACTCCAAATCAGCTCAGACTTGTTGAGTGTCCCTCGTGTTGGATGATGGAGGATGCGTTAAGGCCTCCCTTCCAACAGACTTCTTCCCATCGACTTCAACTCATTGTGCTCTGGGAATGAATTTTAGAGTTTTGGTTAGTACCTTGGGTATTGCAGTCATTAGTGGCAGTTTCCCTCACTATTGGATAGATGGGAATACATCAATGTCTCCTATCCAATGGATTCTTCAAGTGTTCAACGGCAAGACCATATATTCACACTTGCTTGAATGTACTAGGTACCTTGGGTTCCATTTTCATTATTGGTGGAAACCCTTGCGTTTGTTAACGGTATACATCAATGACCGGTAATCAAACGATACCTCCCATGTTCGACAACAACTCATTTATTCGCATGGATAGGTTTGTACCTTGGGTTGTTTTTGGATGAAGACCTTGGAATCCTCGATAGCATCCCCTCATTTATGTTATCGCCCAAGTTGCGCAAGACTGAGACACACTCTTTTTGGGTCTTGATGAGACATAGATCCAGCTTGTTCTCTATGGCTATGTTCTCCAGTTTTGACATAGATCCACCTTGTATTTATGTGGCTATGTTTACACTTATGTTCCTCATGGATCCACGCTTGTATTTTAGTGGCCATGATATATGCATAAGTATTTTGGATCATTATTGTATCCTCTTGGCGGTCATGTTCCACCATTTGAACATGGACAGTTACCCCAAGGATAAGTTTGTCTGACATTGCCTTTGCTTTCAGGTACTTCATTTGACCCTATGATTCTTGGTTTCTCTGTTCCTTCATGATTCAACTCTTTGTTATTTATAATGTATTTCGGCCATCGTTTCCCGTACTCCCTCTGACCTCATACATTAGGGGGAATCTGTTATAGCTTGAAATGACACCTTTCCATCCGTGACGACACTTGCTTCCCTTGGTCGCATGATGACACTTCTTGAGATCAAGTTCAGTCACACAACAGGACATTTGTGGATGGAGGAGTCATTTGGGACACTAAAAATGGTTTAAATTACCTCATTCTTGACCCATTTGATGTATATGACCCTTAGGAACATTTTTCCAGACCAAACCATCTCCTGAAAATGAGCAGAAAATCCTGTTTTTGGCCATTTTTTAACATGAGCGTTGGTAGACAGGCATGATAGTAGCGTGTGTACCCTACTCTAGTGTACAATAGTAGCACTCAAACCTTTTGAGCTCTAATCTACTATGAAATAGTAGCGCTCAACTCCATATGTTCACTACTTTGTCTACTGTAGAGTAGAGTACACCCTTGTTTTGGTCAAAATCTCGAAATTCAAGTAAGTTAAGTTGGTTGGGAAACCTCTTGAGCGGTTATAACTTCTTTTCCTCTTCCTCACTGACTATATAAGGAGGGTAGAAGGGCCATGTGAGGGGACAAAGTCTACAACATTGTTATGTTGGAGGAATGGAGACCCTCATCCCCCTCGCTTGTGCTTAGTTTCTGATCAACCCTAGTACAGTTGCTTAGAGGCTGGGATCCTTGGAGAACAGAAGCAGGAGACCTTGAATCTAGGTTTCGTGAAGTGCCAAGCTTGAAGGAAGGTATAAATTTATGTACTTGCTTTCATTCATCAATAAAGATCAGACGTTTTTCTCTTTCCAAATATGACCTATTAATGTGTATTAGATTTGATTACAGTTTGTTTATAATCTGATGTCTTCTTCTATTATTAATATCAATCTTATATATGTAGTCAAATGTGTTTGAGAAAGGTATCAAGTTGTTTTGTAGGTCTGGGCATTGCAACACTGGATAAGCATTGAAGAGTGAGGGAGGCAAAGCTAGGATCAACCTTCTGAATAAGGTGCCTACATCTCTAAACCCTAATCTCTTCATTTATTTGTTGTACTTGCAAAATGATTGTAAGTCTATCTTTATCACCGTAAGTTGGTAGTTTCTCCCCTGAACTATAGGTGCATTTTTCCCACAATAACCAGGTCAGCTGGCTCTACCTTAGACTCCTTGTGACTCACTTAGGATTTGATTACTCTTTTATCAAGTGGATCATGAGCTACATCACTACTGTATCTTTTGCAATTCCATATTAATGGATCTGCCTCCCCTTTCTTCCCCTTTGAGAGAGGTCTCCGTCAAGGATGTCCACTCTCTCCGTTACTTTTCCTTTTAGTGGCCGAAGATATTAGCCGGGATTTAATTGATGCAAAGAATAGGGGCGCCTTCTCTGGAATTGCCATCTCTGATACCCTCCATCTAACCCATTTTTTATTTGTGGATGATATTCTAATATTTTGTGATGGATTGACTCTTGATGCTAAAAAATTAATGGAGATTCTGCAACTATTTGAAAGATCCACTTGCATGAAAATAAATGTGCAGAAATTCTCCCTTGCTCCAATATGGAATACCCTGACATTCAAAGATACGCCACCCTCTTCCCTTTTGAATTCAAAATATTTGATGAAGGTCTAAAATATTTGGGATTTATGTTAAATCCAAATTGCTACAAAAAGAGGACTGGCTATGGTTGATTACAAAACTAGAAAGGAGATTAAGTAATTGGTGTCATCGATGGATTTCAAGAGCAAGTAGATTGGTTCTTGTAAAATCAGTTTTGGAAGCTATCCCTATCTACTAGATGTCGCTAGATTAGATACCAAATGGTATCCTTGAGAAGGCCATGAAGCTTTGCTTCATATTTTTATGGTCTGGGAAAAAGGAGAATTTGGTTTTCCCGTGGGTAAAATGGGACAAAATTTCCAAGCCAAAAAGCTTGGGAAGATGGGGACTAAAGATGATACAATTGTTTTCAAAAGCGCTAGTTGTAAAATATGGATGGAGGCTCCTTACTACAAATAGTCTCTGTATTGAGGTTATAAAACATAAGTACATTGCTCCAGACTCTCTATTTGATTGGATCAGGAACCCAAATAAAGGAAGGAGAGCGATCTCGATCATATGGAAAGCCACTCTAAGCTCCTTTTCTCTGATAGAGGATATAGTAGCTTGGAGTATTGGTAGGGGATCTAGTGTGCGGATTGGGGCAGATCCTTGTCCGGGAAGTCATAATAATAACATCCTCCCTCAACAACTCATATAAGTTCTGCACCAATAGGGTATCTTCCACCTTAACCAAATCGTCGACCTTGCTTCCACTAATTTATGGGGATAAGGTTGGAGAGAGGCTGACAGTCTGGGCATCCCAACAGAACTAGCTTATAGTTGGAAAAAATTTCTAATTTCCCTTCGAACCTCACATGTCAGATTATCTGATTGGTCTAACAAACTAATATAGAACATGGCACCGAATGGTCGATACACTCCATAAATTAGCTATAAAGCCCTGATTAAGCTTCCCCAAGGAGGTGAACCTCAGTGGTGATGGAGGGGAATTTGGAAGTCCAAATTTCCATAGAAAGAAAGGATCTTTATGAGGTGTACTTTGGAAAATAAGGTACTGAATTAGGATAAAATGGCCAAAAGATCTATTAAGGGACCGGGATGGTGTGCACTCTACAAGAATGCTTCTGAATCGATCACCCACCTTTTCCTAAACCGTCTCTTCTCTGTTTGGACTTGGACTGAGACTAAAAGAAGATTAGATACACAAATAGAATGGGATGGGGTGGATGTGATGGATGCCTATAAATCTTGGTCTACAAACCCAACCACAAAAAACATTCAGGTTCTTCCTTTGATCATCATATGGGGTTTGTGGATTGCGAGAAACCATATTTTTTTAAATGAAAAATCCTCTGTTCCAAAACTTATCTCTTTTCACAACCTGGATATCCTGTATCACTTCCCTCAATAGAAGAGTGTCCCCGCTATAATAATGATTCGGGAAGAGCATATAAATAAGGATCTTCCTTAGGATTTTTTTGATGGGGCTTATCAAAACCAAACCTATGGCGGCGGTGCTATCCTATATCTATCTGAAGCTGTTTATTTCAAAATAAAAATGGGATTGGGAAATGGCACAAACAATTATGTCGAAACCATGGCATTAAAACTTCTGCTCTGTTTTGCAATTGAAAAGCAGTGCAAACACATACAAATTTTCGAAGACCCCATGAATGTCATAAATTGGATAAATAAATCTCAATATTGTCAAAACATGCTTCTTATCACTTTGATAGAAGATGTACATTGGCTGCTGGAAAAGTTTGATTCTTATACATGTTGTCAAGTATACAAGGAGCAAAATGACATTGTAGACAAACTCTCCAAGGAAGGATTGCTTTTAAATCATCGACAATGGAATATTTCTGAAACACAAAATGAAGTCTTTTTTGAATACTACTATCGTCCTTTCATGGACGGATTGGCTCCTCAACAACCACTCCCCGGATGACACTCCATATTATCAGCTCATACAGTATTTTTTTGTCTTATATGGACTTGTAGCGACGACCTGTACAAATAGGAAAATTTTCAGACTTTCATGATATCCTTGCTATGAATCTAAACAGTATAATTTGTGAAACAATTGTTTTCTGTGAAGAACAACATACTTTTTGCTTTATGGAAACAACCTCTGGGATTTTTTTGTACTAGAAATGCATGGATTCTGCAGATGTAATTTTGTTAATATATAATAAAATTACACTTTTTTCTACGGATTTTTTTATTATATAAAATACGATAAAATAAACTCAATAAAAATAAAAACTCAAAACATTACATATAGGATACATAAAACAATTGCATACCTTGATGATTTCTGTTTTATGCTGACTTCCATAGGTGAGGTCTCATCCTTCGGGGTTTTAATCCTGTCTCTTCTTTCCCATTGAAAAGATGTTTTTCAGTAGTATGACACCTATGATTACCTAGAGAGGAAGTGCCTATACTCATGAAACACCTCCTTTCCTAAAAATTTTGAATGACAAGATTTCATCTTAGGACCACAACCCGGACATGCAAATCTACCCTTTGTTTGAAGACCTGCAACAAATATGGATTAATGTAAATTTTACAAAGGGATTATTTTAAAAACATGCATGATAGCTTCAAATTATATACTATTAAAGTGCAATAGAATGTTACATACCACAAAAATGTGTTAGTCCCGGGGCATCATGAATTATCCATACAAGTATTCCACAGAATTGAAATTGTTGTTTCCTTATTGGTTTACATATGTCATACATAGTGATGCCGGTTAATAAATTTAGTAGCTTGTCGATAAGAGGCTCGATATACATTCATATATTTAAATTGGTACTCACCTAATTGTTTGATGATTATACAAAATTACTCGCATGATATGTATATATACGTAAATAAATAAATATAAGATATTAATTATATGCAACAAACAAGACAAATGAAAATGTTACATTGAAAAAATGAATGTAAACAAATACTTGGAACAATCATTGTCAACATTATGTGCTCCCTTTTTATTGACATCCAAGGAGGAATGTTATTTTTGATAATAAAAATTCGCCACACTCAGTAAATAGACTTGACCTCTCTAAATGGATTATCACCGTTAGCTTCCAATGAAAGCCTAGCATTACAAGGTTCATCTTTAAAAACATGTCATTTTCCCTTAATTTCACTAAATGCATAACCATCTGTAGGCATTTTAAGAACACCATCTCCACTTCTGTTTCATGCATGGTAATCCATAAAATGTGCTATGCTTTCACACTTGAACAGTCACTACAAACGTGGAATTATGGGAATATGACGAAGAACCTTTCTAGGCACCTTTTTTGTTATTTGATCGGTTTGACATCTACTGATCTGACATTGTGGGCATTTTGTTTTCGACGCATGTTCTCCATAATATATAATATGATCATTAGGACATGCATCTATAACTTCATAATCCATTCTGATGTCTTTCATAATGGCATATAAATCTCGATATGTGCGAGGTAAAACATTTGATGATGGTAACATAAATTCACCTAACAATCTACAACATAAAAATAACTAGTTAACCTAAAGAATATTAATCATAAATATTACATTCTTATTTTACACATTAATTAACACTATAAAAAGGAAACAAGTCAACCTTTATGTATATGTGATGAAACATATTACATGCCTTACCATCTGTGTCATACAAGTGTTTGAAAAACCATTCAAAACCTTTAAGTTCACCAACAATAATGTAGTAGAGAGAAGATTTTCTCTTGAACTTGACAAGCATAGTTGTCATTGATGACAACACATTAATGACAAAGGTTGAATTGATGACATGGCACAAAATACAAAGGACATGATGGTGAAGGTGACATGAAGGACAAGGATGACAAAGGATAATGACATGTAGAATACACATGGTGACAAGCAAGCTAGCACAACGAAGGTTGATGACAAGGCTCAAGCATTGATGACTTGATAAAGAAAGATGACAAGACTTACAAGCAAGCATGACAACGCTAATGACATGGCAATGGAAATGGACAAAGGCAAGGTTGAAGACACTTCCTACGGGTATTTTATTGATGAAATGAATATTTCTGCGGGCATTTTTATTGGAGGATGCGGGCATTTTAGATCGATTGCGGGCATTTGTGTTGATGACATAAAGAAGGAGTTGCGGGAATCCTTGCGGGCATAATGTGGGAATTACAGATGGCCCATCTTGCGGGCATTTTTGGAGTACTGCGGGCATAATCAAGGGCAAGTAATTATGGCCCTTGCGGGCATACTAAGTGGGGTCTGCGGGCATATTTGTAGGCATAAAAAAAAGCTTCATGCGGGCATGTTTAAATGGACCTTGCGGGCATTATGGAAGGCCATGACATGGCATGATGATGTGGCAAAAGGATAAACAATATATACATATATATATATATATATATTGTTAAGGATAACATGGAAATAAAAATATCATTTAATTTATTTAATGATAAATAAAAATAAAAAAAGGAGACAAGTCGACATCCTAAATACATGGAAAGAACAAGTATAAATAAAGAACAAATCATTTTGTTGTAAGTGTAAATTGTGGAAGATTTTGGAGAAGTGTAGAGGAGTACTGTTTTCAGGGGTCTGAGATTTTTGGGTCAACATGAACAACAGGAGTAGCAAGGAAGAAATTGTTTTTATATCTTTGATTTTCTGGGTTTGACTAGGCTAGCAGGTTGATGAGGACATGAACAAAAGAAATGAAGATAACCATGAACAAGCTTATATAAGACAGATTTATAATCTAGGGCAGCAGAAGTGACATGATAAATGACAGTTTTTGGATATGGTGATGAACAAGATGAGGTGCTGATATGACTTATGATGATGTGTGTAGTTGCTGATAGAATGATGATGATGTGTTGCTGACAGTGATGACATGATTGTGTTGACAAGGGTAAATTGTTGTAATGTGACAAGGATGTAAATATTTTTGTATGTAATACAAGATAGGGCTTGTAATTATTTTTCTTAGTTGGATCTAAGAAAAAGATCAAGCTGAGTCTTGGAATAGAAGTTGGTGCTTCTGATTCAGCTGTAGTTGATTGACCCCCCGGTTGTAGCCGATTGAAGAAATATAAAAAGATTACAAAGTCTATATCTTGTGTCTCTTATGATGTGTTGATGATAATGTGTTTTACTTGATGAATGATATGTCTTAAGTTGATGATTACTGAAGTATAGTTAGAAATTGATGAAAAGTGTTAAAGTGAAGTTGTAAATGATATTGGTTTAGGGTTAGAAGAAAGTTGAAATAGAACTAAGTGTTGGCTCACTGATTCACCCCCCCTCTCAGTGATCCATTGTGTCCATCAATTGGTATCAAAGCAAGCCTTCATCACAAGCCTAGCAAGCTTGAAGGGATCTGTGGACACAAGATGGAAGAACCAACATAATTCAACCATGAAGTTCCAGTCTTGGAAATATCAGATTACTTTGGTTGGAGAAGTAAAATGAAAGATTACTTGAAGAAATTTAGTATTTGGGAAATTGTGGTTAACCCACCTGTCCAACCCAACAAGAAGACAATGACAACAGCTGAGAAAGACAACAGTATTGCTTTGAAGTTCCTAATGGATGGAATCTCAAGCCCTATCAAAGAAAGTGTAGGAAAATGCACCTCTGCCAAAGATATTTGGTTCAAGCTGAAAGGTGAATATCAAAGGAAAGTTCAAGATACAGTCAAGGAAAAAAAGATCAAGCCCTCTTAAGATGAGAAGTAAGGAGAAAAGGAGGAACAAGCTTCAAATGTAAGTGCAGGTAAGGACTCTTTGGTTAGTGATAATTCTAAATGTGATGATGTTGAAACTTTACTTACAAAAGATGAGAAGGAAGACTTGTTGAAAGTCAAGTAGGCATTTGCATGTACCCTATTGGATATGGACATGAAATTCAATTCAAGTCTTAGAAAGAATATTTTATGGTCTTTCGAAAATTATCAAAAGAAGACAATGGATCTACTCAAGGATGTCAAGCTCAAGAAGGAAAGCTTACAAAATAAGCTAAGAGACAAAGACGATGAAATGAAAAATTGAAGGCCAAACTGATCAGTCTAGGAGAATCTAGTAAATATTTACAAGATGAGTTAGAAAATCAAACTGATGAAGCCAGAAGTTTGAAGACTGAATTAGCAAAAGAAAGAGAAGAGGTTGGTGAAGACTCTAAAGAACTTGAAGAAACAAGAAAGACCAATATTGATTTGAAGACTCAGTTGGAGGAAGCCAACATAGTAGAAGAAATCATGAAGCTTCAGTTGGAAGAACAAGAAAAGAAAAATCAGAAGCTTGAGATGGAAGTTGTTAATCTTAGAAAGAAAATTTAAAAGTGAAACACCCATGTGAAGTTCAATGAAAGTTCAGATATCTTGGATGAAATATTGAAATTTCAAAGGTCCCATTTTGACACATCTGGTCTTGGGTTCAAAAATAAAAAAATAACAAGACACTTGGTCTCCCAAGATTCCAGAAGTAGGTCCATCATCATCCAAATCTACTCCCTATGCACCTGCACATGACAACACAGACATTGGAAATTCAAGAATGGAACAAGGAGCTAGTTCTATCCCTCAAAACAAATTTTTCAGAAGAGAAGCAACTCCAAGATGGAACCAAAGTCCCAAGTATGAAAATGGATTTAATGGTTACTATTTTTCTTTTTCTAAATTTGGTCATAACGATATGGATTGTAGAAGAAGTGGTGGAAGACACAATGACAAGATTATATGCTGGACATGTGACCGAATTGGGCATATTGATACTAACTATTACACATTGAGGTGCTACACATGTAGTGGTTTTGGTTACAAAGCTCAAGAATGTGCAAGTCAAAGGATTCAATTTAGGAGGAGTCCTTCATACACATCAACAAGAAGAACCAATGAATCTTGGAAGGAGAATAATGCAAAAATAATTGAAGACCAAAGGATTAATAATCGTAGCCAAGGACATTCTCAGATATGGGTGAAGAAAAATATTTTGTCAAATCTAAATGAAGTTGATTATCATTGCACAAATGAAGGTGGTTTCCATATGGAAAGCCAAACTTGAGGTCTTTTAAAGAACTTGGGTACACCTTGAGTTCATTTTTGGAGGATGGAATCAAAGGTAAATTATTGCTCCAAGCATAGAGACAGTTCCTAGGATTGTAAATGCAAATATTGACAGAAAGAAAATTAATGCAAGGCAAAGATACATATGGTGTGCTGATAGGGGGAGCAAGAGTAATGAAATCTATCCGTGCTTTCAGTTGAAGCAAATGAAATGAAGAGACATGTAGATTATTGGAGGAGTGTCTTTGATGCATGCTTACCTTTTATGAATTTACTAAATGACTACATTCTTGACTCTCTCTCCAGCTTTGGATATGATTGATAGGGATGTCTTGTTGTTGGTATCTGACTGTATGACTTAAAAGTTGGTTATAATCCAACTAGTTATCAATTTTTTTCATCATATGAAGAGTAACTGGCAATATTTTTATGATAAGCAATACCAGAGCAGAAGTAAACCTCTATAGAAGCAAGGATGAGTCTTGAAAAAGGGTTAAAATTTGAAGGGATAAAGAACATCATATGTGGAAAATGTATTGGGTGGATTAAGGACGTTTCAAGCAAGTCAAGGTAGCAACATGACTTAAGAACATCAACAGTAAGGTGGACAACAACATTTGTGAAAGACTTAAAGTTCTGATGTCTGAACCTATGAACCATAGCAATATGCAAATATAAGTTTCAAACTCTTTTGAAGTTGTGAAGGTCAAGCCTTGATCTGGAAGGCATTGAAGGCATAGCTATGAACTCTGTGATGACACATACATAAAAGAAAAGTGTTATCTGGCACTACTATATGTATCCTACTCTGAAAATTTTGGATGATTGAGTCAAGTGGATATATATATATATATATATATATATATATATATATATATATATATATATATATATATATATATATATATATATATATCGTTCAGTTGGTGAGTATTATGTGTGGCAGTAGACAAGCAATGAAAACTAAAGAATTTTGATATTCTGAAGGCCGTGTATTTATCAAGCTCTGAACCTAGTATCCATCAGTGAACACCTAAACATTTAATGAACAAACCAACAAGATCTCAGGGGGAGCTTGTAATGTTTAAAAAAACTAGAAAACCAAAAGGTAGAAATGAAGAAGGCTTCAAAAGAATCTTTCTGACAACAAGAAGTAGCATACTTAAGTGCACAAAAGGAGACACAAGAAACTGAAGAGGCCAAACACGAGGGTATTCATAATAAAGATACTATTTGCACTAACATGTATACAAATGTTGCTACTTTGCTAGAAAATGATTTTGTAGAGGACAATATTGTGGAATAGTTGCTTGAGTAAGAGAAGATTTGGATGGAGATAGATCCGAGACTTATATGACAGTAACTTGGAAAGTAGTACAACATTTGAAGAAGCATTTAGGTCTTTGGAGTGTTGTGAAGAACACATTGGAAGACTATTGAAGAGAAATGTTTGATCAAAAGGAATTTATTTTTGCAACATTTTGACAAGCTGAATTGACTTGAAAGTAACATGAGTGAAAATTTTTGGTAAAGCAGAATTGATGACAAGAACATGGCATGACCACAACTTGTCAAGGAATGACATGAAGTTTGGAGAAGCAAACACTTGTGGATCATGGCTACAATCAGTATAGTGAGCCAAAAAGAAAAATTATGGCCAAATCTTGTGAAGAATTTTGAAGTCAAATCTGCTTGCTGAAAAGATGAAGAAAACTAATATCAGATCTGAACAAGAAGACTTTGAACAATCCCAGACTTATGTCAAACAAAGAAATTTTGATGCATCATTCGAAGTTGTAAGTTTTGTGAAGTTGATGAGTTAGTGAAGCAATGTATTGGATATTTTTGAAGTACAATCTTAGCAATCTATATGAGAGGAAGAGTAAATGTTTCAGTAAAACACACTAGGGAAATTTTTTTCCAGTAAAAGCTGCAACAGTTTGATAGGGGGAGCTTCTTTGAAGCAATCACAACAACATACCTAATAGGGGGAGCAGGCAAAACTCAACAAACCCTGGAGTATATATATATATATATATATACTTATGAAAAATTTGAAGATGGCAGATCAAACTCAACAAATGATTTCATGAAGTTTTTAAAGATACAAATTTTTTTGGGCATTGTGAAGCTTTTAATGGAAAATTGGCCCTTTGTCATTAATATCAAAGGGGGAGAGAAATTTTGAGAAGGTTGCCATCAATGACAAAGGGGGAGATTGACAAGCATAGTTGTCATTGATGACAACACATTAATGACAAAGGTTGAATTGATGACATGGCGCAAAAGACAAAGGACATGATGGTGATGGTGACATGAAGGACAAGGATGACAAAGGATAATGACATGTAGAATACACATGGTGACAAGGAAGCTATCACAACGAAGGTTGATGACAAGGCTCAAGCATTGACGACTTGGGAGGTTGATGAATTGATAAAGAAAGATGACAAGACTTACAAGCAAGAATGACAAGGCTAATGACATGGAAATGGCAATGGACAAAGGCAATGCTGAAGACAAGGTTGAAGACACTATCTGCGGGCATTTTGTTGATGAAATGAAGAATCCTGTGAGCATTTTTATTGGAGGATGCGGGCATTTTAGACCCATTGCAGGAATTTGTGTTGATGACATAAAGAGGGAGCTGCGTCATCCTTGTGGGAATTACTGTTGATGTATATGTAACTTTGGAATGTATTTCATCTATGTATTTCATATATATTTATTGTACCCTTATAAGAGATGTGTTATTCCTCTATAAGGAAGTGTCGTCACGTGGATTGACAAGTGTCGCAAGTGTGTGTACTTGCCGATGGGTTATTAGACCACCATGTGTGGGGTCGGCCCTGAAATATATATTATATTGTGGATGTATCTAGATAGTCAAGTCGGCCCCATAGTGTAACTGGGAAAACAGGTTAGTATAAATAGAGATTGGGAGATCTCTATTTTGATCACTCGGAAACTCACACTTCTCTCACTTAGAAAATGGTGCACTAGTGAGGAGGAGGATCATCTACTACTAGGAGACTATCTCATTGTATTTTGGTTGTACTTTGGTTGAGCCATTGCTCTCTCTATCTCTGAGGAATTTGTGGGGTTTTTCACCTTAGGGTTTTCCCCATGGAAACTATGTGTCTCTTGTCTCTCATGATTTTGGTTCTTGCAATGCTTGTCATGCTTATTGTGATTGTTATGCATTGATATACTGCATATGTTATTCTCTCAGTAAAGATCCAAGAGTATTGTGAATTAATGCTCAAAATTTAACAATTACAGATGGCCCATCTTGCGGGAATTTTTGGAGTACTACGGGCATAATCAAGGGCAAGTAATTATGGCCCTTGTGGGCATACTAAGTGGGGCCTGCGGGCATATTTGTATGCATAAAAAAAATCCTCATGCGAGCATGTTTAAATGGCCCTTGAGGGCATTATGGAAGGCCATGACATGGCATGATGATGTGGAAAAAAGTATAAACAAATATATATATATATATATATATATATATATTGTTAAGGATAACATGGAAATAAAAATATCATTTAGTTTATTTAATGATAAATTAAAATAAAAAAGGAGACAAGTCGGCCTCCTAAATACATGGAAAGAACAAGTATAAATAAAGAACAAATCATTTTTTTCTAAGTGTAAATTGTGGAATATTTGGAGAAGTGTAGAGGAGTACTGTTTTCGGGGGTCTGAGATTTTCGGATTAGCATGAAAAACATGAGCAACAAGGAAGAAAATGTTTTTATATCTTTGATTTTCTAGGTTTGACTAGGCCAGCAAGTTGATAAGGACATGAACAACAAAAATGAAGATAACCATGAACAAGATTATATGAGACAAATTTATAATCTAGGGCAGTAGAAGTGACATGATAAATGACAGTTTGTGGATATGGTGATGAACACAATGAGGTGCTGATGTGACTTATGATGATGTGTGTAGTTGTTGATAGAATGATGATGATGTGTTGCTGACAGTGATGACATGATTATGTTGACAAGGGTAAATTGTTGTAATGTGACAATGATGTAAATATTTTTGTATGTGATACAAGCCGGGTCTTGTAATTATTTTTCTTAGTTGGATCTAAGAAAAAGACCAAGCTGAGTCTTGGAATAGAAGTTGGTGCTTCTGATTTAGTTGTAGCTGATTGAACCCTCGGTTGTAGCCGATTGAAGAAATATAAAAATATTACAAATCTTATATCTTGTGTCTCTTATGATGTGTTGATGATAATGTGTTTTACTTGATGAATGATATGTCTTAAGTTCATGATTATTGAAGTATAGTTAGAAATTGATGAAAAGTGTTAAAGTGAAATTGTAAATGATATTGGTTTAGGGTTAGAAGAAAGTTCAAATAGAATTAAGTGTTGGCTCACTGATTCAACCCCCATCTCAGTGAGCCATTGTTTCCATAAGAACCTTCATAAGGAGGTGTATGTTCCTTCTCTAGCAGAGGTACATAAAAAAATTCATCATTTTCCTCGTCCTCATCCCCATCCGATAGAGCGAACATGTCTTGGATCGATTGATTTGTCCCATCATCTTGAACTATGTTATTATTGTCATCTTCTTCCATAGGATCATTAACTTCATCTTCAATATTTGACACTCCATGTTCCTCAACTTGTACAAGCTCATTTATATTACTACTTGGTGCAATTGGACACCCAGGGGGGCAACTTGAATTTATAATTACAAAACAATATATCATGCAAAATTAGTGTGTATAACAAATAATAAAACAATATAAAATTTTACAAATACAATCAATATAAAGACATATAATCAATATAGAGACATATAATCAATATATATCTTACCAATGGACTATATTCCTTCACTCCCCCCTTTAATGTGCTTATTTCTCCTACAATGTATTTTAGTTGTTTCTTTAAAACTCTTTTGAGACATCAACTCCCGCAATTAGTGCAAGGGAAATAACATCTCCCATCGCCCCTTTCATTTTCTTCCCTACTAATGTTTTCTGACATTCTTACCCACAAGAATATAGTGATGATTATCTAATACAATTGAGTGGTGTACTAGATATATATTTTTAATTTGTAATGCACCAAAACAAAATATTTGTTTTTTTCTCGACAAGTAGACCTTTTAACCCTTTTGAATTGTTGTAGATATAGAAAATTTGTCGTAACGCCTCAGACTTATGACAATCCCTACTCATGGTGCATGGCACCCACCCTAGAACTCGAACAACTAATAGAAATGAACCACACCCATATTAATAGTTTGGACATGTATACTAATATTAAAATTCACTATTCCCATATCAACATTCTGGACATGAATAATAATATGCAAATGAAATTTTGCAGGAATCAAAGAACCATAATATCGAGTAAAACTTGCAAGATTATGTTAATGTTGAATAGTACTTCATACCCCCTGTTTGCTAGTGATATTATTTAATCATAATTTGTGTCCCTAGTGTCCCTCAACTACCTATGTTGACCATTATAAATAATGATAGTTGAAACTAATCCCTCGAGAACATCCAAGAGCCCTTTCATGTCACGTGAAATAAAATGTACGAGAATTTCAAAGAATGGGGACAATTTAGTTAATAGTTAAGGAACACAAACAATTGGATCTATAGGAAGAGGAGCAATATAAGGAAAGTATATGTAAGTTACAAGAGGATGTGAATAAATAGTTAAGAAGATTAAGGAGTAGGTTTTAAGTCGGATTTGGTCCCTAAAGTTCTTGAGAATAAGTTTGTTAAAGAACTAAATTGTTTAAACACAAGACTTTGCATTTCTGTTGATAGTTTAATAAAGATAATAGGTCAAGACCCCTTGAAATTGAAGGGTATATTGTCTAGAAATGTAGGCATTGTGTATTTTTGGTTACATTAACCGTGGTTATGAGAATATTTATTTCTAGTGTACATCTTTCTTTGAAGACATAATAGTGATTTTCCCTAAATGAAAATATGAAATTAAGAAGGAACACCATAATTTTGTTAGGTCACTCAGTAAAAGGTGGAACATCCATTAGCATACTTTGTGGAATTTGAGGTTGTATTGGAGAGTGTTCACCTAGATTTTAAATAAGACGCCCCAATGTAAAAAAAGAAAAGGATGATATCACTATAAATTAAAAAATCGATCCCCTCCCCTTTGGAGGGAACCCAGAATTTAGAGGAGGAGCAACCTAAGACCCTTTAGAAATGAAGGATTCCAACTGGATGTTGAAGGAAAAAATAAAATATGAAGCTATTGGAACTAGCGAGGACGACTCAGTAGGGGACAAATATGTACTCCTATACATGTGACATTCACTTTGTTCTAGAAAAATCCCAAGGATTTAATTAACTGAACGAATAAGAAATATAAAAAGAATTACAAGGTCAGTGATAAGTACATGACCAAACCTATGAAGGGGAAGGATTGACATCAAGGTAATAAAATAGTGTTTTCAATGTAAGATTTATATGTGTTCTATACAATTAGTTTGTAAATATCTACCTTGCTCATGAGGATAAAGAAAAATTTCTATATGAAATAAAAAATGCTTGACCCAATCCTATCCTATTTGGGGATCATGGGGAGAAAGCTTGATTTTAGATCAAGATCTTTTGAATTTGCTTGGGTCCATTGTGTTTATATGGTTGTATGGGTTAATACCATGGGAATTATTTTTCTATTTTGATTTTGAACAACTACTTGTTAATATTGTTGTAGCGGCTTGAAACTCTTTTGATTCTTAAGATGGTCTACATTTATGATGCTTGTTATTTATGCTATATAACTAATTTGTGTATAAAAGAACACTATCATCACTAAGCAGCGGGGTTGATAGATACTCTCCGGAAATAAAAGACTTAGTCTAAGATCATGCAAGTTATTTTACTAATACAAATGGGTTTATTTTTACTTATTGTGCGTGATGTGGTAAAAGTAGCTAGTGGTTAAGTTACTGTTGTGGGGATAGTCTTAGTTGTAGCCTATTCTAAGAAAATAGGGCGCAATCCATAGAGTAAGGGTGATACTTAGGTAATAGTTTGTTATTTTAATTTTTCTTGTTAGCTTAATTATTTATCTTTAATTTCTATTCATTTCATTTGTCTTATGTGATCATGTCATTTTTCTATTTAATTGTTACAAGTTCATATTCACTTTTGAATTCAATATCTACACTTTAGTTTTGTGTGGTTATATTAACCTTTACAAGATCATTTTATCTTTATCAATAGACATAATCATACCATTGTGTGGTTATATCCAACTTGTATGTGTTCTTTTCACTCAATATATAATAGTGTTTTTTCATTGTTTACCGTGTTCATATCACTGATTTTACAATTCTAATATATAGATGCAAGTATAATTTATATAGTAACTACAACTTCAATTCTAGAATTAATTACAACTTATTTGTATAGCACATTATAGATATTAGTATCAAGAAAATCTAAGACTTGCACATATAATGCATGACATGTCGTAAATGAATTTCAATCGTTGGTTGATGAATTAAATGTTTTATAGTTGACCACCCCATAATTAATTGATAAGATGATTAAAATGATCACAATTTTGCAATTTCGTAAATTATTTTGTAATCTTGCAATTTTGTAAATAGTTGTCCAATTTGTAATTTGTAGCTTGTAAATCTAATTAGTAATTTCTTATTGTAATTGTAAGTGTTATTGTGATTTGCAATTATGAAATTGTAATTATAGTCGAGATTGTAGCTTTCAATTATAACTGTGATTGTGCACAATTGCAATTATAATTATAGCAAATATAAATGAGTTCGACATAAATACATAAATAAATAAATAAAATTGCATCACACACATGAATCAAACGAATCGACATAAACAATATACAACATACACATGATGAAGATAAATATCTTAATTCATAAAAAAGTAAGTCCATATATATACATAACGATAAAAAATATTAGAATTTGATCATCAAATCAATGGCCACCACCACCATCACCTAACATCATCTAACGCACCATCATCATCATCGTGACCACCTACTAAACATAACACCCTCTAACATAACCATCACACAAGTATGACAAACATCATCTAATGTCATACACATCTATCATCACCTAGCAAACATAAGTACCATCTTACAAACACATAAAAAATAGATAACATACATATCAAGCATCACCTAACATACACATGTAAAGATTATTTACCATCATCTAACATATACATTTAATAGCTTTAAACATCATCTAACACACAAATCTAATAATAACATCTAACAAAACACAAGCTGCATTATCTAACATAACCATCACACACACATCTAACTAACACCATCTAACATACACATCTATAAAGCACACCTAGCAAACATATCTAACCTGACCTAACATACACATCACCGTCAACATATATAAATAAGCATTGAAATGAACATGAACATGAACATCAACATGAAACATTAAGTGTGTATGTGTGTGTGTGTGTGAACAATAATATCAAACTCATGACACATTCCAAATATACATCTCCAGTCCAATAACTGCTATAAGATATCTCATCCACCAACAGAGGCATTGATACCTCTTCCAAGAGAAAAAGTAGACTGGAGAGAAACATAGATATCTCCATCAAGACAAATCTCACCCACTGCAACCATCCTATCTAGAGCTAAGGTGAGTGGAGTAGGATATGGTGGAGTGGCTGGTAGGATGAGTGGATGGGTAGGAGATGGTGGTGGGTCGAATGGGTGCGGAGGAGTAAATAGTGGTCGATCACAATCATGGTGAGGAGAAGGAGGAGGATGTGGAGCATGAGATGGCGATGCTCTTGTGTCATGGTGATGAGGAGAAGGTGGAACATGATATGATGATGCTCCCACGTCATGGTAAGGTGGAGCATGAGATGACGATGCTCTCACGTCATGGTGAGGTGGAGGATCGCCATCCTCATCAGATGACGTAGACTATCAATCCTCTGGCCTCTAAGCATCTAAAAGCATGGATGCACCAACTTATACATATTGCATCAACAATCATATATCACGAGGGAGCATCCTCCATAAATTGTACAGGATCGACTCCTCGTCCAACCAAAAGTGTGGACGACCTATTGGCCACATATTGTTGAAACCTCTGATTTGGAATAAGCCATAGGTGGGGAATGGGTAATGCAGGAAACTTATCCTCCTGCATATCCTCATAACACACATTTCATTAAAACTATAAATATTTTATTCCAAGAACAACCATAGAATTGAGTTTTTTGGTTATTTTGGAATTCTAGATCCATTATTTAATTCCAAATTTAATGAAATATGTGTTTCATCATCCTGAACCAGATCAGGAGGCACCTCCCTATCAAATGTGCCAATGCATGTAGAATATATAGTACACAACAAATATAATTAGACATTTTCATTTAAAAATTTAATAAAACAATTTAAAGAAAATGTTAGAATATATTTCATTTGGATTAAATAAGACAATAAAATGCTACAACTATACTAATTTAAACATAACGCCAATATTAATTCTCTCATTCGGTGGCTCAGTCTGGGTGAAAAAGATGTTGGGACATGTTGTCTAGTCCAACGGGCGTATGTATATCGCAGAAGGTCCAATGCATGATCCTCCTCACTGGATAATATCTCCAACACCTTTGATGTGATATGTGTTGGGAAGTCGAGCTGCCCCCTCTTAGGCATCATCTGTTCCCACATCCGCATATGCACCTTAATTAGTGGCCTAGGAGGGAAGCGATCAAATGATGGCGTCGTGGCCAGAATCCTCTCAAAAAATAAACAAAAAATCTATGAACCAAAAGGGAAGTTGGACCTCCCATCAAACACTGAATGGCATCGGTCCAGAGAAAAACAAAATTACTGTAAAGAAATGGTTGACCACATAATGCATCTAGGTGAAGGTACTAAATAATCTACATAATATAAAAGACTGGAACTAAAGCTTTCCCCATAACTAGTGGAGTGCATGATGCTCGTAACCAACAGTGAGAGGCACCTAACCTCCTCTCCACTGAAAGCACTAATCTATAGCTGTCCACCACGCACCTGAAAAATCAGTATGATCGACGATGTTGGAAGCGATATATATCTGATAGTAAGCGAGTTGAATCTCTGCCACAAAACCTACTAGGACATCAAGGAAATGGAGAAAATCCTCCCCTCTCCTAGATAGTCCAGTGATGAAATATATATCCTCCTAAGTGGGCTAGAAACAATGACTGAGAACAATACGAAACACATGTCCGTAGTGGTCCCAACGACGAATGAACTGCGCCAATAAAGATGAGTTTCCCTTGAGGGAAGAAGCCTCCTAATAGAACTTCAGGATGCCTACAACCATCAAGAGGTTTTGTGTATGATCTATGATGGGGAAAGGGTACAAATCCTTGTCCCCCTCTTTGGCCTCCCAAGCATGCACGAAGTTTTAGGGATCAACTTGTGCCTGCTACTGCTCATCTACCTCTTGCCACTAACATCTCTTATACACATATAACATCAATCAGTCTCATAAATATACATAAAAATATTAAATATTTCATTAAATGAGCATATTATTTATCAACATCACATAATAAATTATTTTCTCAAAATAAATAAATTTGACAAGTGGTGTGCCTAAATCACAGGAACACACCGCCTCCAGTGCTCCCTTAAAATACAAGCACCGCATACGGTGCGCTATAACAAACAGGTGCACTGGTGACCATGGTAATGTCTTTTAAATATATTTCGTTTAAAGGTGCATCCCATAATAGTAAGTACTGGTGCGTTATAAAGATATGATAGCAACATAGACAATGGACATATGTTGATGAGCACAGCGTAGTAGGTGCATATATTTGTGTGTTTGTGATACGTTTAAAAAAAAACTGTGTGACGTTTACAAGCCAACACACCATATATCTGGTGCACACATGTTTTTATTAAGCACATGATAAAGAGGTTTTTTAAAAATTTACTCTAGCGATCCATTAGGGCAACCTAAGCGCATCATTGTAGGGGCATCTATTTATGTATTTTATTATTTTAGAATATGGTTTATGGTGCGCCTAATGCACCTCAGCGCGCCAATGAATGGTGCACTGAACTTTCATATAGAGCACCGCAAAATTGTGATTGTTTTACGGTTTAACGATGCATTAGTTACACTACAATGCACCGAATAATCGTTGCGTATCCTGTAACTAAGTGCATCATGATACGTTTTATTTTTTATTTATCTAGTTTAGTGATGTGCTAGGGACACACTAGTGCACCATGAAGTGGTGCATCAGGTTCAATTAACTGCACCGCCTAATCTTATAATTTTTAAAATTTTTGTTGATTTACCCTTTGAACACGTCAGCGAACCGACATGAGGTGTGGATATATGTTTCTGAAACACCATGATTATCTTCATATTTTTTTTTTAAAATTTATGTTAATCGGTGCTGTAAAAATTATAGTGCACCGCATTTGTGGTGTGCCCATATATGAAGACACCGCTCATGGTGCAATGCACCGCTCATGGTGCACCCTGTAAATTCATAAGGTCCATTGTCTTGCGGTGTGAACCGAACAACTCGAACACACCATGCAGATTTTTTTTTTTAATTTGCTCAAAATAAAGATGAATTCTCAAATTTAATCTGCTAAAAAATTAAATAGTGAAGTAACAATCAATTTACCTGGTCACTTGCACGTCGGGGAGGCACCGTGGTGATGCATGTAAAATTAAGTTTTCCCATCATTTGGAAAAATTCAAACTCTAGTCATCAGCTAATGGGAGGGAGCAATGCCTCCATGTGGAGCATGAATGTTAGGGCATCTAAGTATGCGATATATGACCTTGGTGCTATTGGGATTAGAAGTACTATAGAATGGTAAAAATGATTTTTTCGATGTAGTATTTTTTTGTATTAAACCCTATACTAGTGTTCCCAAGAACAAGATGCACTAGTGCAATTTATAAGGTAAACACACAGTTAATATAAATTTGAAATAAAAAAAATGGTTGTGTTTTTATTTTTATTCTTAAAGTTTTAACCATAATGCGTTGTGTCTTACTTAATCACGCACCAATGCATTTCATAATACCAAACGCACTACCTGTAGAAATTTGAAATACAAAATAATCGTGTTTTTTAATTTGAAATGTTTTAACCCTAATTCGGTGTGTCGGATTCCATGACACACCAGGGCTATTGATAATACCAAATGCACCGCAAATAGAAATTTGAAATAAAAAATGTAGTCGTGTTTTTTGAATTTTCAATGTTTTAACCCTATTGCAGTGCGCCCATTCCATAACGCATCGGTGCAAGTGCACCACAAACATAAATTTGAACAAAATAGAGTCATGTTTTTTTATTTGGAAAGTTTTAACCCTAATGCGGTGCGATGTTGTCTTTACTGACTTGGTGCGGTAGGTTAGACATATCGCATCAGTGGTGGAAAAATAAATATTTTATAGTATTACGATGTTTTCCACTATCTATTACCTTATTTTGGTGCTTTCAAGTTCATGGTGCTCCAGTGCGCGTTTGTAATATAAATGCACTAGGTGTAATTTTTTTTTTCATTAGAAGGTGTTTTTAGTCACGGTACTAGATGATTTTATTGTCCGTATCAGTGCATTCGATGTTGATATGCACTCGTGCGTTCTTATTGTTTAAACACACCAATAAAAAACATCAGCTAAAACCTACGCCCACTCACCTCCGATGGTGACCTCCACTATAAATGGATGTTTGGACTCTTTCTAGAGGACCATCTGCTATAACCTCCACTAAAGGGACTTTTCTTTGTAGCGATTCCTACTTGCGTCACAAAGAATAGAAGTTTCCAAAGATTCACTAGTTGTGGTACACTTGGTGTGTCCGAGCTAATCACTTGATTGGTGTTAACACCCAAAAAGTGTTCACTACCTCATCTACCACATTATATGGCTCATTTGTCCATTTTCCTACCATATTTCCCTTAAAATCTCAAAAACTCCCATTAAAAAGCCTCCAAAAGGCCTAAAATGCCTCCAAATGGCCACAAAACCCTCAAAATAGCCTAAAAAAGGCTAAAAAACCCCTTTTTTCCTCCAAAAATAGCAAAAATCCCCTAAAAAGGGAATAAAAAATATAAAATAATGAGGAAAAGGAGGAAAAAAACCCTATACAGCTGCCCAAAACCATGTGTTTCCCAAAACCATGGGTCAGCACTCCACCACCAAAAAACTATAAATAGGTGATGGAGATCCCTTATTCCATATCCACAATCAAACATACCCTTACTCTGCCAAAATCTCTCTCGAAACCCTAGTTCACCATTGAACTACTTTCACCTTGAGAGCCACTTTTGGCCCATTTCCACCATTGGAGAAAGAGAAGGAGCACATTGGAGCTTGGAGCAACCCTCTTGGACATTGCAAGGAGCTTCATCAACCTTCACATTGAAGGTAATATCAATACAAAACCATTATTTAAATTTGTTGTTTATTTTTCATGCATGTGTTTTAGATTAGTTTTCATTTCTGTTTAACTTAATTATTTACATTTACTGAACTGCTACTAAGGAGTCCATTCTCCTTAGTAGGTGCTCATTTGCACAAGCTAGGGGTAAAACCCTAGCTACAGTTTTGGCGACTCCCCTAGATTTTGAATTTCTGGTTTCGTTTTAAAAAAAAAAAAAATATCTTTTCGGCTGTCCCTTTCGGCCGCCGCACACCGCGCTTTTTCCCTCTGCAGTCACGTCCCGACCGCGTCTTTCAGGCCTTTACCTGCGACCCGACCGCGGCTCTCAGACGGTTTCCGATGCCCTGCCGGCGGATTCAAGTCTGTTACCTGCGATCCGTCCGCGGCTAATCAGCCTGTTTGCCGCGATCTGACTGCGCCTGTCCGCCATTTTCCCGCGTCCCGAATGTGGCTTTCAGCCTCTTTCCCGCGTCTCGACTGCGTCTGTTAGCCTTTTTGCCGCGACCCGACTACGTCTTTTTCCCTAGTTCCTGCATCCCGACTGCTTCTGTTGGCCCGAAAGCCACGACCTGACCGCGTCTGTTTCCCTCAAACCCCCGGTCTGCCTGTTCTGCTTCGCCACAGACCCGCGGTCTGATTTCTGCATTTTTCTTGTTTTGAGCCCAGCCCCTTTTGCTGCAATATTTTCTGCATCTGAACAACCCCCTGTCCTACCTGCAGTCCCACTTCCTTACAACCTTTCTGCAACATAATTTCTGTTCCCTTTACAGAATCTTTTAAAAATTTCAGTATTTTTTAATTCAGAAAATTTTGCAAGTTAAAGTTTCAATTCCAGCATTATTGATAGTTAGAAGTTGCCCCCCTTGTGGCACTTCTATTTTGGGTTCATAACCTCACAAGCACACACTCTGTCACATAAATCAAGTGAGCCTTAAAAAGTACCTAACTGAACCAACATTCTAACCCCACTTGGGGAACACAAAAGAATCATTGTAGTTAGGTAGGATCGGGGGGATAGGCTTCCAATAACACCCCTCGGTTACTTTCACTTGAGACATAGTTGTTGTCCAAATAGGGAACCAAAATCCCCTAGTACTTTTTGGCACGGTCACGACCAGTTTATCAGAGGGCCTCTCCCTTAGGAGGGTTGAAGTCAGGAGACTGGTTCCGGAGGCCTGAGTGGAATACCGCACTCCATTCAGTAACCGAAGGGCTACCTTTCGCAGTTCGCGGGATATCCCTGTATAGGGGTATTGCGGTAAACGGACTAAACGGCAGATTCACCTTTCTGGACGTGTCTTGAACGGGGTATCTTAGTTGCCATTCTTCTAGGATTGACTACCCGGTATCCCTCCTGGTAGGGGGATATCATAGCCACTTGGATTTCCTACTCATATTGTCTGACTTGGATTTCATCACCTTGTAGAGGATATGTTTAGTTGAGTCAGAATACTTTTAGTTAGGTGTTTGCATGCTCCTTTACCTCCCTTTGGTCTAGTGATTCCACCATTTTTTCTTTTTAGGAAACCTGCTGCTTGTTGGTATTCTGACCATCTTTGTTGATACTCCACCTACTATAGCACAGCTGTTGCAGTGGGTGTTTTGAGTTGGTTGTTGGCCTGAGTGCCTTGTTTTTTAGCTATCCTTCTGCACACTCGATTGCATTAGACTTTTTTGAGCTGTTTTTCTACTCACCTCAACCCACAGAGATTTGACACCATCCGTTACCATTGAGTCCCCGAGACATTCTCGGCGCCTCAGGGGCGAGCCCCCACAGCACGGTTTTCTTGACACCACACGTCATAGATTCCGATCATCATCCGTTGATACCACTCATCACAGATCTAGAGACTTGTCACTTGACTCCACTCGTCAGCGAGATAGGACTCCGTCACCAGATATTGACGCTCCTTACTTTACCTCTGATTCTGACGAAGAGTCTGAGAACCCTATTTACACTGCCCCTACTAGCCCCATGGCTGGCACGACTTCCACTCCTTTTGTTATAGGGACCATTGGTGACACATCCACCACTACACTAGTTACTACACCTGTTTTGGGTATGCCCTCCATGGGACCCTCGTCTACCGTTCCCCTCACGGTACCTATTCCCGCAGCGGGAATCCCTATCCCCACTACATCAGTGGCTCACACTACCCACGTTGGTGCCGGACCATCCTCCACCACCTTAGTTCCCCCACTTGGGGGCACCATCCCAAATCCTGTCCCTCCACTTGGGGGCATTGGCCCCAGTTTGGTCCAACCCATTACTGTGTCACATCCTTCTTCCAGTTTTCCATTCATGGCTAGCCTCAACCTACCTGACCTGGCCTGATTGACCAACGATCCTATTCGACACGACCCTACGTGGCCTCATATGCCCACCAAGCTCCCCTCTGACATCCCTAAATTCGAGGGTAAGGCCGGTGAGGACCCACAAAATCATATCATGTCTTTCCACCTATGGTGTTCCTCTAACTCCATAGTGGATGACTCTGTTCGCCTCCGTCTCTTACAGCGCACCTTCACTGGCTCTGCTGCCAAATGGTATATCGAGCAACCTCATGGGACCCATGCCACCTTTGCTTCCCTTGCCTCGACATTCTTGCAGTTCTTCCAGTTGCCTGTCCGCTATGACGCGGGTGTTGAGATCCTCCTATCCTGCAGACAAAACACGGCTACCCATATCACGGACCACATCCATGAGTGGCGTCGACGCCGTAGCTTATGCAAGATCAAACTAGACGATCGTATCTTCCTAGATTGGTTCCTCAAATCCCTTCTCCCTGTTATTGCTAAGGATGTAGCTTCCGAAAGACCCCAGTCTGAAGAAGAGGCCATCCTTAAGGCACAGCAGTTCGACCTCATTTATGCCCAGTCGGGTTACCTTTATACCATTATACCTGACGCCCCTCGCGGTGAGTCCTCCCAGCATGATGCACCGGGGACATCCCACGCTGCAGACGGTATCATTGGGCGTGTTTCTTCGCATCCTCAACCATTTTCTATTACACGTCCTTCCCCTGGCCCTGACCTGTCACGGGCTTCCTCACAGTCTGGAGCAACCAACTCATATGCTCCCATGGCACATCACCATCACCATGGACCCTCATGTCCTCCTCAGTGCTTCGGTCATGCGACTCCCGCTTATACCCCCCCAGTCACACCTCAGCCTTACTACTATCAGCAGGCTGCCCCAGCTCGTGCGCCTTCACAATCCCAACTTGCTTATTATCCGCCACAGACAGCCCCTGCGGCAAATCCACAACCCGCTCTGCAGCCATATCAGCAACCCCCTCAAGTTGCTGCCCCATGCTCAGCCTCAACCTGCATATCATCCCCCGCAGCCTGCTCCCGCACCTGCGCAACCTCAGAATCCACCTACTTCCCAAGGGCAAGTCTATGCCCAACAAAATCCGTAGCAAAACCAGAACAACCAACGCAACCAGGGCCAACAGAACCGCGGCAAGGGCTGTAATCGTGGGAACAACCAACCTGCAGACCAAGCTGGTCAACCGACTAACCCCCCCGACAACAACAATGCGGCCCCCGCTAATCAAAACCCTGATCGCCTGCCCAAGCAGGCTAAAAACCCCAATTTGCGAACAAACCACCCTTGTTCTATTTGCGGGGTCTATGGACACTACACACATACTTTCCCACACTTAGAGCGAGCTCGGCAGCTCTGGGTTGACGATGCCCACCGCCAAGGGCATGCGGCTCCTCAGGCGCCACCTAACCCCCCTCAGCCTCAGCAGCCACCTTTGGTTCTGCAAAACCCCTTACCAACCCAAGGCGTGGTGAACACTCAGCCGTTGGCCCCTCAAGCTAACGCGCCACCCCAACAACAGCAAATCACTTACGCTGCTCCTGATCAACCCATGTTTGACTCAGGTACCCACCATCTGTTGATGATGTCATCCGCTGACGTCAACCTTCAGACCCGTCGGAACCAATATGGCTCCACCACTGAAGAACCTCCCACAGATAAACCTACTAACGCTCATCCCACCGATCAAGCGTTACGTATTCCTCCACCTCCACTAGATGGCTCTCCCAAAGCCCCTCGTTTCCCACTTCACCATATCAACAATAACCCCAACGCGCGTGCTGCGTCAAACTACAACATTGTAGACGACCTAGCCCAATCTCCCGCAGCCATGTCTGCGTTAGAAGTCTTGAAGAACTGCCCTTCCCAGCGCAAGACTTTACTCTCCGCCATTGGGGGGATTGACCCAAATGATTCGAATCTGATGGCATTTGATTTGGACCAGTCCGAACCACGCCTGCCTTCCTCCTTAGCATTCCAAGTTTCTGTTTCCGTTCAGAATCTTGTCATCCATCGATGCATCATCGATGAAGGTGCCTCCACATGCGTCATGTCTACATTCGTGTGGCAGAAGTTGGGATCCCCCACTCTCCAGCAGTCCACCACTGCATTACGCGCCTACGACAGTCGTTCGGCTCAGCCCCAAGGCCTCCTAGCCAATGTCCCTGTCCAGTTAGGTGGCAAAACCGTACTTATTGACATTGAGGTAATCAATGCCCAATTGGATTATAACCTTTTACTTGGCCGCAGCTACATGTATGCCATGCGGGCGGTTGCCTCTTCCGTCTTTCGCACCATGATGTTCCCCCATGAGGGACGCGTGGTTAAGGTTGACCAGCTCACCTACTATGATCCCAGTGCTCCCGCGGCACCTGAAAATTTTCTCCCCATGGTTGAACAACCTGTTTCTCGTGCCACCACCTCGTTTGTTTCCTCTACAGGACCTGGAGTCTACTCAGACGCGCTGATGACCTCCACCTTTCAATCCATTCCTCCCCCGTCATCTACGCCCGAAGTGTCTGACTTATGTACCTTGTCCCACGACAACCAACCACCTAACAATCAACCACCCTTGTTGCCAAAACCACCATTGGTACCTAGCCACATTGGTGTTACACCTATCCATACGATCCCCTTCCTAGTCCCTCCATCGGGAGTAGTAAGCGCCCCGGTCATGGCTACCCTTAACCTCCCTGGGTTAACCTTGGGATTACCCGTATGGTATCTTTCGCCTCCTGTTCGCCCACCGACACTAGACGTCGTCCTCCAACCGGTGCAACCCATGGCTACTACCTCTCAGCCACCTCCCGGTGTCTCTACCCCTTCGTCCTCCACGACTCCTCCTCCTACTCCCAAACCCACTGGGGGCAGAGGTCCACAACCTTACACTGCTGTACCACCTCCCAAGATAGTAAAAAACCCTCCAGTATTTCGTGCTCCTCCCAAATGCTCATTGTGCGATGAGTTGGGCCATGCGACCCACCAATGCCCACAGTTACCAGCATTGCAGAAGCATATGCAGATGCTCGACGATGACCCCAACATCCCGGTTGTCGAACTAAACCCCACCCCTAAGCCCAAAGACAAATCCCTGCGTACCAACCACCCTTGTGCCATATGCGGTGTTTACGGGCATTATTCCCATCATTGTCCCGATCTCCCGGATTACAGAGCGGCTCTCTATGAGATGAACAATCTGGATCTTGAGACGGCACCACCCACCATTGAGGAGATCTACCCCCCGGTTTCTCCCCCTTCTGGAGAGGTTAATATCATCTATATGATCTCTTCAACCACTACCCCCTCGTCAACCGATTTGACGATGCAAAATTTCCGTACCGATGAGGAGATTCTTGAGGCCCTCACTGCCCCGGAGTATCCCTGGGATGACATGCACCATCGTTCGTATTTCCTTCCAGAAGCATCTTCCTCTAGCACCGCTACCCAATTTGCGGTTGAATCCAAAGACTTCCTCCCCACTAAGGTAGACTGGTTCAAGGACCCTATTCCTGCTCCTAACGCCTTCGAGGAAGGTAACATGGCCAACATCTCACCTGTCATCCAAGTTGATATCGCTGCCCCAGGACGTGCCCCTGAACTCATCACTTTAGGAGCCTCCTGCAGTGAACAAGAGATTGAGGAGTACCGAAAACTCTTCCGAGAATTCCGTGATGTCTTTGCCTGGTCCTATACAGAAATGCCTGGTCTTGACCCCGCCATTATAGAGCACCACATTGCCACATGGCTTGATGTACCCCCCGTCCGTCAGAAACAGTGTCCTATTCCTCCCTCAAAGTTCCCAGGATGTGCCCCTGAACTCATCACTTTAGGAGCCTCCTGCAGCGGGCAGGAGATTGAGGACTACAAACAACTCTTCCACGAGTTCCGTGATATCTTCACCTCCCCCCTCGAGCAGCGTCTGCTGACACTTGAACAAGCTGATGAAGACCGTCGTGCCACTCTCCAGAACATTGAAGCTGCCAACAACCACTCCAAAGCCGGTTATGATAAACATGTTCACCCTCGAACTTTCCATGAAGGGGACCTCGTCCTCGCCTATGACCAAGCCCATGACAAAACTGGCAAAGGGAAGTTTGAATCCATGTGGCAAGGCCCTTACATCGTGCAGACCTGCCTAGGCAAGGGGGCATACATCCTCGCCGACTCCGAAGGCCATCCTTTACGCAACCCGCGTAACGGGTTGTACCTTAAACGCTTTTATCCTTAAATAACTCGCGGCCCCATTGGTCCGCATTGTACAGTTTGCTTCCTTTTTTGTTTTACACATATTTTCCACCATTGGAATTAGCACGCCGAGACCGTCATGATGGTCATCTCGTTGCATTATTTTTACACCGTCATTTTTTTCCCATTTTTCAGACGCCACTAGTCGCCTCGGTTTACGTACCACATCGGTCGTTCTCCATTTTTCACATGTTTTATATCATCGGATTCATTTTTCCGAGCTGGTGATGATGCTTGAGATCATTTCTCGCTCTCACCCCCAGATTTTTTGGGTATTTTTTCCAAAACGCCCTCGTCGCCTCGGTGTACATGCCACATCGGTCATTACCCATTTTTGACACCCTTTATATCGCCGGATTCATTTTTCCGAGCTCGTGATGATGCTTGAGATCATTTCTCGCTCTCACTTGGTACAATTTCCACATTGTGTCCCGACACCTTGCTGCCTCGGTTTGCGCACCACATCGACCGCCATCGGATTGTTCCACACTTTTACATGAGCCATTCACTCCTGTCATACTGCAAATGTTTCGTTATTTTGCCACCATTTCATCTACCCCGCAAGGAGGCCCACCAGTGTTCCCCCCAACCTCGTTCTTGATCATCATTACTGATCCTTGATTGAACACTTCCTCCTTTCCTGGCCATTCCTTTTGTTCGGTATAATTTTATCCCTTTTTCGGGCCGGACAAGTCCTTTACGAAAAAGGCACTTAGGGAGTTTCCGTTAAGCTCTTTTCTGACTCCTAAAAGAATGAAAAGATCGTCGAGCAATCTTGCTTCCTTTCATGCTCGCTAAAGTACCTGAAAGGGCGTCTATCTGGTATAAGTTTAACCCTTTTCCGGACCTGGTAGACTAATTACGAAAAAGGAATACTCTAGTCACACCGGCTAGAAGAGTTCTTCATTGTATCCTTTTATGCTTCTTTGGGCCTTGGAGACTAAATCTACGAAAAAGCAACCCCCTGGAGTCTTCTTATTTGATTTCAGACTCTCTAAAATTGAAAGCCACCACGAGCATGAACTGTCCTGGGCTCGTAAAATCCACACGACAGTACCATTCCATCATTTCAGAGTCTTCTTATCGCTTTCAGACTCCTTAAAATTGAAAGCAACCACGAGCATGAACTATCCTGGGCTCGTAAAATCCACACGACAGTACCATTCCATCATTTCAGAGTCTTCTTATCGCTTTCAGACTCCTTAAAATTGAAAGAAACCACGAGCATGAACTGTCCTGGGCTCGTAAAATCCACACGACAGTATCATTTTACACAAACTTCTTCTAGTTCCTCAAGCCATGAAGAAGTCCCCCCCCATGCCTCCTGGCACTATGATCGATCATCTCGGCAGCACCCCCAATCAGGTCGCCTTTGTTCAGAGTATTCTGCAGTCTCCTGCCATTTTACACCAGCTTGAGTCTCCCTCAGCCCAGTTACCCTCCCAGATCCATTACAGCTATGATCCCTTTCCCCTCAGTCAGTTTCATATGCTGCCAGATCATTCCCATTATTATACTCTGAACAAAGGAAGTTTGAGTCCACCCACTCTACTTGCCCAGTGATCACCCCCAGTTTGTCAGTCCTGCCCTCAGTACTATCACATTTCGGTTCTTCACCTCGCGCTCCTGTCAAGGAAACATCATTGCCTTGATAGTTGCAGGTCTCCCTCTGTCGACGACAGCACCTCTATTCCAGAGGATAGGCCTAGAGGTCCCTACGCCTTGGACTTATCACCATCTGTGGTAAGTGCCTACGGACCATTTTGAGAGGAGTCATCATTGCCTCTCTGAGTGGTTGTTTCTCACATGCTCGACTTCAGCACAATGATCGTATCGTCGATAATCGCGTAGGGTTATATCCTTTACATTATATGTCGAAGACCCCAGATTTCCCCCGACTCTAGCACATTGGTGAGTCACTTCGGAACGCCCAGTTCTATGTTCCTGTGGATGTCCGGGCTGCGTTGGCGATTGTATTCGGAAGCCATCCAGTTCTATGCTTCCTTGAGTACCTAGATCAGTTCCAGTTCAGTGTACCATTGCGAGTGTACCCCTTGTCACTCTGATCCAGCAGCTCATTAGTTCCTTTGGTACCACATTCAGTAGCACTGTTGATTGTTCCAGTCTATCAGTTCTTCAGCTCAAACATGGTCATCCCAGCAGTATGTCCCAGATTTTGTGTCCCCTCTGGACACTTATGATGTACACAATGGCTATGTATCTTACAGGTCCCCCTTTCGGGCCTCACAGTTCTGTTTATGTATCTTGATACGAGCATGGGTATGCCCGCCTCGTCCATATATTGAGATTATTCCTCAGTCAGTATTTGAGGTCATGTATATTTCAGGTCCCCTTTTTGGACCCCATTACTATTGTTATGTTATATCCTGATACGAGCATGGGAATGCCCGACTCGTCCATATGATCAGATGATCCCTCATCCATTATTGAGGTTATGTACTTTTAGTTCTTGCCGTTGTTCGGGATCGTTGTTCCGGGCTTCAGTTTGTTTCTTCTCTTCTCTCCACACCCCAGGAAAACCATTCATGACTTATGATGTCCATCGGCCATACGATGAGCTCCTGCCCTCGCACATCAGGGGGCAATCTGTTAACACCCAAAAAGTGTTCACTACCTCATCTACCACATTATATGGCTCATTTGTCCATTTTCCTACCATATTTCTCTTAAAATCTCAAAAAATCCCATTAAAAAGCCTCCAAAAGGCCTAAAATGCCTCCAAATGGCCACAAAACCCTCAAAATAGCCTAAAAAAGGCTAAAAAACCTTTTTTTTCCTCCAAAAATAGCAAAAATCCCCTAAAAAGGGAATAAAAAATATAAAATAATGAGGAAAAGGAGGAAAAAACCCTATACAGCTGCCCAAAACCATGTGTTTCCCAAAACCATGGGTCAACACTCCACCACCAAAAAACTATAAATAGGTGATGGAGATCCCTTATTCCATATCCACAATCAAACATACCCTTACTCTGCCAAAATCTCTCTCGAAACCCTAGTTCACCATTGAACTACTTTCACCTTGAGAGCCACTTTTGGCCCATTTCCACCATTGGAGAAAGAGAAGGAGCACATTGGAGCTTGGAGCAACCCTCTTGGACATTGCAAGGAGCTTCATCAACCTTCACATTGAAGGTAATATCAATACAAAACCATTATTTAAATTTGTTGTTTATTTTTCATGCATGTGTTTTAGATTAGTTTTCATTTCTGTTTAACTTAATTATTTACATTTACTGAACTGCTACTAAGGAGTCCATTCTCCTTAGTAGGTGCTCATTTGCAAAGCTAGGGGTAAAACCCTAGCTACAATTGGTGTGTCCAAGCTAATCACTGGATGGCTTCGTGTGTCCAAGTTGAGATGGATTGCTTGCTTGATGTGTTAGAGCTGATAGCTTGCTTAGTGTAACTAATCCCATCAAAGGATGTCTTGGTGTGTACAAGACGAAAGCTAGATGGCCCAAGTTGTGGTCGTTAGAAGTTGGTAGGTTTCGTTTCTAAGATGAATAGGCGAGTTAAGCTTAATTGTGACATTTGGGGGTGCATCCTTGTGCTTGGGAACATAAGTTTAACTAGCCATTCAATATTTCTTGAGCACGAGGGAAACTAATGCACATCCATATGGCATAGTTGAGTTGAGTCCTTGAAGTGAGAACCTATTATATTTCCTTGAAAGAGGGAGATTGTTCACCCACACATGGAGTTGATAACACTTGGCGAAGTAGGTTGTGTGTTGGATAGGATTCTCTATGGGTTGACCATATGTTGGTTGTGGACTCTAGGTGATGTTATGGGACTAGAAACTTGTTGTTCCCGTGTGTCAAAACAAGGAACAAATTCAAGGACAGGTGTCAACGAAGAGTGGTTGCATCAATTGCACTAGTCAACTCTTGGAAATTATTGGGGAAATTGTTTTCATATTCAAGGGGAGTTCATAAAGAAGTTGAATGAGCCATGTATATAAAGGACATCCTACTACATTAACGATTATAGCAATTAGATACCCATTTATTTTGGTGGATGGTTGTTCCTTTATATGGACTTTGATAGTTTGGTGATATCTCCTTGACCAAGTTGTAGAGGTGAATTCTAGGTTGGACTAGATATTTAAACCGTGTTGATGAAGAGTGTCTTCAATATCTAAATAAGCATGTGTTGTAGAGGACTAGATATTGATGACAAACTTACTTGATGGAGATTGAGACAAGTACTCGTTAAGGGGGAGTGTTAGAATGAATAACTCCTACTTGTATAAATGTGTGATTTATTAGAATATTATGGTTGGTCATTGTGAGTTAGAGCGAGCGGTTTTGAGGAAGTTGTTGAGGCTTAGTTAGATATTGAGAGATTCTCTCCAACCAGTTTCCCATTTGTTGTGGGGAAAATGCACCTATAGTTAAGGGGAGAAACTACCAACTTACGGTGATAAAGATAGACTTACAAGCATTCTGCAAGTACAACAAATAAATGAAGAGATTAGGGTTTAGAGATGTAGGCACCTTATTCAGAAGGTTGATCCTAGCTTTGCCTCCCTCGCTCTTCAATGCTATTCAATGTCACAATGCCCAGACCTGTAAAACAACTTGATACCTTTCTCAAATACATTTGACTACATATATAATACTGATATCCATAATAGAAAGAAGACATCAAACTACAATCAAAGAGTAATCAAATCTAAGACACATTAATAGGTCATATTTGGAAAGAGAAGAACGTCTGATCTTTATTGATGAATGAAAGCAAGTACATAAAGTTATACCTTCCTTCAAGCTTGACACTTCACGAAACCTAGATTCAAGGTCTCCTGCTTCCGTTCTCCAAGGATGCCAGCCTCTAAGCAACTGTACTAGGGTTTACCAAAACTGAAGCACAGAAGAGGGGGATGAGAGTCTCCATTCCTCCAGCATAACTTTGTAATTGGGCTTAGTCCCCTCACATGGCCCTTCTACCCTCCTTATATAGTCAGTGAGGAAGAGGAAAAGAAGTTACAACCACTCAAGAGGTTTCCCAACCAACTTAACTTACTCGAATTTCGAGATTTTGACCAAAACAGGGGTGTACGCTACTCTATAGTAGACAAAGTCGCGTACACCTGGCAATGGGCGCTACTTTAAATGAGACAAAGTCGCGTACACACGCTACTATTTCAACAGTGGAGTCGCGCTCATATTGAAAAATGGCCAAAAATAGGCTTTTCTGCTCATTTTTAGGAGATGGTTTGGTCTGGAAAAATGTTCCTAAGGGTCATATACATCAAATGGGTCAAGAATGAGGTAATTTCAACCATTTTTAGTGTCCCAAATGACTGCTCCATCCACAAATGTCCTGTTGTGTGACTTAACTTGATCTCAAGAAGTGTCGTCATGCGACCAAGGGAAGCAAGTGTCGTCACGGATGGAGAGGTGTCATTTCAAGTTATAACAGATTCCCCCTAATGTATGAGGTCAGAGGGAGTGTGGGAAACGATGGCCGAAATACATTATAAATAATAAAGAGTTGAATCATGGAGGAACGGAGAAACCAAGAATCATAGGCTCAAATGAAGTACCTGAAAGCAAAGGCAAAGTCAGACAAACTTATCCATGGGGTAACTGTCCATGTTCAAATGGTGGAACATGATCTCCAAGAGGATACAATAACGATCCAAATACTGATTCATATATCATGGCCACTAAAAATACAAGCGTGGATCCATGAGGAACATAAGTGTAAACATAGCCACATAAATACAAGGTGGATCTATGTCAAAACTAGAGAACATAGCCATAGAGAACAAGCTGGATCTATGTCTCATCAAGAGCCTAAAAAGAGTGTGGCTCAGTCTTGCGCAACTTGGGCGATAACATAAATGAGGTGATGCTATCGAGGATCCCAAGGTCTTCATCCAAAAACAACCCAAGGTACAAACCTATCCATGCGAATAAATGAGTTGATGTCGAACATGGGAGGTATCGTTTGATTACCGGTCATTGATGTATACTGTTAACAAACGCGAGGGTGTCCACCAATAATGAAAATGGAACCCAAGGTACCTAGTACATTCAAGCAAGTGTGAATAAGTGGTCTTGTCGTCGAACACTTGAAGAATCCATCGGATAGTAGACATTGATGTATTCCCATCTATCCAATAGCGAGGGAAACTGCCACTAATGACTGCAATCCCCAAGGTACTAACCGAAACTCTAAACTTCATTCCTAGAACACAATGAGTTGAAGTCGATGGGAAGAAGTCCGTTGGAAGGGAGGCCTTAATGCATCCTCCATCATCCAACACGAGGGACACTCAAAAGGTATGAGCTGATTTGGAGTAGGACTAAACATATGATGAAACATACTGACACCAAGGAATGGCCGACACATGAGGTCAAGGCAACTGCAGAATGGCCGACACAGGTTATATCCTTGAATAGTGAGCACGACACAAGAGTGACTTAGGCAGCTTCAAACACAAAGGGACCATGACGCAAGTCTGCAATGTAGGAGACATTAACAGATTCTCCATATGATTGTAAGACTAACCAAACGGAGGAGTAAGAACTCTGAGATCAAGTTTACCCTAACGCCAACACTAGAACCCAACTTGTTTGATAGACTCAAAACAGGTGCTTTGTTCAAGGAGATAGTTGACTTGCTGCCATCATATTGAAAGATATTTTAACATTCTTCCCTTCCCTTTCCTTTTTCATTTTTTTAACGAGCTCGACAAAGAACTAAAGCATGCTCGATGGTATTTTCATATTTAAGGAGTCTGAAAAACCTAGAAGAAAACTCCATACACCTATTCGTGGATTTTATATCGAGCCCGGATTGGTCTATGCTCGGCGGTATTTTCTTGCTTATAGAGTTGAAAAACTTAAACAGTCCTCTATACACCTATCCGTGGATTTTATATCGAGCCCGGATTGGTATGTGCTCGACGGTGTTTTCTTGCTTATAGAGTTGAAAAACTTAAACAGTCCTCTATACACCTATCCGTTGATTTTATATCGAGCCTAGATTGGTATGTGCTCGCTTGGTGTTTTCACATTTCGAGAGTCTGAAAACCCTAAAGACAACTCCAAAGGGACTTTTTCGTAAAGTTAGTCTCCTTCCCCGAAAAAGTGTAAAATAATGGAAGAAGAACTCTTCTAGCGCATACAAGAGTATACCTAGAGTATACCTTTTCCGTAAATTATCCACCAAGGCCCAGAAAAGGGGGAATTCTATACCTAAGTGGATGTCGGTTCAGTTATTTTAACGAGCCCGAAAAGACAACTATGCTTGGCAAACTTTTCCTATTTAAGGAGTCTGAAAAGGGCTTAAAAGAACTCCATAGGGATCTTTTCCGTAAAGGTTTAACGAGTCCAGAAAAGTAAACTCATGACGTCCTTACTGTTTTTAACGAGCTCAAAGGAGATAGGAAAATGCTCATAACTTCCTTACTGTTTTTAATGAGCTCGAAGTGAAGATGAAAGAAATGCTCATAGCCTCCTTACTGTTTTTAACGAGCTCGAAGTAAAAGAAGAATGCTCGAAACCTACTTACTCTTTTTAACGAGCTCGAAGTAAAAGAAGAATGCTCGCAACCTACTTACTGTTTTTAACGAGCTCGAAGTAAAAGAAGAATTCTCAAAATGGGAGGAAACACGTGTCAGGGACATGCAAAACTAGCTCCAAGCGCATGGAACAAAGCTATGCCTAATGCAAGGAACATGAGAAAGATAAAGACACTTAGGGTGTGTCTCCTCCAGGTAAAAGGTGTCAAATTGCGAAGGAAAAATGATACAGGGCTTAGCGGAAATGAGATCAGAGATGGAGGTTTATACAATGGGCTAAAAGCGTGGAAGCCGGCTTCAGGCTCATTAGCGCAAGCGGGATCAAAACAGATGCATATGCAACTTGAACATAAAGATGGGAGCCTTATCAGGGATGGCCAGAAATATATGAGGAAGAAAGATATGAGGCTTCTTCTCAAAGTAATGGTAAATCTAAAAAGGCTCCCAAGCCTATGAGAAAAACTTAGCATGGGCACCAGAATGGCATAAGGGTGCTGACTATGGTGACCCATGTTAGGTAGGCTCTGCTGTCGGACTGGTGCACAATGCATAAAGAGATGGCTAACACACCAATGTCCAACAGGTTTGACCCTATGGCGAATTTGGATGGCAAAAGGTTCAAATGCAACGTAACAGCGGGGAAGCCTAAACCTATATGCAAGGTTCCGAATATACCTGACATGGTCGCACAAGGTGTCGAAAAGGACCAATAAGCAAGTATACATCCAGCTAAGAATCCTGTCTCCAAGAAACATTAGTACCAGGATCATATCTAAAGCATATGTAAAGAAAGACCCGATACAAGTCACTGTAGTAGAAATACTTTCAACTTCACTATCATCAACAACAGGCATAAACAAGGAAGAGTTTTTAAATGAAGACTCTACGACACCCAAGCCCGAGGACTTACAATCAACAAGATCAACTTCAGGATGAAGATCAAAGTTGAAGGACATGATGGAATCTGCAGAAACAAATTCATCATCACGGGAGTTGAAAATTCTAGAAGCAGAATAAAACTCAGCAGGAACACCGATTTGCGGATCTATAGGAGAGTCCAAAGACTCAACAGTAGGAAGATCAGACTTTAAGGTCAAACCGGGGCTGGACATAACTGCGACTGGATCAACATCCAAATGAATGGCAGACTATACTATAGACTCTAGGAAAACTTCATCGGAAGGAAGTATATCATCCCAGATAGAAGACATATCTAAACATTCATATGGAGGTGTCACTTGGTCAAAAGCTGGGACCAAGTCCCGAGAAGGTAAGCATGAACTCAGAGACTTCTTCTCAGTAGCAGTTGAACTCAAGGAACAATATGCCACAACATTCCCATGTGACACAGTAGTGCCTAATGACGAGGGATCAGACTAGTCTACAGTTGAGTAATAAGGAGGATCAACGAATGCAAGCTGGTCGATGGTGACAATGTTTACGTTATGAAGGAAGTGCATCACACGAAAAAGCGTAGACACCACAGCATGCATAGCATAAACGTAATCACGCCCGAGGATCATATCAAAGTCCATAGGGTCCTTTAAAACCATAAAATCAACTAAGACTGTTTTTCCACCCAAGGTAACAGGTGCCTGACGGAGGAATCCGATCGGTTCACTAGGTCTTCTATCGAAGTTCAATGGCCAATTAACAGCTGGAATAACATTAGGGAAACCCAAATCTCTCCAAGCACAAGCAGATAAGATACTAATAGAAGCACCTTCATCAACAATGCATCGATCAACCGTATGGTTCCCGATATCAACCTTTATCTCGAAAGGTGTCGAAGAAGGAAGACGAGGCTCGGCTAGACTATTCCAATCAAAGGAAACAATCCTAGGGCTTGGTAGGGGTTCACATGGCACAGATGAAGTGCCCCCTTTTTCAGGAATATCCAAACTGGTAATGCAGAAGACTTCAGTAGTAGGTGCATCAATCTCCGAAGGACTGATGGGATCGGTCGAAGATTGCATTGATTCGATCACTTCACTCTCCGAAGGAAGAGTGGGGTCGACCAAATATTGCATTGGTTCAACCACTTTATCAACCAAAGGTTGATCTGACTGTAGGGAATCTATTGACAACTCAGGAACAGAGGTTCCTTCAGACATGGACCACACTCTTCGTGCCTCTGGAATGGCAGGGCATCGGTGAGTAAGGTGATCTCCCTTACAAAGTTTACAAGGGAACTTTGGTTTCTGTCCTATAGGTTTAGACTCCTTTACAACGTCAGTACTCTCAGCATGACTAGCATTGGCTGATAGCTTGCCCCCAGCATGACTCACAGAGGCTGGTTGCTCAGAAGCATCAGACTTTTGAACTAAGGACCACACTTTTTGTACTTCTGGAAGTACAGGGCACAAGTAAGTAAGGTGATCTCCCTCGCAAAACTTACAAGGGAACTTAAGCTTCTGTTTGCTTGGTTTGTCAACAATGTCAACTCCCTCAGCATGACTTGTAGTGGCTGATCTGGTGTCTCCAGTATGACTCACAGGAACTAGTGACTTGTCATTAATATGACTAGCAGTGATCAATGACGTGTCCTCAACATGACTGATAGTGGTTGAAGACAAACTTTCAGTATGATTTTCGGTGACTAAAAGTTTTCTCCCAGCATGACCTCCAGAGGCTGGGTAAGTGCCCCCTACATGATTTGCAGAGGCACGGTGCTTGCCCCCAGCATGACTTACAGAGGCTGGGTTGCTGCCCCCTTGTTTTGGCATCTTCTTCCCATTCTTCCTCCGTCTATTCCTTTTATACTGATGGCTACTAGTATTGCTACTTTCGCCACATGAGGTAGAAGGAGGAGGAGAAGATGTTACTGGCAAGGGAGGCATAGGGTTCTGATGCTCTTGATTTGAGGTGCTCACAAAAGAAGCGTCAGGAGCATGCAAGGCATTCGGAGTGGAAAACAACCAAACCGGCAGCCCAATAGTGAATCCAGGAAGATTCAAAGTAGCCATTAAGGGAGCACCAATGTTTCCAATGAATGGAACAGCACAAGGATCCCTCGGAACAGGGGTACCTTGATTGGAACTCACTGGAATGCTAGACATAGTTTCCTGCTCAAATGAACAAGAAGTTCTCTAAGGAAAACTAAAAAAAAGTAGCACAAAGAGCACACCACTAAAAAAGGTCCTAGGTAAATCAAACCAGGAAAACAGATGCCTTCCGGAGAAGAGTCTGGGATGATGAGGGCCCAGAACAGATCAACGAAGGAAGAAAGACAGTTACCTGGGGTCCACAATACAATGACTAAGGGTGCAAGCACTGGAATCACCCAACCGCCCTCCTAAAGACCTGTAAGGGATTTCCTCCCACGTCTGTCTTAGGTACAACAGATATACCCTCTGCTGTCACCTGTGTATGAACCTAGAGTCAGATACTAAGGATACCACAACACCGAAAACTCCTGGGGGAACAGTCACCGGTCGAATCAGAAAGTGTGGGCAGGGTAGCTAAGCCCGAAACTCGAAAGAGTCCCCAATACGCAATCCGATCCTGGCGTATGCTCGAACAGAAAGTAGGAGGAGTATTCCCAACAATCTGATCTCGCAATGACCTACTGCATAGATCCCAGGCAAGTTTTGAGTGAGGTGGGTTTTCCTGTGATAGTCTCACTACGATTTTTGCGTAATGTGTGATCTTGGGTGGTTTAAGGTGTTTTAAACCCAAGATCCTAACCAAAACTAGTTGGTGTAGTGTAACCTAGAAAAGAAAATGTTACTAGTACATTTTATTAGGGTTCATTTTAAAGGTTACTTGATTACTCAAAAAGGTAGTGGGTGTGTGAGAGTGGTTATAATAGAGATAGAGTACTGAAAATGAAATATTTACCACCAAACAAATCTTTTCTTTTCAATGCAAGTCTTAAAATTCTGATCTAGAATGCATGTGCAAATGCAATTTTTTAATATTTCGAATGCGAAAAAGGGTAAAAATAAAGTCTAAATAAACCTAAGAATGCAGCTACTCAAGCAAATAGGTATGCAAAAAAAAACTTGTTCTTTTTGATGCAAAGCACTCTAAAATCTTTTAAGCCACTTGCAAGGTACTCTATTCAGAAGATAAATCAAAATTCTTTATGCTTTTCAAAGGTAAGAAACAAAACTGAAACTAACCTACTATCAAAGCAAAGCAAAGAAACTTTCAGGTTCTTTTTATGAAACAGTAAAAGCTACCAAATATGACTTTCAAATTCTTATAGATGTAAGCATGCCAACCATTGGGAAAAGAGTACAAAAACTACTTTTAGACCCAAATGAAGAAAATGACCTATGAAGAAGTATGGTTTGGTAAAGTCATGTCTGCACATAAACAATGCAAACAAGGTCTTGAACAACAGCCAAAACACTTGAGCTTTCACTACAAAAGAAAAACTAAAAGCATAAGGGAGGATAAGAAACCAACCTAAAAGAGAAATTTCACTCAAATAGATACAAATAGGGTCAAGAAGACTCAAGAGGTTTCAAATCCAGTGGAAATGGGGCAAGCAAGTTCAATCAGACTCAAATTAGGGTACAAAACACCAAACAGGTCCACAACCCCCCAACTTAGGTCAACAAACCCCAAAACTTTCCAAACAAGCCCAAAATGATCAAAAGAGGTTCAAATCATGAATGTAGGATCAGTGCAAGGATGGGAGACCACTTACAATGGTTAAACTCAGACCTAGGGTCATCAGGGACCCCAAAAAATGCAGCCACAGCCCCCAGATTCGGGTCCACAACCCAAAAACTAAAAAACAATCAAACCCAGATTCTGAGCGCTACTGTGTATGAAGGAAACTAGCGCTCATAGTAGTATGGGCACTACTGTGCAGAGGAAAAGTAGCGTATGGGCGCTACTGTGTGGTACAAATAGTAGCGTACAAGTGGAAAAAGTCTAAAAAATGGGGTTAAAACCCCCAAACTGGGTCCACAAAGGTTTGCAAGGGCTGGGAAGGGTCTATAAAAAAGCCCCGGAGGGTCAAACAGAGCCTACTAACTGATCCTAATCAAGAAAATGAATAAATACCATCAAACAGAACTGAAGAAATGACCTTGGATACCCCTAAGCAGTTAGGCTTTCCCCAGCGGAGTCGCCATTCTGTTGTGGGGAAAATGCACCTATAGTTAAGGGGAGAAACTACCAACTTACGATGATAAAGATAGACTTACAAGCATTCTGCAAGTACAACAAATAAATGAAGAGATTAGGGTTTAGAGATGTAGGCACCTTATTCAGAAGGTTGATCCTAGCTTTGCCTCCCTCGCTCTTCAATGCTATTCAATGTCACAATGCCCAGACCTGCAAAACAACTTGATACCTTTCTCAAATACATTTGACTACATATATAATACTGATATCCATAATAGAAAGAAGACATCAAACTACAATCAAACAGTAATCAAATCTAAGACACATTAATAGGTCATATTTGGAAAGAGAAGAACGTCTGATCTTTATTGATGAATGAAAGCAAGTACATAAAGTTATACCTTCCTTCAAGCTTGGCACTTCACGAAACCTAGATTCAAGGTTTCCTGCTTCCGTTCTCCAAGGATCCCAGCCTCTAAGCAACTGTACTAGGGTTTACCAAAATTGAAGCACAGAAGAGGGGGATGAGAGTCTCCATTCCTCCAGCATAACTTTGTAATTGGGCTTAGTCCCCTCACATGGCCCTTCTACCCTCCTTATATAGTCAGTGAGGAAGAGGAAAAGAAGTTACAACCACTCAAGAGGTTTCCCAACCAACTTAACTTACTCGAATTTCGAGATTTTGACCAAAACAGGGGTGTACGCTACTCTACAGTAGACAAAGTCGCGTACACCTAGCAATGGGCGCTACTTTAAATGAGACAAAGTCGCGTACACACGCTACTATTTCAACAGTGGAGTCGCGCTCATATTGAAAAATGGCCAAAAACAGGCTTTTCTGCTCATTTTTAGGAGATGGTTTGGTCTGGAAAAATGTTCCTAAGGGTCATATACATCAAATGGGTCAAGAATGAGGTAATTTCAACCATTTTTAGTGTCCCAAATGACTCCTCCATCCAAAAATGTCCTGTTGTGTGACTTAACTTGATCTCAAGAAGTGTCGTCATGCGACCAAGGGAAGCAAGTGTCGTCACGGACGGAGAGGTGTCATTTCAAGTTATAACACCATTTTTAGTGTGTGGTTGAGATATTCTCTCAACTAGTTGTTAGTGTGATCAAAATGGTATCTATATCTTGATGTATAAATATGTGCCACTTGTTGATGCTAATAGAAGACTTAGATAATTTTTTGGTTTGTGTGGAAATAATGTCTACTCTCCCATTTTCTATCAGTATATGCTATTTATTTATTGGGTAATGGTTTAGTGGAGAAAAGCAGCCAAAAAATAAGTATTTCAAAACTCCTAACAATTGATAAATACCTTGTAGTAAAGTAATTAATGGTGTATATGATATTCATTTATTGGATAACAGTTTTGTGGAGTAAAACAACCCTCTATAAAAAAGGTGTCGAGTTAAGATATACGCACAAGTAGCATTGATTGATGAAAGGATGATCCAAAGAAAATGGAATGACACATACTCATTACCTTGTATTTTAATTTAAGTGTGAATGAGGAAGACTTTAAAAAATAAAAATGAGGACTAATAGCGGAGATTGTTACTTATGGAATATGAAATGTAGTTGTTTGTTCATTAGATATATCAAAGGAAGAGTATTTGAATGTTAGAGCTTTTGCACAAGCCAATCTTTAACAATGGTGAATAAGCTAAAGCAAGTGAAATTCGATCCATTTCATAATAAAGCATTTTCTTGAGCATCACAATACATAAAGTAAATTATTGAAAGAAAAACAAACACAAAGGCACAAGCTAGCAAAGAGTTTGTGTATATTGTTACATTCTTAGTCTCATAAACAATTGCAGGGACAACAAATCAATTTATTAATCTTTCAAAGGATAAATTTTGGTGAAATAGACAAATCACATGACTACTATTTAGGGATCATATTAGTATCAAGTAGATCGAGTCTTTGTTTAGAGAAATAGACAATGGATCAGAACTCAATTCAAGAGCTGCTAAAATTTGGAGAGATGGTAGCATTTGAATTGAAGATTGGTTGAAGAAGAAGAGGGAATAAATGCTCAAACTAGACCGGGGATAAGCCTACAAAGAATTCCCCACTTCACTATCCCAATGATAAACATTGCAACCAACCAAAAAGTATTTTACAAATTAAACAAACAACCCAAATTTATTATTAATTTTGAACTTATTAGAAGGCTATGCTGAATTAAGGATTTTAGTTTTTTTTCTCATCTTTCTCCATACCTTAGTGGCTTCGCAACTTGCAACAATTTAGGGCTTATGCTTTAACTTTTTATCATCTTTTTCTTAGTATTAAAGAAACTTTACCATTCTTAATAAATGTCAAAATGTTTTTAAATAAGGTAAATGGTTCTAATAAAGAAATAAACCATAAATTAACTGAAAGGGTAGCATAATAAGTAAATTTTCAACGTTATTTCGATTATATATAAACCTAAACTTAACATTGTTTTTCTTGTTTTTTTTTAAAGTTATATGGTATTGAAATTTGATATTTATAATTATTCATTAATTAATAGATTTATGATTTTTAATATATTAACTATCCTTGACAAGAGGATTTTTTATGGCGATGAGGAGGAGGATGAAATTGGGGCTCCAAGAAGTGCTTGATTTCAACGGCTGAGCTTTGGATCCTTTTTTTCTCTTTCAGGGTCGAGTTGAGCACTGGGTTGTCTGTTCGATTGTCAGCGGGATGGTGAGACCGCAGGGGAGGGGCCTCTCCCCTCCTCTGATGAAGGAAACTGTGCAGCAGACAGTGGGAACGCCATTACAAATGCAAGAAGCAGGAATCAAAGGAGAGGGTCGGAATCCTCAAACGGAGAATTCTAAGGTGGGCAGAGGGGAAGCGGGATAGGGGATCTGTATACCCAAGTCAAACAACATCCTGGTCATTTCAGTAAACCCCACATAGGTTAAGGAAAAAATACAGCATATGACGGACCATGCACTGATAGGGCGATTTATGGGTATATGTCCTACGGAGAAAGCCTTGACCTGGTGGATTCACTTGACCTGGAAACCAAAAGGAAATTTTGACCTACTGCTGGGCTCAAAGGGTTTCTTTACCGTGGTTTTCCTGAATGTGGAGGACAAGGATATGATATTTGAGGGAGGCCCCTATTTTTACTACTCTGCAGGTCTATTCCTACGAATTTGGAAGGACCATTTCAATCCTAACAAGGAGGGTCTCTCAATCACTCCAGTCTGGATTAGACTCTACCCACTTCCAATGGAGTACTGGGATCTAGACATTTTAAAAGCTATTGGAGGAACTCTGGGGCATTTTGTCAAGATCTCTGATCAGACCAAGCAAGGAAGGTATGTTTCATATGCTCGCATCTGTGTCTATATGAATATTTCCAAAACCCTCCCTAAGGGAATTACTCTTAATTGGGAAGAATATGAATGGTTTCAAACTCTTGATTACGAACATATCCCTTTCGGTTGTCGGCGGTGTCACACTCATGGCCATCTGGCTAGGGATTGTCACCTTAATATCCTAGCGGATATCCCTAGTAGTAGTAATCCGGAGCAGAATGATAAGGATGGTTTTATTAAAGTCACTAACTGCAGAAGGACTGGCCGAAGACACAATGGTCCCACAGTGGGGAAGAAGGAGGTGAACCCTAATAGCTTTGTTGTTCTTGATTCTGATCTGGCAGAAAACCCTTCTCCTTTGGTTCTAGAGGAATCCACTCAGCTTGAAGGTGTACCCACTGCAGCGGCCCTAGAGACAGGTCAAACACATAAATCTGCTGGTAAGAACTGTGTGGAGTCTAAGCGTATGGAGGAGGATTTGGAAGAAATGGAACTCGGGGACCTGGATTTGGATAGCATTGAAGAGGCCTATAAAAAAATTGAGGTGCATTCCATTCCGGATAATCAGCTGCAATTATTGAAGGAAGCCATTCTAAAAACCAATCCTGCTCCTAGTATTGGGATAGGCCCCTTGAAACTAAAGTAAAATGAGAAATTTAAAGAAGGTAGTTCTAAGCGGGGGAGGCGGTCGAATAGGGACAGGATCGGGGATATTGGAGCAAGACTAGTCGACTCTGGGAAATATCCTACCATCCAGGAAGCCCTCCTCTCAACAAGATATAGTGCTTGATGAAATTCTTATCGTGGAATATTCGAGGTACCAATGGGACTCACAAAAGTAGAACCATTAAGAATACGATCATGAAGGAGCAACCAACTGTGGTTATGTTACAAGAAACTAAGTGTTCTGGATCCCAATTGGAAGCTAAGGCTCCGAATATTTGGAAACAGTGTAAAATTATGGCACTGGATGCTACTGGTCACTTAGGAGGATTGGCGGTTTTATGGGACCCTAGGAAAGTGTCTCTCTACAACTTTCTTTCTACCACTTTCAGCCTTTCTGCTGAATTTCATATCATCGGATCCAATGTGAGAGGTATGCTTACTAATGTTTATGGACCTAGTATCTACCCTGAAAAACGAAATTTCATTAAAAGTCTGATCAATCTGAGAAGGTTGTTTGAGGGAACCTATTGGATATTGGGTGGGGATTTCAATATGATTAGGTCCCTGTTCGAGAATAAATGTGGCAGAAGAGTCCTTACCCCGGAAAATAATATGTTTGACGAATTCATTGAGACTAGTAAGCTGATTGATGTTGATCTTGGAAGTTCGGTGTTCACCTGGAACAATAGATATGGAGGGGAGAATTTGGTGGTAGCCAGGCTTGATAGGTTTCTTCTGTCTGAAATCATCATGCTCATGGGAGGCACTCTAACCTATCGCCCACTTGCTTCATCGGGATCTGATCATTGGTCGGTATCCCTGATGTGGAGAAATATCGAAATGAAAATGACCAAGCCTTTTAGGTTTGAGAAGTTTTGGTTAACTCATGAAGATTTTTCATCCCATGTGGAAGAATGGTGGCATTCTATTATCCCACCCATAGGAACTAAGATGTATTGCTTTCAACAAAAATTGAAGGTTCTCAAACATAAAATCAAGAGATGGAATACTGATGTCTTTGGGAACATTCAGGTTGGGAAAGCTAAGATGGAGTATGAGATGGAGCATATCCAGGAATGTATTATGCAGACAGGTGTGACCCCTAAGCTAGCCTTGGAGGAAAAGTATATGGCTGAAAAACTCTCCCAACGACAGAGACAAGAGGAGATCCCGTGGCAGCAAAAATCCTGTAACCTTTGGTTGAAAGATGGTGATCAGAATACTAAGTTTTTTCACAGAGCGACCATCCAGCATAGACAAAATAACCAGATCTGTAACCTGCGGAAGTGTGATGGGGGGTAGTGGAGTCTCATGTGGAAATTGAACAGGAACTGGTTAATCACTTTAAGGAGGTGGTAACGGAGCCTCCTGTGGACTAGACTAAGTCTTGTAGGGAAATCAAAGCTGTTATTCCTAGGCTTATCACTGTGGAACATAATGAGATGCTTCTCCGACCTATCGAATTTTTGGAAGTTGAGATGGCCATCAATCAAATGGAGGACGGGAAATCCCCTGGGCCGGACGGTTTCACTGCGAATCTTTTCCATGCCTTTTGGGATTTGATAAAAAATGAAGTGTGGTTGGTGGTGGAAGAATCCTAGAGAATGAGAGGAGTTCTCTCGGCCTTAAACTCTACCTTTCTGACCTTAATCCCTAAAACTATGATGGCTAAGAAAGATGAGTTATTTAGATCGATTTCCATTTGCAACATTATTTACAAACTTATAACTAAAGTCCTTGCCAATCGGCTTAAACCTTGCTTCCCTCCCTGATCTCTGTGCAACAGTCTGGTTTTGTGGAAGGCCTTCAAATTATGGATGTTATTATCTTGGCTCAAGAGGTTCTTCACTCTTTGAAGAGTACTAAAAAGGCTGGGATGCTGCTCAAATTGGATTTCTCCAAAGCCTATGATAACCTTAATTCGGTGTATATGAAAGAAATTATGAGCTCTTTTGGCTTCAATGATGTTTGGATACAATGGATTGCAAACCTTACATCCTCGGCGTTCTTCTCCATTCTGATCAATGGGAACCCTTCCACTATCTTTAAACCCTCCCGGGGTATTCGACAAGTTGACCCCCTCTCTCCTTTCCTCTTTGTGATTATGATGGAAGGACTTGGCAGACTCATCTCCCATTTAGTTGAATAGGGTAACATTAAAGGTCTTCAGTTTTCACCCTATGAGAAGGCCATAACCCACCAGCAATTTGTTGATGACACCCTGCTTATGGGTAACTCTTCAGTCCTGGAAGCTAGACAGATCAAGAAAGCATTGAACACCTTCTTACGAGCCTCAGGGCTTAATATCAATATGGCTAAGTCTCTGGTTTTTTTCTTCAACACGCCTATTATCAGTCAGAGGAATATTATAAGAATTTTAGGTTTCCAAAAGAGCTCCCTTCCAACCAAATATCTCGGGGCTCCTTTATCGGAGGGAGTTTTAAAAAAGGCATCTTGGGAGGATCTCTTAAGTAGAATGAAGGAAAGTCTCTCTAATTGGACACTCCGATATTTGAACCTCCCTGGCAGAGTGGTTCTAGTGAAATATGTGCTTCAAGCTATGCCCATGTACCTATTCTTTGTTCTGGTGGCTCCTAAGTCTGTTATGAAGGTGATCAAGCAGATTCAATGTACCTTTTTGTGGGGTGGCATGGTGGATCATAGGAAGTGGCCTTTGGTTGGATGGGAGACACTGTGTAAACCTAAGCAGGATGGGGGGTTAGGTCTTCGTGATATGGAGAAACTCAGTATTGTGTGTGGAGCTAAAATTTGGTGGAGATGGCTTACTCACTAGAATGAACAATGGGCCAGTTTCTGGGGAAAGAAGTATGCTTTGAAAACTGATCAACAGGATTGGGTTCGGGAGAATGGATCGGAGAATGGTTCTCATATATGGAATATGGCACGGGCTGGTAGTGAGCTAATCCGAAAACAAAACTTCTAGGAGATATGTGACGGTGCTTCAACGAACCTCTGGCTGGATGTATGGCAACAAGAGCCCTCCCTTTCCTCTCTGGTGACTGGTATCCACGTTGAATCACCTATTCTGCACCACAATTGGAGGGTGGTGAATCAATATTGGCAGGAGGACTCTAATGCTAGGGGTTTTTTTTGTCTGTATTCCGCTTTCATGGTGGATGGATACCTATGGGGTTGATACTGGAAGGAAAATCTATGACATTTTGACAACCCATATTATTAAAACTCAGATGGGTAAGGATATCCTCCATTGGGGTCACCTCCCAAAAGGTATGTTCACTATAAAGGAAGCTTATAGCCTGCTAACTGCTCTGATGAATCAATAGGGGGACAATACTTGGAAGCAACTGTGGGGAGATAAACTATGGCCCAAAATCACCCTTGTCCTTTGGCTGGTCCTGAAAGGAAATTTTTTAACTTGGGATAATATCGTGAAGCGGGGCTTCGAAGGAATTTCTGTATGTGTCCTTTGTGGAAGCAACGACGAAACCATAGTGCACCTATTGGATGGTTGTAGTTTTGCGTCGGATTTATGGGATGAATGAGCAACGAGATTCCGCATGTCAAACAAAGTCAGGAATGCACCAAGAGAAACAGTGAAACAGTGGAGGGAAGACCCCTTTCAAGGGAGACTTCTAAATCGGGTATGGCAACTCTTTCCTGGATTTCTCCTATGGGAAGTCTGGAAGGAGCGAAATAAATGGATTTTCACTGGAAATCCCAATACCTAGAAGATGGTGTGGGGGCATATTCAACGCGGCATCACTGAAACTCTACAATTAACTTTGTGGATCGAACAGGATTTGAACATCCCTGCAAATGAGTTAAAAATTCTTCATACCTGGGATATTACTGTGCTCTCTTGTCATATTGGTCATATCTAGTTTGGTTGTAGATCCCCTAAAAGTCTGGCGGTATGGTCTCCGCCATTACAAGGGTGGATTAAGCTGAACTTCGACGGCGTGTCTAAGGGTAACCCAGGGCAGGCTGGGTATGGAGGTGTTCTGCGTGATGATCATGGCAGGGTTATGTTCTGCTACTATGGGCACCTGGGACGTGAAACCAACAACGTTGCAGAATGCGAAGCCATGCTGCAAAGTTTATGCATGGAAGCCTGATGTGGCTTTAGCAGCTTGATTGTCGAAGGGGATTCAAACATGTTGATACAGATGGTCGTAAAACGTAACAATGGGACCCGGGCTGCTAAGCTAGCACAGTCGTGGAGATTGGTGTGGCGGTTGACGTGTCTTGGACAACTCATCACTTCATTCAACTCTGTCACCTTTCAACATGTCAGGAGAAGTGCCAACTGTCTGGATGACGCATTGGCTAATCATGGTGCTAGTAACTGTAATGACGGTTGGGAAGGGGTTTCCCTGGAAATACCGTCGGTTAGGTGTCGTCAGCATTGTTCAATGATTGCTGAAAGTGATAGGGGTGGTGTGGCGTCTTTAGGAGGTGGCAGGAGAATTACTAATCCCGATGGGATTTAACAGATGGTACCATCCACAGGGTGGTAAGGACAGGTGTTTTTCAGGCATCCTTATTAACTGTGCCATGGCTTGGCCTTCCGTAGATGTCCCATCATCTGTAATTGTTATGTTAGGAGATACAGCGCGTGAGAAGGTTAAGGCGCTCGGCCTCTCACGTTTTTGATGGGTCATTTGGAGCTGGTGTCTACTACGATGACGAGAGTGAAGGACATGATGAATTATTACAAAGTGTGGCTAGTTATGATGGACTTAATGGACAGAGGTGGTGGATTTCCTTTAAATTCTGAGTTTCGGGATGACAATAGTAACTGTGACAATATTCCTTATTCTGCTAGTGTCTGGTGGTGTTGTTTTGATTCCATTTGTGGGGTGACGAGTGATAGTAAGGGTATCAATATTATGCCGTCGAGAGGGAGACCTACCAGGAGAGGTAGACGGGCTCATGGGGAGCCGAATAATGGGGAAAGTGGGAATGGAGCCTAGGCCGATCCAAGTTGGGATTAGTGGAACGCTACCACAGCTGCTCTTTTTTTCCATCGTTACTTTCTTCAGGACGTGCAGAGGGTGGTGAAAAATTTGGAAGAAACTTTGTGGCACAGGGTGGGTGCACAAGAACTACCGACGGAGGCGGTTGCTATGTCCGAGTGGATACATGACCCTGGTAATACTAGGGGTCGTATGGCTCTTTATAATCGGGCCGTAGTGATGTTGTGGGTGAAAAAAACTCTCATTGCCCAGGTTATGGAAACCCATGCTGATATTTTGTTTGGTTCTTTAAGGATGACCCATTTGGAGGACCTTTACAAGGACCACGCTGAAGAATCTAAGTGGATACATATGAAATTGGACACAATGGCAGCTTCCACGGGGATTTCATTCCTTTACCATCCTAAAAAAGTGGAGAACTCGTGGGAGATCAACCTCCGTGGCAAAGGGGAGGTTGCTGACATGCCTCCGGTGGTGATTATTGAAGACGAGGCTGGTCCGTCTGCTTAATTCCTTCTATTCCTGGCTCCCTACATGGGTTTTGTTGTTTTGGCTTGGTGACTCTTGACTGGCTCCGGCTTCAACTCTCATCTATTGCAGCTTGCTTCTATATTTACGGTATTTCCTGTTTATATCTATCTGGTGTTGGTTTCTTTTTCTCAGTCTGATGTCTGTCTTCTCAACATCCTTTTTGTAATGGGGGTTTGGGGTAAAACTGGTAGCTGTCTGTTTACTGGTAGATTTCCTATGATGAACTGTAAGTGGATCCGGCCTTTTACCATTGATAAGGTTTGTAATACTGCTGCTCTTTGGTTGTGGTTTTGTGATTATGTGGATATTGCTGGTTATGGGATTATGTTGATAAGTTCCGGTCTAATATCTGGGGTGGCAGTTTCAGCACCCAGCTTTTTGTAAAGATGAAAAATGTACTTTTGATCCTACCTTAATAGAATGTTGATCTTTTTGCTTAATATATATATATATATATATTAACTATCCTTCCTGGGTCGGTAGGTGCAAAGGGGGTGCTCTTTGATCCAAGAGGAATACATAAGCAATATTACATGTGGGTACTAGGGGAGTAGTCTAATAATAGTAGAAGGATTGGTGCTCTGGAAAGGGCTGTTAAAATTCAATATGCTAAGACAGAAAATAGCAGCATTACATTCCATTTCACAATAATAGCATATACAGGATCACTGAAGAAACAACAAGCAGAGCATAAACACAAGAGACAGAGATTTATCCTGGGAAACCCTCATGGGGTAGAAAACCCAGCAAAGCTTCCTCAATATAGATGACCAGCAATATACAAAGATGAAACCCTAAGACATGATCTCCTCCTCCACAATAGCAGACCTCTCCTCCACAAGTGCGCTATCCTCAAGTGTGTGAGTGTATCAAATGAGGAACACACCTCCTCTATTTATACACTACTCTGATATGTATTTTACACAAGTACATGTAGGCTCGTATTTAACCATTAGGTTAAATACCCCATTATAACTGACTGGGCCGACCCCCACATGGTGGGTCTAATAACCCTAGTTACCACACCCAACTCGGAGGAATAAACATCTCCGGATTTATAGTATAATCACATCGGAGGTATGGAACATCTCCGGAATAAATAATATACAAATATAATATTCTTTGAAGTTACAATATTTCAACACTCCCCCTTAACGAGAAGGATATTATAACAGTATCTGCACGAGCAAGGAGTCATCAACATCATACATGATACATCTATAAATCATTGGAAGCTTTCTCAACATCATCAGTAACTCAAGCAGTTACTGGAACATCTTCAATACTGGAACATCAACATCTTCAGTACTGAGTCTTTATCTTCTGCAGCACTCAAACAACTACAACAACATCAACATTTGGATCCTCACGATCATCAGTATTGTCATCTCACGATCATTAGCATCGTCATCACACGATCATCAGCATCGTCATCACACGATCATCAGCATCGTCATCACACGATCATCAGTATCGTCATCTCACGATCATCAGCATCGTCATCACACGATCATCAGCATCGTCATCTCACGATCATCAGCATCGTCATCACACGATCATCAGCATCGTCATCACACGATCATCAGCATCGTCATCACACGATCATCAGCATCGTCATCACATGATCATTAGTATCATCATCACACGATCGTCAGCATCGTCATCAACACAGGTATCCATAACAATACAAGTATCCACATCATTAGTACAAGTATTCATGCCAATACAAGTATACATATCATCAATACAAGTATCCATACTGATACAAGTAATCATGTCATCAATACATGTATCCTACCGATACAAGTAACCACATCATCAATACAAGTATCCATACCGATACAAGTAACCATGTCATCAATACTAGTATCCTACCGATACAAGTAACCACATCATCAATACAAGTATCCTACCGATACAAGTAACCACATCATCAATACAAGTATCCTACCGATACAAGTAACCACATCATCAATACAAGTATCCTACCGATACAAGTAACCACATCATCAATACAAGTATCCTACCGATACAAGTAACCACATCATCAATACAAGTATCCTACCGATACAAGTAACCACATCATCAATACAAGTATCCTACTGATACAAGTAACCACATCAAAAATCACTTTCTCGGAGACCATACGTCTACGGATCAATTCAGGGACCGAAGTCCGGGGATGATACAATCCCCACTTCTCGGACACCATACGTCTACGGATCAATTCAGGGACCGCAGTCCGGGGATGATACAATCCCCACTTCTCGGAGACCTCACGTCTACGGATCAATTCAGGGACCTAAGTCCGGGGATGATACAATCCCCACTTCTCGGAGACCTCACGTCTACGGATCAATTCAGGGACCTAAGTCCGGGGATGATACAATCCCCACTTCTCGGAGACCTCATGTCTACGGATCAATTCAGGGACCTAAGTCCGGGGATGATACAATCCCCACTTCTCGGAGACCTCACGTCTACGGATCAATTCAGGGACCTAAGTCCGAGGATGATACAATCCCCACTTCTCGGAGACCTCACGTCTACGGATCAATTCAGGGACCTAAGTCCGGGGATGATACAATCCCCACTTCTCGGAGACCTCACGTCTACGGATCAATTCAGGGACCTAAGTCCGAGGATGATACAATCCCCACTTCTCGGAGACCTCACGTCTACGGATCAATTCAGGGACCTAAGTCCGGGGATGATACAATCCCCACTTTTCGGAGACCATACGTCTACGGCTCTCTTTAGGACTGAAAGTCCAGGGATGATCCAATCCCCTCAACTGTCCACTAAGGACTTCATTCTCGGAGACCTCATGTCTACGGCTCTCTTTAGGACTGAAATTCCAGGGATGATCCAATCCCCTCAACTGTCCACTGAGGACTTCATTCTCGGAGACCTCACGTCTACGGCTCTCTTTAGGACTGAAAGTCCAGGGATGATCCAATCCCCTCAACTGTCCACTAAGGACTTCATTCTTGGAGACCTCACGTCTACGGCTCTCTTTAGGACTGAAAGTCCAGGGATGATCCAATCCCCTCAATTGTCCACTGAGGACTTCATTCTCGGAGACCTCACGTCTACGGCTCTCTTTAGAACTGAAAGTCTAGGGATGATCCAATCCCCTCAACTGTCCACTGAGGAATTCATTCTCGAAGACCTCACGTCTACGGCTCTCTTTAGGACTGAAAGTCCAGGGATGATCCAATCCCCTCAACTGTCCACTAAGGACTTCATTCTCGGAGACCATACGTCTACGGATCTATTCAGGGAACGAAGTCCAGGGATGATACAATCCCTACCTGTCCACTAAGGACTTCATTTTCGGAGACCATACGTCTACGGCTCACTTTAGAACATGTGTTCAAGGATGATACAATCCCCACATGTATTCTCATCAATACATCTATCATCAAAAGCATGTATTCTTAACATCAAAAGCATGTATAAGTAAAACTAAGTATTCTAAGTATAAGAGTCCTAAATCTAAATATTTCTAAGTATCTAGGTGTAGAGAACAGGTTACCTCATCATCGACCTTGTTGTTCGATGAGACAATCTCATCATCAGTTACTATACTACTCCCCCTTTCGAGGAGGGTCCTTTTGAGCTACACCAAGCTTGTCTCGGAAGTATTCAAATTTCACTCGAGACAGAGGTTTGGTTAGTTCATCAGCAACCTGTTACAAATTCAAACTTTATAGTTCCTTTCTGTGTCATATCTTGTTAGATCCCTATGTTCTTTGACTTATCATGGAACACTAGATTCTTTGTCATATTCATACAACTCTATTTGTCACATAGGATCACAGTTGGTTCTATCTCTAATTCAAACCAATCCTGAAGCCAAGCTTCTTCACAACTAGCAGAGCAAGCAGCCATATATTCTACTTGTGCTAAGAGCCACACTAGACTGCTTCCAGCTAAACCACGAGATCATGGTTAATCCCAGACAATAACATCCTCTTGATGTGTTCTTCCTGTCTGATACACTTTCTTCCCAACCAGCATCTGATTAGCCATCTAAAGTCATGATCTCCAAGATAGCATAGATCAAAGTCTATCGTATCCTTTATGTACCTCATCACATGCTTTGCAACTATCAGGTGAAAACGTCTAGTTTCCACTAGATACTGACTCAAGGTATTCACAACAAAGCATATATCTAATCTAGTATATGTTAGAAACATCAATGACCCAATAATTTGACTGTACAGAGTTATATCCACTAACTCTGATGAGTTATCCCCTAACAGCTTCAAGTTGGAAACCATAAGAGTGGCCATTCCAACATATCAAGTCTTCTCAAGATTTCTTAGCATACTTTCTCTGGTTGAGAGAGATTCCTTCTGAGACTTTCCATACTTTTAGACCTAGAAAGTAATGCATCAATCTGAGATCTTTCAATTTCATTTCTACAGTTATCTATCTGTGCCATCTTTCATCAGATGGGTCTATTGATATGAGCCTCAACATCATTCGAACTCTGTGGTGAGTTCCTTCGTGCATTCATGTCATATGTGTATAGAAGCCATATTCAACCTTGTAGCAAAGGTTGAGATCCATATCACCCATGGTGATCATTAAGCTCATCAATTGATTATCGATCCTGGGAACCATATAGAACCTGATTCACACTTCTTCTTTAATTACACCATTAAGAGAATGGTCTTATTTTAGCCATTTGGAGCAAACATCTCATCATGATTCTCTTCCTCTTTCTAAGAGAATCTTCTAGCCATGAGCCTTCTATATTTTGTTTGATTTGTAAATCTTCTTGTTGAATATCCATTGCTTGTTCAGTGTTCATCATTCATCATGATCTTTCCTACAAATAAAAATTAGGTACATGATTAGTAATACTTCATAATCATCAAATCATATTGACATGATAACCTATTATGCATACAGATATTATTTACATAGTTATGCAACTATTTTGACCAATACTTTGGCACAACACTTTCCCATATCCTGTATGCATACAATAGCTATCTAGATGCCTTCCATCTCTACCAGAACATACTATCGAGAGTGTGCACAACTCTCAGCATGTCAGCAAAGAGGTTTCATTCTAGACAAGCAACAATGGAATGTTTGTCCAACTTACCAATCATATGCATATTAGTAGTATACTGTTCAATGTTCTATAAATATTTACACTCACCATGATATATTATAGGAATACAAATATGCATACAACCTATTACAGGCAATATCATTTATTATTTCAAATAACAACTCAAATACTTATCTTTTATGTTTGTGTGGTTGCCTCCCGCTTGATCTTCTGTATGTCTTTTGAACTTCTATTCATTCTGTACCACTGTGCATGTTCAAGTGTCATCCTCATGATCTCATATACAAACATACACCCATTAGTATATTCTCAAAACATTCTAATTCTAAATAATCTTGAATATGTACAGTCATGATTATTAGTATTCATAGTTTCAAGGAAGTCTTCTTTTACTCATGCATATTCTTGTTTGATCTAGTTAGTTAAATCATCAACCAAGATAAGAGACATAATATGCATAAACCCTTGATTACTAACCAATCATACCAAGTATACTTACACAACGTAAGATTCTAACATGACATAGGAAAACATACCTGGATTAGTATACCTGCTTAGTTATGTACAACATACCTAAACAATCTCTTCAATGATTTAGAGATCCTGAGCTAGAACCTGCATGTCTCGTAGGTTAAACATAATATAACAAAGTCATACATACCTCATGAGTCTTTGTCTTCATGTTGTCATGGTCATGGAACTTGATTTGTCTTTTGTGATGTACCTGTGTCTTGTTAGCAGACAACATCAACCTCGCACAACACCATAATGCATAAGTACAATGATATAGCCCTAATCAATGAATGTCTTCAATCATTCACATGCATTCATATTGTTACTAGGGTGATAAGACAATTAATAACATAAATCAAGATTGTACTAATAAATAACATGAAGATAAACACATTATGAACTTAATCAAGAATCAGATTTCAAGACATACCTGAACCTCCTTAAGTCATACCTGTCGAGACTTCTTGTAGTCTTCTTATGTAAGGCCTTAGCCTCAACTCCCCCTGAAACTTGATCTGGAGCTTGATTAGGGTTTGCTAGAGAAACCCTAAAGATTCAAACTTTGACTTTCATACTTCTAAATGGATGAAAGAATATGTCTTGCTGAGCTGATCAAACTGGCATACTTCAATTTTGGAATCTCCAAAATTTGACCCCTCAAAATTGCCTTTGAAACTTCTGGATCTTCTGGACAGGATCCCGAACTAGGGTTTGATGAAGCCCACCCTTCTGCCCAAACAAAACGTTCGATCCAAGGCTCTAAACTATTATTTTTCTTAGGAGCTTCCAGCCGTGGTTACAGACTTCAAAAATTCCAAGTTTTGCTGAAGCCCTAATTTTCCATCTTTTCGATCAAAATCCCGAACTGGGGTTTGATCAAGCCCGGTCTTCCACCCAACCAAAAAATTCGATCTTGGTCTCTAAATTTTGATTTTCCTGAGTAGCATTCAGCCGTGGACTCTGATTCCAAAAATTCTAACTTTCTCCGAAACCCTAAATTCCGGAAGCCATGAATAAAGGTGTTCCAAAAATAATTCTGTTTTGATAGAAATATGCACCCGATTGTTTCTGCTATAAATCTGAAATTTTTGCTCCACAGGGTCTGAAACCTTTTTTTTGCAGTAGCCTGACCTTTCATCTTTCCATCCTGACAGGTCTGACCTCAATTGGGTTTTCTGAGAGAAAGTTATGCCAAGTTTCGCAACGTGACCTGTTTATGGGATAAAACAGGAGAGCGAACTTGTACAGCATGCCACGTGTCACTGTTTGAACTTCGGCCTCTGAAAAATGTTCTTGAGATAGCTCGACCTGTTATCTTTCTATCCTGACAGGTCTGACCTCAATTGGACTCTTTGAGAGAGAGTTATGCCAAGTGTCGCAACGTGACCTGTTTATGGGATAAAACAGGAGAGCGCACTTGTACGTAGTTCCACGTGTCACTGGTTCACCTTCAGCCTCTAAAAACGTTTCCTGAGATAGTACAGTCTGTGTACTACCTGTCACTTTTTATGAAATTTCATTTGGAGCTTCCTAGCCCAAGTTATGACCTTTTTCCTAAGGTCACCTGATTTTGACTCAGATCTGGAAGAGGCAGAAACCCTATATTGTACAGATCATAAATCACAAAGTACAACGAATTAGAGGTTGTACTTTGGACACAAGGTACCTGGAGATTTAAGCTTCGTCCTGTAACAATTTCAGATCCGAAAACTTCTCCAAAACGGATTTATAGCGAAAGTGCTATGATGACTGGTTTTTGCTATGTAAAACCCTAACCTTCAAATTGTCGTAAGTAAAGCAAGTGTCGTTAGTGCCATACCTTGTCTTCCTTCAGGTTAGCTCTGATACCATGTTAAAATTCAATATGCTAAGACAGAAAATAGCAGCATTACATTCCATTTCACAATAATAGCATATACAGGATCACTGAAGAAACAACAAGCACAGCATAAACACAAGAGACAGAGATTTATCCTGGGAAACCCTCATGGGGTAGAAAACCCAGCAAAGCTTCCTCAATATAGATGACCAGCAATATACAAAGATGAAACCCTAAGACATGATCTCCTCCTCCACAATAGCAGACCTCTCCTCCACAAGTGCGCTATCCTCAAGTGTGTGAGTGTATCAAATGAGGAACACACCTCCTCTATTTATACACTACTCTGATATGTATTTTACACAAGTACATGTAGGCTCGTATTTAACCATTAGGTTAAATACCCCATTATAACTGACTGGGCCGACCCCCACATGGTGGGTCTAATAACCCTAGTTACCACACCCAACTCGGAGGAATAAACATCTCCGGATTTATAGTATAATCACATCGGAGGTATGGAACATCTCCGGAATAAATAATATACAAATATAATATTCTTTGAAGTTACAATATTTCAACAAGGGCTAACTCAAGCTAGACAAAGAAATATTAATTTCATAACCATAGTGGGAGACTCGATGCTAATCACTAAGAACCTTGTCTATAAGAAGGTGCCTAAGGATGGACCACTAGGAAATCTAATGTGGAGAATTTTGAAGCTAGTCATTGAGTTTGAAGGTGTTAATGTTTCTCATGTCCATAGAAAGATCAATACTCAAGCAAATAATATGACAAACATATCCTATAACATGGGACAAGGTGATATCATGTTAGGTGGGGAAATGGTTGGTTTTCATTGTATTCGATGATCAATATCAGCTAGTTGAATTATTTCATGGTAAGTATGGGAAGCATCCCAATGAATTGTTCATTTGAAGCTTTCTTAGGAAATCGGGATTCGATCTCCAGGTGGCAAACTATATGCATGCAACTACAGGAGGGTTATGACATAAGATCCTATGAGTTAATGCTAAGAACAAGCAATTAATCGATTGGAATGATGTCTCATGAGAATGGGCAGGCGTATTCTAGTCTCCTGGTGAATTTGAATGATGTGATGTATCGTCATGTACGGGCAAATCCTATCTAGGTTGATACCGACATATTGGACGAGTCTAATCATGACTATAAGCTAGTGGATGAATATTATGAAGGGGAAGATTTGGATGCGAAGGTGCACCATCTATTAGAAATTTATGTTTCCTTGAGGTAGAATGAAGACTTCCAGAGGCATCTGTTTGGTCTTCTAAGTTTTTTTTTCGTGAACTTGAGGTAGGATAATTTCAAGGAAGAAGGACTATATTTTTCTCTTGTGACCAAACTTGGTAAGAATTATGTTCTACTCTGTGAATTTTTTTGTACTAAAGCTGTGCGTCATCATCTGGACCATGAATATCAAGGTATATAAGGATTTTGTAAACCCCCTCATAGAAATTATGCTATATTTCCTAGTTTTAGTTCTATTCTGCTTTAGTGTCTAGTTTTTTGTGAGAGAGATACTGGTAGACAGTTATTTTGTTTGGTTTACCCTTGAAATTGGAAAATGAGAGAAGTAAATTAGTAAGCAGTGAAATTACAGGGATTTACACTTATTTCAGTCCTCGTTTCAAGCTGTTATTTACCTCAGGGCGATATGTAGAATTGGAAAACACTGTTACTCTCACTTGCAGCTCGCAGTTTAATCTCCCATAGTTTGTATCTTTGGATTCAGAATCCAGTTGGCAGCAAGACATTAACAGTAAGAAGTGTAGTGAAAGAAATTGATGTTTCTTGATTACTATACTTTGCAAATATCTAGGGTTTAAGAAAATTGTAGTTGTTGTCTTTGAGTGTGGAATAAGTGTGATTTATTTGGCCTCATGGAGGACCGAGGAGAGGAAAGGGAAATTGTGCAGATACATGAGGAAGGTAGTGACAATGATGTTCTTTAGAATTTCATTTAGAGAGTAAGTAAGTTAGAAAAAGATAACCATAACTTGAAGTCAATAATAAGAAGGAACAACATCATATCTTATCTAAAATTTACTAGTGCATGGAGAAGTAGATAACTCATTTTATTCCCAAGCTAGCCATGGCATAAGTAGAAATCGGGGTTTTGACAGGTAAATTCATGAAGCAAAAGAAATAGATTAAAAAAATCAAGGAGCATCTTCAGAAGCAAAATAGTTTCGAATCATTAGATTATGGAAATTATATTGAAATATCTGACAATGAGAACTCTGCTAGCTCCCCTGTCACTGATCTAATGCAGATTGAAAGTATGAAAGAGATGATGGAACACAACAAGGAGGAAGAAACCAATTCTCCAGTGGATGGCATGCAAAAGGGATGTAATGGCTTTTTTCAAAAAAATTATTGAATATTTTGTAATGTTTTATAAATACATATTACTGTGTGGCACATTTTTTCGTTTGTATGTCGAAAAAACTTACCTATAGAGTCTCGGCATGATGCATGTGTCGTCCATTCAATCAACCAATAAATATGTATATATATGATGTTGCATACAAACATTTTACTTTTCCATTGTAACTAGATGTAACTATAAATAAATACATAGATATATCATATCACCATGGATGAGTTTTTCCAGGAATCAGAAAGCTATCAAGGGGGAGGAACCTCGAACCGAGTCATGTAAGTGTGGTTGTTTTTTTTTCATGTGGATTCACCTGGTCCAAGTACGGTGGCGAAAGTGGGAGGGACCCTGATCCGAGCCAACACTGGGGCTTATAACTAGGGCTTCTCTTAAGTTGGATAGATATACTTTTTCTCCAATTTTGTGAAATTCCATGTACAGAGATCAAAATTAGACATTTTGTTTGTAGCTCCAAGATGTCCAGTCAAGCTGCAACCCTTTTTCATATAAATACAAAGTATTTGTTCTTATTAAAAAAAATATTTTTTAGTATCCTTCAATCTATATGTTCATACATGATAACTTCGCAATTTTAATTATAAAATATTGTTAGATAAGATGGTTTATATTTGAATAAAATATTGTTTAGGTTAATAATAAATATAAATGGAAAATATATTGTATTTTGGTTTAACTAAATTTATCCCAAAGTTTGGTAACGGTTACATAATATGTCCACTTTAAGTGGAGAAAAACGAAAAAAGAATAGTTGTAAAAATTGACATGTCAAATGAAAGGTGAAAAAGAAATACTTGTAAAAAATAAAATGTCAAATGCATGTGACAAAGTTCAAAATTCATTTCCATATAAAGTTCTAAAGGTTAAAGCAAAGGGTAGAAATTTTAAGTTCATTTCATTTTTCCAAAATAAAATATATCAAATAAAAATCCATATTATAAATATTAAACACACATACACACAAAAAAAATTACTTTAGGTTGTTTTTAAATCAATAAATATAAATAAAATTTTAAAATTTTAAATGGCATTCTTGGTATTGAGAATGATATTAAATTCCTTTATTCCATGTGTTTCCTCATGTTGGCTGGAAGACTACATATCCTTGGTGGTTATGGTGTCCAAATCGTATTTCTGACAATGTAATTTGATCGACAAATCTGTAATAATAACAAAACATTTGGAGACTTTATCCCGTGACAAGGATTTTGGTCTTTACCATGTCATCTCCTGCATGTTTACAGTGTCGGTGGCCATCAAATTTGTGGTTTTGAGTGATTTTTTACCATGGTTTTGTCACAACCAAGTTTTCTAGGTAATTTTGGAATTGTCTGCCATGTTTTGGTAGAGATTTAAAGGTGCCTTCCTGGGGGAACCCCTGTTCACTATCCAACATCGGAAATGGTGGATTCTCCCAAATATGGCGAGTCGTGCCAGTTATACTCAACTAAAACGGACCTTTGGATAGAGGAAAATGGGCTTATGAAACCCGATGAGTTTTATAAGGAAATTTTAAAGGGGAAAAGGGTGCTCTCGAAAGGTGGCACACATGCAGGTGTGAACACTTCCAAAGCTCCGTCTAGTGTGAGAAAGGGACCACTAACCAGGCAGTAAGGTGTGGATCCGAGTGGGAATAGGGTGGTCACTTCAGACTCGGCCCAGGATATCCCTGTTAGAGACCATTATTTGTCAGGAAGTGGAGATGAATTTTAGGGTATAGGGGATAACAGGAGGGTTGTAGACACCCAAATAAACCATGCAAACAAAAGGATAAAGAAGTATAAACGTCATCCAGGTGAGCACTAACTAACTATGGGGCGAGATCTGGGTTTAGAAGAACTCGCGGAATACAATATGATTGCATTGGTAGGGAAGTTTAGTTATAATGGAATGAACATAAGAGACATCATCAAATGGGTTGCGCAAACATGGGCTCCAATTTTTGACTACACTCCTAGAGTATCCATTCTTCCAAAAGGGTGGGTTTGGCTGCAAGTTTAAGGAAGAGGTGCACGCAACCTTGATACTCAAAAGGCTTTCTCTCAAAGGCTCGGGAAGCCTTATGCTTCAACCCTAACACATAGATTTTGATCCAGAAATTGCATCCATTAGACTTTGTCACCTATGGGTTTTGCTCCCGGTATTTCCACTAGCTATGTGGAATCATGGGGCATTTGAGGCGGTCGAAAACATACTGGGTCGTTTTTTGCATCTGGGGAGGATATATTGAATGGGGTTGATAAGTGGATGGGAAGGATTTTGGTGGAAGTGGATATCTCTCTGGGTCTTATTGATGAACTGCATATTGAATGGCGGGGTCGCCATTCCACCTAGGTTATTGATTATTGGGGAATACCCTTCAGGTGTTCAAATTGAAAGGAAGTTGGCCACTTATGGCGTCAATGCAAGGGTCCTTCTGCAAATGCTGAAAGGAATATTTCAGAGGTGGAGGACATGCTCTAGTATTATGAGGATGGAAGTGAGCGTGATATGGACGTGACGGGGGTCCTCGTTGGATTCTCCAACTGTGTTCCCCCTCCTTGTTCGACATTGTGTTATATTCTAGGTAAGATTCAAGCAAATGACCCCTCATTGTTCCAGTCTTTGAATGAATTAGAAAAAAGCTTTTATCATGTCTTTAGAATTAAATAAATCTGGGCTTGGAATCCTATTAGTTGATCGTGACCCACCTTCCTCCTCGGAGGCTTCCCTTGGAAACACATTAAGTGCCAATGGGGACTCTTACCACTGCCGAGAGGCATGCGCAAAACCCTTGTCTCCCATTTAGAATATTTCCTCCCTTGGAGTGGTTAGGGTTGAATTCCCCTCACAAAATGATACCATTCAAATCTCATCCAATAATAAGTCAAGGAAATCCGAAAAGCCCAGTGGGAGTTTGAGCCCTATGCTTGTTCCTTCCCCCTCTTCAAAATTCTCGATTGATCAATGGAGAGATTCTCAGTTGGAGGTCCTAGTAATGGGTGAGTTCCCTATCATGGATTATATCCCCCTAGATAAGTTGACTAGAATAGATGTGCCTTCCTATAGTGAAATGGTTAAAAAGGTGTCTATTCCTACTTTCCAAAAAAACCGGGAATTAGCTCCTAGTTTCAACACTCCGGAGAAAGCTGATGAAACTTATTGCACTCAAGCAAAAACAAAAATTGAAAAAGTTTCCAGGGAGGGGGTATTGGCTCAATAATTCTCTCTTCTTAAAACGAGAAGTGCTCGAAAACTTCTTTCCAAAGGAGATCATTCGAAGCACTCCGAGGACACTTTGGATAAGAATACTGCCGATAATTCCTCTTCATATTCTAGTGCACTTAGATATATAAAATCCCTTGCGAGGGTTCAAAAATGATTTGTTTCTCCCTGAACATAAGGGGAGTGGGGGGCCTCCCCAAAAAATTGGCCTTGCAACGAGTCCTTCAAATTACTCATCCCGATCTTGTGATGCTTCAAGAAACTATGGTGACTAAAGATAAAGCTAGGAGCCTTTTTACAAAAATCAAACCTAACTAGAAAATGTGTTCCATTAGCGTTGATGGTCTCTCAGGGGGTCTCCTTGCTGCTTGGAACCCTCAAGTATTATACCTACACTCTTTCAAATCCAGTGTGGGTATACTCTTTTCGGGAAGGTTGGCAGGTTTTGACCAAGATCTAAATTTTATAAATTGCTATGGTCCGTATACAAACATGAAATATTTTTGGGAGACTGTATGCAATGATCATCTTCTATATTTGGAGAATCTAATTATTACTAGGTATTTTAGTTTCACATGGGAAGCTTCGGAAGTCTAGGGGCAACATGCAAAGTTAGACCCTTTGGGTCCTTACTTTCAGAACATTTTCTCCTCCAAGAATTTTATTGATGTGGAACCGACTATGTTGGCCCCTACTTGGATCAATGGTAGAAAGGGTGGGGACTATATCTCGAAGAGGATGGATCGAATCAATATTTTAGAGAACTTGTTATGAAAATTTTACAAGTATACATCATGGATCCAACATAATCGTATCAGTGATCATTTCCCAGTTTTATTTCGGTTTGATATTGGTGACAGTCAACACAGTTACCCACTTAAATTTAATTCGGCTTGGTTGTCCGACCAGGATTATAAGAAGGAAGTTATAAAGATCTGGTCAAATGTTTATGTTAATGATGAACAATCAACTATGGATAAATTAGTTAAAAATTTAAAATGCCTCAAATCCTTCACTATCAGATGGGAAAAACAAAATAAAAAATTGTTGAATCAAGAATTATCTCAAGTGGAAAAAGATATAATTGAATAAATCCTCGCAGCTGTCCGATTTGGTCCTCTTCATAATAGGGATTATGATACTTTAATTGAGCTCGAAGGAAAAAATTAAGTATCTTGAAAATCCAGGAAGAAACTTGGCGTTTAAAATGCCAATCTATTTGGATTCAAGCGGGAGACCAAAATACTAAGTTCTTCCATAAGTTTGCAGAATCCAAAAAGCTTCAGAATGCAATTTGGGACCTAGATGACATGGATGGTAGGAGGATTTCTAGAATGGAGGACTTACACAAAGAAGCGATCCATCATTTCCAAAGTCTATATCAGGATCCGAAGACTATTTCTCTAATTGAATAGTTCAATATCATCAAAGAATATCCTCAGCTATTCTCAGATGAGGAAGGGGAAGATATATTTTCCCATGTTTCTCTCAATGATATTGAAAGGGTACTCAAAGGTTTTCTTGAAATTCTATTGGTTCTTGAATTCAATGGCATGTGTGTCCTCAGTTAACTTTGCAGTCATAATTAATGGATCTCTAACCAAATTTTTCAAAAGTTCAAGAGGGCTGAGACAGGGGTGCCCACTTTCTCCCCTATTATTCCTTCTTGTCATAGAAGGATTGAGTAGGATCATTCATAAAGTGAAAGGGGAAGGTAAGATTCATCGTATAAAGGTGACTACTCAATCGGTCGTGACCCACACTCTATTTGTGGATTATGTAATTTTATATGGAAAAGGGTCGTTTTCTAAATGGTCACAGTTCAAAATTATATTGGATCTTTCTTGCAATGTGTATCGTCAGTTGGTTAGTAAGGAAAAATCATGGTTCTTGGAATTTGATCTGGAGGAAGAAATAAAATCTCAAATGAGTCAAATTCTCCCTTTCAATTTTAAGCCTTTGACGCATGGAACCAACTACCTAGGATTTTTCATTAAGCCAAATAATTATCAAGCACATGATTGGCTATGGTTATTGAAAATATTTGAGAAAAGAATTAACCATTGGTGTTGGATATGGCTATCCTTAGGCAGTAGGCTCACACTTGCAAAATATGTATTGCAAAATTTAGCAATCTACTCGCTCTTGTTATGCAAAATTCCAAAATCTATTTTGGATGGGATTCAAAAATAGATTTTTTACTTCATTTGGCCAGGTGGTGATGGAAAGCGGAAATATCATCTGGTTAGTTGGCAAAAATTGGCTTGATGTACTCATCTGGGTGGTTGGGCCATACAAAATATAGAGCTTTTTGCAAAAGCATTATTTGCTAAAATCCTTTGGAGGGCCCGTTTCTCAGAATCGTCATGGAGCAAAGTGATAAAAGAAAAATATATTAAAAAGGATTCTATGATACATTGGTTCAGGAAAGGGTGTTTGAATTTCAAAAGGGTTTCAAATATATGGAATGGTCTTCTTGGTTCATTCATCTCTATTGCAAACTGGATATATTGAGTTCCAAGGGATGGAAGAGAGATTAGGCTGTGTGCAGATCATATTTTGGGGGGTCCCACTCAGTTTAGACTATCTCAAAACCTTGTACACTATCTGAAAGAAAAAGGTTTCTTCACCCTGAATCAGATTGTGACTTTTAATCCTTCAAGACTAGTTTATCACTCTTGGATTAACTCACAACAGTTGGGGCTGTATGGATTGATGGAGGAGGAATGGTCGTCTTATATCTTGAGCTTCAAGAGATCAAACTTACAGTTGACATACAAACCAGATAAACTAGTTTGGTCTTGGAATATCGCTTTAGGATCTATGACAACTCGACTGGATTATGAAGTTTTTTCCACAACGTTGCAACTTCATCTTTGTGGTGGCATAAAGTGGTGTGGACACTCAAAATCCCACACAAATTAAAATGTTTTATTTCGCTTTACCTAGACAATACAATTATGACATGGGACAATTATATTAGAAGAGGTGGATGCAGTCCTAATAGATGTCCCATGTGTTGCTGCTATGAAGAATCAATCAATCACCTGTTCTTTAGTTTTCCATTCTCTTGCAAGATGTGGCAGGTCGTATGTTCTCTGTTGGGGTTGTCAGCTAGATGGAGTTCTGAATATTTTATGAAAAACTTATGGAACTGGTAAAAATATGGGGATTATTGGGAATCACTTCCCTTCTTTGCATTGTGGGAGATATGGAAGGCACACAATCTGCTCATATTTGAAGATAGGCATTTTTTTTTTTTTTTTTTTTTTTTTTTTTTTTTTTTTTTTTTTTTTTTTTTTTTTTTTTTTTTTTTTTTTTTTTTTTTTTTTTTTTTTTTTTTTTTTTTTTTTTTTTTTTTTTTTTTTTTTTCTGATGTGTAGTAGGGTGATTGCTACTTTTAAGGATTTCGATAGTGATGATTCAATATTTCTGGGAAAGCACATCCTTGCTCCTTGTCTTGCTCTGATTCTCCCAGAATTCTTCCCTAGGGGATTCTTTGATGGTACCTCTCAAATTGGGGCTACTATTAGTGGAGCTGGAGCATTGGTGTTATTAGATGGCAGTAATCATCTCAAGTTGTGGATGAATTGTGGTCGAGTATCAAACACGCGTAGTGAACTTATTGTTCTTTGGATGCTCCTATTCATTGATAAGGCCCATGCCATACCTCCGCTCAAAGTACATGGGGAATCAAGTGTGATTATCAATTGGGAAAATGAGGTCTCATCCATCAACATTTTACAATTAGATTCTTGGCTGAGGGACACTAGAATTCTCATCAGTAGTTTTGGGCACATTTTCTTTCTTCCACGTTTTTAGGGAATTCAATCTTCTTGCAGACGAGCTTTCAAAAAGGGCCATATCTGTTCTGGAAGGAACAATATTGGAGGATTGGTGTGGGGATCAAATTATTTCTTAGATCTCCATGGATATATTTTTGAGATAGGTTTTATATTTACCTATTTTTGGTTACATGCAATTTTGATCTACATTTTTTAAAAAGCTTTCTCACTCTTTATTTGCAGGATCTTAGACTTATGAGGTTCAACAACTTGTTGGGCTCTCTCTGGGGTCTTCCGGCTTGATCAGTGCTCGTTTTGATCCTACGATGAAGCGGCTATTTTGTTTGGCGTCATTTATTATTTTGGTTCATATTTTGGTATTGTTTTGGGGATTACTCTCTACCGAGAGTTCTGGTTTTCCCGATTGGATGCAAGCTCGTTCTTTCTTGATCCTACGGTGGCGGGTCTGCTCTTTTGGATGACCGATGACAGTCCTTGGGTTCCTTTTGTCATGTTGTTGTGTTTTTTTTTTATGGATGTGAGCTAGTATGTTGTGGCCCAGTGTGGGCTTGATACTATCCTGTGGATTGATTGTTATGATCAATGATTTTATGTGTGGGATGAATATTTTCCAATGGGGAACATGTATGTACACTTTATACTATTTTTAATATAAATGGTATGTTATTTTTACTGTGAAAAAATATAATAAAACATTTAATTAAACCATATTATATTTGAAAGTGATAGGGTGTGTGCAAGCTAATGATGCAATAGAAAACTAAAAAATGAGATATCCATAAACTTACATGGATTTTTTGAGACACATACATTAATATAGGTCTGTAATAATTAGACCATATTATATTTGAAATCCATCTAAATTTGTAATAATAGAAAAATATTTAACCATACTATATTTGAAAACATATACTATACTTAACATGAATATATGATCTGTTTATAACATAAATTATATGATCTCACCGCCTTTAAATCAATTAATGTCATTGCCTTCATGGCAATGGTAATTAATTACAACTAGTACTAATTGATTGCACCATTTGATGACTTACACTGCCTCACTACCAATTGCACATTGCCAATAAATATTTTGAAAAATTTGTTTCAATATCTTCTTCGTCATTGCTCTCAAGTGTCTACCTTCATAGGTTTCTGTAACATTACTCTTCTGAATTGTTTTTTTAACAAAAATAGAAAACAATTCTAGTAGGTTTGCATGAAATACTTACATTTTTTCTCCCCGCCAAAGGCTGAGAAATTTTTTCTTATGGTGAAAAAGATTGAGTTAATTTGCAAGGTTCGTGGTTGAACAACTTACTCATGGTTCATCTGATTTCAATTGATTTTCATTTCTCCGACTATTGCAAGGGCCATCAATATACATACAGACTGTGCCTGTCAATAACAAATACCTACACTGTGGAATATGTGAGATCTATTTCTGCATGCTTACTATGAAACTAGATAATTGTATATGTAGAATTGCAGCTACATTCCAAGAGCTTGAAGTCTGTCGCAATTGCTTCATCCAAATAGGACTTTGCGTGGTTGGTTAATTGCTTCCTCCAAACAAGTTAAGTTTTCATCTTCTCCAGGTTTTATCGAGTGTGAGAGCGGCTACCTAGTGACCAAATCTCAATCATTATTGGAAGCAACAAAGTGTAAAAAGAAAATAGTTAGACAATAAAATACCTTATGGAAAGGCCATGCAAGTAACATACAGTTAATAAAATGCACATGCAACATTTGTAGGATCAAAGGCAGTTTTTAAACTCTCTTCCATTTTGATTTCATCATCTCTATCAGTATCATGCTATATTAGTTTTTGACATGACGCTCTATCAGTATCACAATTGTTTGCTCTTGGTTTTTCTTAATAATGATTTATTTGAAAATTCTAATCTCTACAACTAATTTAATATCACAAAAATTAAAAAATCTGAGTTTCTCTTTCAATTTCTTAAGAAATAAATTTGAGTAAGAGTTTACTGTGATAAATGAAAGAAGTAGCTAGCATTATATCATGAAATCTTAAAAAAATCGAAATCTAAATAGTTCCCTGAAGGATTTGGGTCTACAACATGTTAAAATAATGTAACTGCGGAAGATATTATATTTATATTATTGTATTCCTCCTCCGGGAGATGATGGTCATGTAATTAATAATGTAAAGGTCATTGAAAGAATCAATGTAAACCCTAGGACATGTGTCGGCCTAGAAAAACCCCTAAAATATTACTATATTATGTAATTGACCAGTCAAGTAGAGAAGTCGGCCCTATTGGGGAAATTGTCACCCCAACGGAAGAATATAAATAGAAGTGCTCTCTATCATTTGTAATCACTCATTCACTCAAGCAAGCTCGAATTAGTGAAGAGAGAGAGGTGCGCACAAGTGGAGGAGTAGTTGTTTTGTCTTGGGGAACTCTTGTACTTTGTGATTTCTATATTGAGGAAAGATTCTCCGAGGTTTTCTCCCTTTGTGGTTTCCCAGAGAGAATCTTTGTGTTCATGTTAAAATTTGAGCATTAATTCACAATACTCTTGGATCTTTACTGATAGAATAACATATATAGTATATCAATGCATAACAATCACAATAAGCATGAAAAGCATCACAAGAATCAAAAGCATGAGAGACAAGAGACACAGAGTTTCTGTGGGGAAAACCCTAAGGTGAAAAAACCCACAACTTCCTTAGAGATAGAGAGAGCAATGGCTCAACCAAAGTACAACCAAAATACACTTGAGATAGTCTCCTAGAGCAGATGATCCTCCTCCTCACTAGTGCGCCACTTTCTGAGTGAGAGAAGTGTGTCTTTCCGAATGATACAAATATAGATCTCCCGATCTCTATTTATACTTAACCTGTTTTCCCAGTTACACTATGGGGCCGACTTGTCTATCTAGATACATCCACAATATAATATATATTTTAGGGCCGACCCCACACATGGTGGTCTAATAACCCATCGGCAAGTACACACACTAGCGACACTTGTCAATCCACATGACGACACTTCCTTATAGAGGAATAACACATCTCTTATAAGGGTACAATAAATATATATGAAATATATTCCGAAGTTACATATACATTAACACTCCCTCTTAACTAGGAAGGTATTTCTTGACACAGTTCTGCTAGACAAGTCTTCTTCTCGATATCATCTTCATCGATGCATCGTCATCATCATCGTCACTGCTACTGCTATCTCAACCAATCTCTGACTCTACTCATCATAGGAAGTTCTACAGAGCTAGTCCTTTTTCATACTGGATGTAGGCCCACAACCTGCAGGTCTTCATCATCTGTGCGAACGGTCTAATAGAGGTGGCCTCTCAGGACTAATTTTATGTGCGGATGCAATACCGGAAAGAGTATCCCAGGAAAATTTATGTGCCTAAGCATGATCGACAAGATCTCCCAGGACTGATTACATGCATCTCCTCCACAATACCTTTAAAGAGCATCCCAGGAACATTTATGTGTTGCAGCACGACCGACAAGATCTCTAAAGAGCATCCCAGCACTTATTACGAGCATACAGCTCAACCTCTCGGATCTCCAGGACTGATTACATGTGGATAGACAAAACCTTTAAAGAGCATCCCAGGAACATTTATGTGCCGCAGCACGACCGACAAGATCTCTAAAGAGCATCCCAGGACTAATTATGAGCACACAGCTCAACCTCTCGGATCTCCAGGACTGATTACATGTCTCTGTAGTAATACCTCATCCCAGGACTGATTACGAGCACACAGCTCAACCTATCGGATATCTGAGGACCGATTACATACTACATAGCAATACCGGAAAGAGTACCCCAGGAACATTTATGTGTTGTAGCACGATTGACAAGATCTCTTAGGACTGATTACATGCTATTTGCACAACCTGCCACATATCATCTCTTACCTCCAAGTATCAACCTGATACTTATGATCCAATGGATCATCATCGCACGAGGCATCATCCTATTCCCATGATCATACTGATCATCATCACTGTACCATCCTGATACATATCATCTGGAGCAACACCCTGAAGCTCGTCATCATGATCATCCTGATCATACAATGCATCCACCTAATGCACACCAAGTATCTACCTGATACATATCATCATACATGATCCACCTGATCATACAGTGTATCCACCTGATACAAATACAAATACATGATACATATCAACATACATGATCTACCTGATCATACAATGTATCCACCTGATACAGATACATGGTCCAAGCATCCAACATGATGCATATGCAAATACATACAAATGAACCAACCGATCATATCCGGCATCCAACATGATGCGTACATACATATAAATATAAATGATCCAACTGATCATATCCAACATCAACACGATGCATACATACATACAAATATAAATGATCCAACTGATCATATCCAGCATCCAATATGATGAATATACAGAGCAGTAACTGGAGCATCGTCCTGATACTCATCATCCAGTGCTTACATCCACAGCCATGTGAAGGATCTTCCTTCCAACATGCTTGGAATGGCTTCAGCAAATGTGTCCATCACTTCTTCCTCGAAGTTTCGTTGATATGAAGAACACCAAGCCTCTCCCTGAAGTACTCGAACTTCACCCTGGCTAGTGGTTTCGTCAGCACATCTACAATCTGCTCGTTCGTCGCAACATACAGGAGCTTCACGGCTCCTCTCTGCACCATATCCCTGATATAGTGATATTTGATCTCTATGTGTTTCGACCTGTCATGAAACACTGGGTTCTCAGAAAGCTTCACACAACTCTGGTTATCGCAGAATATACCAGTAGCATCCAATGGGAGATCAAATAACTCAGACAATAGCTTCCATAGCCATACTGCCTCACAACTAGCTGAACAGGATACAACATACTCTACCTCAGTTGTACTCAGTGCTATGCAGGACTGCTTCCTGCTGAACCAAGAGATCACACCTGATCCCATACTGAAGCAACACCCAGATGTGCTCTTCCTATTTGCAGCACTGCCTGCCCAATCTGAATCAACATAACCCTGCAGGTTAAACTTTTGATTGGCTTCATACTTGATCCCATAATCCACTGTACCTTTCAGGTACCTCAGGACATGCTTTACAGCAACCAGGTGAACACTCCTCGGATCCGTTAGGAACTGGCTCAATGTGTTCACTGCAAAGCAAATATCTGGTCTCGTGTCCGTGAGGTACATCAAGTACCCAATCATTTGACGATACATAGAGACATCAACCGGCTTAGATGAAGCATCACATAGAAGCTTTAGATTCGATTCCTTGGGTGTGGCCATGGCCTTGCAATCCATCATCCCAAATCTCTTCAGGATATCTACTGTGTACTTCCCTTGGCCAAGGAAGATCCCACCTGAATTCTGCCACACCTCCATACCTAGGAAATAATGCATCATTCCCAAATCTTTCATATTGAACTTAGCAGCAAGCTTCCTCTTAGTATCTGCAATCAATCTGTCATCTCATGTTACAAATAAGTCATCCACGTACAGAAGTAGAATCACAGGATTCCCTTCCTCAACCTTGTAGTAAAGTTTGGAATCCGCTTTACTCTTGGTAAAGCCCAAACTGGATAGAAATCTGTCTATCCTACCAAGTTCTGTACACATATATGACTACACCATTCAAGACAGTTGTCTTGAAATCCATTTGGTGTATCTTCTATTTCATCACTTTTATAATTCTCTATGCTGCCATCTGCAACATGCTTGATCTGATAGTTCCATTTGGAAGTCACAACAGACTTCCCTTCAGCTCTTGGGACCGCATCCCAAACATCGTTCTTTATGATCGATGGATCATGGCATTCTTCCCGAATCCAGGGAACTTCAATATCTTCAATAGATAATTTTGTTGCTTGAACAAATGTTGTAATCCTTCTTTTGTAGGTGAAGGTATATGGTCTTTCCTACAAAACAAGTTAAATTGCATGATTAGAAACATGTCATAATTTTCAGAACAAATTCTTTCACATAAAGAAATATGTCATACAGTCATGCAATTGTTTAAGCCAATGCTTCAATACAACATTTATCCATGTTCCATAACTTTCTAGATTCCTTCCAGTCTCTACCAGAACATTGTTAAGAGTTTGCACTACTCTCAACATGTCAGCAAAGAGGTTTCATTCTAGATAAGTAGAAATGGAATGTTGTACATTTCCATAGGCCACTTACCCAACACATGCATATTAGTAGTATACTGTTCATTAATGCAATCATTCTAATATGCACAATACATATCCTAAGTCTAGGAACATGAGCATATACATCATTGAACAATTTTATTTAAACAAACAAATATGCAAGAAATGATAATTAAAATACTTATCTTGTTTGTTTGTTGGGTGGACTCCCTCTGAGTCTTTGCTTCCTTGTAGGAGTTGCTGGAGTCCTAATCTGAAGTAGCTTCTTCTATACCTTTCTGTTGTGGAATGTAGAGAGATGGTCAACTCCCTCTGTACTCCCTCTTGATCGATGCTTCCTGGATTACTTGTTCTTGAACTTATATTCATTCTCGATCCCTATGCATGCTTGTTAGTATCATCATTGAGTTATCCTCGAGGTCTCATACATAATCAAAAATTCATTAGTATAATCTTAATATTATCAAAACACAATAATCTCAAGCATGTATAGTCATGAACATTTCAAACAGAAATAATAAGCATTAGCATTCAAGGTTTATATAGGACTCTTATGGTTAGTCATAACATGTTTAAACCTGTGATTACTCAAACCTATGACTCTTCTGGTTAGTCATAACATTAAATAAGGTAAGACACGTAATTTGCATATACCCATGATTATTCAAACCTATGACTTCATGAATAAACATCATCAATCATGTCATGCATACTTATATAAAAGATCCTATGATATAAGAAACACATACTTGGTCACCATATTTGCTAGTTATGTGTAGCAATGTGTTCTTGTTTTCTTCAATGACCTGCATAATTCATTAGTTAACTTTTGAAAAAACAAATTATACATATCTCTATGTGATCCATGAATATGGATGAATCTTTGTCTTTATGTCACCATGGCATGTTCAGGTTGTCCTTTCAATTTATACAAACCTCCCTCTTGCTCTCCAATCACCACTGCATTATCTATGGTCTTTCCCTTTGGCCACATTAGGACTTGGCCATCCACAAATGCAACCCTCATACCTTTTGCATCCAATGCAGAGATGGAGAGTAAGTTCTTCTTGAGCCCAGGTACATAAAGGTGTTAGGAACCCATGTCTTTACTTTGTTAGTATGTTGTTGTTGGACGCATATGCTTTGTAAGTCGTCACGTAGTATTTGTTGATCAATAGTTTGTGTTATTGTTGTTGGCGCATAAGCTTTGTAAGTCGCCCATAGTATTGTTGATCCATAGTTTGTAACGGCCCATGGTTTTGACCCATAGTATTGGCGCCTAGAATTAGTATATAAGTTTGTGTTGAGACCTATGAAGGCACCGAGAAGTTAATTGTATTGAGCTTGCTCAAAGAAGGTTTCCCCCTCGAAGTGGCCTGTGATCAATATAAAAGTGATTCTAAGTTCTGTCATTTCCGCTATTTCGCATATTCTTGTTAATTAATTGTTGCAGGTGCATCACATCTGGTATCAGAGAACTTTCTTGGGCTCGCTGGATGAAATTTCTGTCAATTTTTTTTTTCGCATCTGTTGCAGGTTCGGATTTGGGAATAATACCTATCCGCTTAACTGTGGGAAGTACTTGGGCATAATCCCTAAAACTCATTGTGAGGAGTACCACAGGAACCCCGAAGTAGTTGTCCCATTGAGAGGACCTGCCAGCAAAAAGGGCAACGACCCCTACCTGATTGACTAGTTCCCACCCATGAGGTAAACCAAGAGTTGTCGTTTGTGGCAAAGCGGTTATCAGTTTTACCTGAGCCGTTGAGTGAGGGGTACTGCCCTAATACGCAAGCCGTCAGACAACATTGGTGGCCGAGTGAAACCACTGAACTGTTAGGAAGCCGCACATACCTGGGGTCCATATCTACCTTCAGCTGAACTATTGTCGATCACTGCTGCGCCGTTTCAGATCCATTTTGCAAGCCGTTCCAGATTCATCCGTTTTCAATCCATTCGGCGCTGTTCCAGATCCCTTTCGAGCCGTAGCCGCTCCAGTCTAAAAAAAAAAAAATCATTTTTTCTCCATATCTCCCTTATTTTCACTCTGTTTCCCTTGAAATTTTCGAGGAACCCCTGTCATCCCATTCTGCATATTTCAGTCCTGAGGACCCTATCCCCAATTCCCCTTCCCAAAGCCCGAAATCCCACATTTGTCTATTTTTAGGGTTTGCCATAACTTCCTCAGATTTCACCCAATCACCTTCAAATTTTACCACAGAGTTCCTTTCTGAATTCTGCTTCTTTGTTCCCCTCTACCAAATTTTCCCATTCTTTCACCCCGCTTCTGAAATCCTCATTTTTGCTTCCCTGTCTATCCAGCAGTGTCCAAAACCTAGTCAAACCCCAATTACCCCTGATTTTTTCCCAAGTCCAGATTTTCCTTTACTGAAGTAGTTTCTGTTTTTTTTTTCCTACCCAGTCAACCAAAAAAAAAAAAAAATCCTAGTTATGGTTGTCACCCGTGCAGGAGCAAAAACCATGGAGGATGCACTTGCAGCCATCCAATCCAAACTCCAGGATCTGGATGAAAAATTTCTCAGTCTCCATCTTGAACATTCAGCTATGAACAACAAACGGCAGTCCGAGTCTTCAATAGACAATGGGTTCTTTTATTCCAGCAATTCCCGTGGTCCGAAGCTTGATTTTCCTCGCTTCAATGGTACCGATCCAACTGGATGGATCTATCGTGCAGAACAGTATTTCAGTCTGCATAATACTTTTGATATCAACAAAGTTCCGTTGGCATCCTTTCAATTGGAACAGGAAGCTCTTCAATGGTACCGTTGGTACATCAAGGCTCATCCAGAGCCCAAATGGCCAGACTTTTGTCAGCTCCTTTTGCAACGATTTGGTCCTAGTGCTTTTGATGACTTCATAGGAGCCCTCACTAAACTTCGCCAAACTGGCACTGTGAGAGAGTATCAAACCGAATTTGAGAATCTAGCCAACCACGCCGAAGGATTGTCTGATGACTTTTACCGGAGTTGTTTTATTAGTGGTCTAAAGGATGACATCCGCTCTGAGGTCAAAATGTTCTGTCCCAACACAATGATGGAAGCACTAGGGTTGGCTAAGTTGGCAGAAGACAAGATTGCAGCCCAACAACGCTCCAAGCCCACTTTTGTTCCCTTCCGAAATATGGGTTCTCAGCAACCACCTATACTGCAGGCTCCTCGACCGACTCCTATCAAGCGTTTGTCTGAAACAGAGATGTAAGCACGCAGAGAAAAGGGGATTTGCTATAATTGTGATGAGAAATTCACTCGGGGACATAGATGTGTTCAACAAAAGCTCTATCTCTTGGATGTGGAGTCTCTACCTGCCTCTGAAATTGGTGACGAAGATCCAGAAACACTGGATGCTCCGGTCGACATTCAGGAACTGCCTATTGACCCTCCGTCTCAGGATGACCAGCCAGAGATATCTCTCCATGCTTTAGCTGGAATCACCACCGTCCAAACAATGCGGGTCAGGGGTTACTTCAAGAAGCTTCCTCTTACAATACTCATTGATTCTGGTAGCACTCATAATTTCATTGACCCTCGGATCACCAAACAAGCTGATTGTTTTATCCATCCTTGCTCCAACTTTGAAGTCATGGTTTCCAATGGGGGCACCTTACCTTGCAAAGGGAAGTGTCGAAATGTGCGTATCTCTATGGGAGATTATACCTTGTGCTCTGACATGTTTGCCTTGCTCTTAGGTGGATGTGATGTGGTTTTGGGCGCTCAATGGCTACACACACTTGGCCCTATCATATGGGATTTTGCTAAACTTTGGATGCAGTTTTCCCTCAATGGACAAAAACACACATTGACAGGATTACAACCAGGTTCTCTCAGCATCATCAGTTCACATCGCATGGAAAAACTCCTCAAGAAGAATTCACATGGTGTCATCGCTCAGATCCATTCCATCCAGATGCAACCATCAGCGGTCTCCACTACTCCTTTGGATCTATAACAAATTCTGGATCGATATATAGGTGTCTTTGCTGAACCAGTGGGATTGCCACCTTCCAGGCCAGAAGACCATCGTATTCAGCTCCTTCCTGGCAGCGTTCCTCCCAACATCAAGCCCTATCGCTACCCATTTCACCAAAAAATGGAGATTGAAATGCTCGTTCGGGACTTATTGAAGCAAGGTATTATTCGCCCAAGCACTAGTTCCTTTTCTTCTCCAGTTATTCTTGTCCGCAAAAAAGATGGGTCATGGCGCCTCTGCATTGAATTCCGAGCACTTAATCACCTCACCATCAAGGATAAGTTTCCAATTCCTGTTGTTGATGAGCTTCTTGATGAGCTTCATGGGGCTCACTTTTTCTCCAAGTTGGATCTTCGTTCTAGGTATCATCAAATTCGGGTTCATGAGGATGATATCCCTAAAACAGCTTTCCGCACACATGATGGCCATTATGAGTTTTTGGTCATGCCCTTTGGCCTCACTAATGCTCCTTCTACATTCCAAGCCTTAATGAATAAAATAATTTGACCCTACTTGCGGAAATTCATTATGGTATTCTTTGATGATATCCTCATCTACAGTAAAACATGGGATGAACATCTCCAGCATTTGGATCTTGTCATGCAACTTTTCTCTGACCATCATCTCCATGCCAAGTAGTCTAAATGTGTTTTTGGACAGAAGGAAGTTGAGTATCTCGGGCACATTATCTCAGCACAAGGGGTTCACGTGGATCCTGCCAAAATTGATGCCATGAACAATTGGCCGCATCCTCAGACACTCAAGAGCCTTCGTGGTTTTTTGGGGTTGACTGGCTACTACCGCAAGTTTGTCAAAGATTATGGGAAGATTGCAGCTCCATTAACTGCTCTATTGAAAAAGGATGCCTTCACATGGACACCTGTTGCTCAGTGTGCATTTGACAAACTAAAACAAGCTATGTGTACTACACCTGTGCTAGCTATGCCCGATTTTTCCAAGCCCTTCACTATTGAGAGTGATGCTTGCGGCAATGGACTTGGTGTTGTTCTCCTTCAAGATGAACACCCCATTGCGTTCACCAGCAAAGCCATTTCAGGTAAGAATTTAGCTGCCTCTACCTATGAGAAGGAAATGATGGCTATTTTGCATGCAGTACAGAAGTGGCGCCCATACCTATTAGGGAATCATTTCTGCATCAAGACTGATCACCAGAGTCTGTAATATTTCTTGGACCAGCGTGTCTCCTCCCCGGCACAACAGAAATGGGTTAGCAAAATCATGGGTTATGACTACGAGATCACTTACAAGAAGGGTAAAGACGATATTGTGGCAGATGCTCTTTCTCGCACATTTGATGCCCAAGGTTCTCTTTCAACTATTTCTATGCCTGTTCCAAATTGGTTGCAATCTGTTCAACAGGGTTATGTCAATGACTCCTCCTTATCTCAAATCATCCAATGCTTGACCAACACCCCTTCTGCTGTACCACATTACTCTTGGGATGGTGCTTATCTGCGATACAAGGGTCGTCTGGTGCTTCCCCAGAGCACAGATCTTCAACAGGCTGTCTTCTATGAACTCCATGCTTCTCAATCAGCAGGGCACTCTGGGTTCCTCAAAGCGTATGAACGAGCACGGCGTAACTTCTTTTGGTAGGGCATGAAAAGGACAATTCAATAGATGGTGGCCAAATGTGATACCTGCCAGCGCAATAAGGGTGAAACAACACCCCTTCCAGGATTTCTTGAACCCTTGCCCATACCTACACGGATTTGGACAGATATTTCTATGGATTTCATTGAAGGGCTCCCTAAATCTGGCGGGAAGACAGTGATTCTCGTTGTGGTTGATCGCCTCTCCAAATATAGTCATTTTTGTGCTCTCAGCCATCCCTATACAGCCTCCTCCATCGCTCAAATTTTTCTGGAGCAGATCTTTCGTCTTCATGGCATCCCTTCTTCCATTATCTCGGATCGTGATGCGACTTTCACCAGTCATTTTTGGACAGAACTATTTCGCCACACTGGCACCAAACTGAAGATGAGTTCGGGGTATCACCCACAAACAGATGGTCAGACTAAAATTGTCAATAAATGCTTGGAAACTTATCTTCGTTGCTTCACCTCGGAACAACAACATCAGTGGGAAAAATGGATCCCTCTCGCTGAATGGTGGTACAATACCTCTTACCACACTGCCTCTAAAATGACCCCATATGAAGCAGTCTATGGTGAGGCACCTACAGCTCTTCTTCCATACACCCCCACCAGTTCACCAGTTCAGGAAGTTGACACGGGCCTTCAAAACCACGATCAGATTCTTTGCATTTTGCGGGACAATCTTCACATGGCAAGAAATCGCATGAAGCAACAAGCTGATCAACACTGTTCTCAGCGCACTTTTCAAGTCGGCGATATGGTTTTTCTTCGTCTCCAGCCGTACAAACAATCATCCTTTCAACTCAAAGGGCGTCATAAGCTCTCTCCAAAGTTCTATGGGCTATATCGAATTCTTCAGCAGATTGGGTCCGTTGCTTATAAATTGGAACTTCCTCCTTCTTCCCGCATTCATCCAGTCTTTCGTGTCTCTTGTCTGAAGAAAGTTCTTGGCACCAACATCAGTGGACAAACGATCTTACCCGAACTGGATAATGAAGGATCCATCCTTTTGGAGCCAGAGGCCATCCTTAATCGGCGCACGCGTCAGCTTCGCTCTTGCTCTATCACAGAGGTCTTAATTCAGTGGCACGATATGCAACTAGAGGATGCTACATGGGAACCACTCCTTCAGATTCAACAACAATTTCCACATCTAAAGCTTTTAGGACAAAGCTTTTTTTTTAAGGGGGAGGGGATGTTACGAACCCATGTCTTTACTTTGTTAGTATGTTGTTGTTGGACGCATATGCTTTGTAAGTCGTCCCGTAGTATTTGTTGATCAATAGTTTGTGTTATTGTTGTTGGCGCATATGCTTTGTAAGTCTCCCGTAGTATTGTTGATCCATAGTTTGTAACGGCCCATGGTTTTGACCCATAGTATTGGTGCCTAGAATTAGTATATAAGTGTGTGTTGATACCTATGAAGGAACTGGGAAGTTAATTGTATTGAGCTTGCTCAAAGGAGGTTGCCCCCTCGAAGTGGCTTGTGATCAATATAAAAGTGATTCTGAGTTCTGTCATTTCTGCTATTTCGCATATTCTTGTTAATTAATTGTTGCAGGTGCATCACAAAAGGACTTCTTTCATCTTCAAAGATTTTCCAGAATCTAGTTTGTAGAAGGCTTCACCACTTCCTTTGATGGGATATTGATAATCATCCCCAAGTTTCACTTTATGGGGTGATTCATGTTCAGACAGATTTACAAAGGATTCTTTAAACCCAGTCATGTGTTTGGAAGCCCCACTGTCAATTATCCAATCATTACAACCATGGGAGATAGTACCTGTGAGAGCAGATATTAGAACATACTCTTCTTCACTTGATGAGTCATCATCACTTTCTTCCCTAGCCTTCTTCTTTGGAGGTTCATCATCTTCGGCAGCATGAGCATGGTACCTTCTTTTGTTACCCTTCTTCTTCTTGCTGGAGTTGTTGTTGTTGTGGTTGTCCCTTTTGTTCTTGGGACATTCTGATGCAAAGTGACCTTTCTCATTACAAGTGAAACACCTTAGATCTTTCTTGTCTTTGTGAAAATGATGAGAAGATTTCTTCTTGTGATGGGATGGCTCCCTCTTGAACTTTCCTTTCTTAGTGTGAGCTGTGAGAGCTTGATCTTCATTTCCCATCTTCTCTTCTCTTGCCACAAGCCTTGCTTCTTCTTGATAAAATTCCTCCTACAATCTGCTGAAGGAGATTAATTTCTTTCTAGCACAGATCCCCTAGATAAAAGAGTCCCATGACCTAAGTAGGCCATTCAAAGTAGTCATAACAATTTCACCATTCTCCACCATTTCATCTACAGCTTCAAGTTGTTCCTTGATCTGAGAGACCTTGGAGAAATAGGATTGAATGGTTTCTCCATTCGACATCTTGACCCCTTTCAATTGATTCCGCAGGGTCATCTTCCGATTTATGTTCTTTCCTTCAAATAGCTTGGTCAAAGAGTCAAACATAGCCTTGGGTGTCTTTAGAGAAGACACATGGGGTATGAGATGGTCTTTGATAGAATCAACAATGATTCTCTTTGCCTTGACCAAGTTCTTCTTATGCAATACCTTAGCCTCTTCATCCTCTGGGATAGGGATGTCTTCTTTTATATATGAGTCCAACTCATTCTCTTCCAGGATTAACCCAATCCTATACTTCCAATCTCGGAAGTTATCAGCCCCTTCAAGCTTATCCTCAAGCTTGGTGTGGTGAGACATATTAAAGAGTACTTCAAATGGAAATAGAAAAGATTTAGGTCTTACCACTTGAAATGCTGGAAACTGGATCTGGTCCCGAATTAGGGTTTGTCGAAAAAACCCTAAAAATTCAAAATGTGAATTTCAACTTTCTGAAAGGATAGAAAGATGCACCTTGATGAGCTGATCAGCCCGGTGTATTTAGAATTTGAGATCAGCAAAGCTTTACCCTTCAGATTTGCCTTTTTGTCCTCCCAGGTTCACTAGGGAGAGCCCTGAATTAGGGTTTCAGTTTCCCGGAGATCTACCTAGCCAAAAATATCAATCCAAAGCTCTAAACTTTGATTTTTGCAAGGATCTTCCAGCTATGTCTTCATATTTCAGAAATTCCAATTTTTGTGGAAACCCTAATTTGTAGGGCCAAATCTGAAAATGCTCAGAATTGAATTCTGATTGGATAGATAGATTCGCCTTGATGACTAGAGTCAATCTACTATACTTCTTTTCCAAAAACTGTGGAGAGAAACCCAATAAACAAGAAACTCAAGTTTCTGTCACTGCAAAATGTCTTCCTCTCAGGTTAGCTCTGATACCATGTTAAAATTTGAGCATTAATTCACAATACTCTTGGATCTTTACTGAGAGAATAACATATACAGTATATCAATGCATAACAATCACAATAATCATGACAAGCATCACAAGAATGAAAAGCATGAGAGACAAGAGACACAGAGTTTCTGTGGGGAAAACCCTAAGGTGAAAAACCCCACAACTTCCTCAGAGATAGAGAGAGAAATGGCTCAACGAAAGTACAACCAAAATACACTTGAGATAGTCTCCTAGAGCAGATGATCCTCCTCCTCACTAGAGAGCCACTTTTTGAGTGAGAGAAGTGTGTCTTTCCGAATGATACAAATAGAGATCTCCCGATCTCTATTTATACTTAACCTATTTTCCTAGTTACACTATGGGGCCGACTTGTCTATCTAGATACATCCACAATATAATATATATTTTAGGGTCGACCCCACACATGGTGGTCTAATAACCCATCAGCAAGTACACACACTTGCGACACTTGTCAATCCACATGACGACACTTCCTTATAGAGGAAAAAAACATCTCTTCTAAGGGTACAATAAATATATATGAAATACATAGATGAAATACATTCCGAAGTTACATATACATCAACAGTTCATTGGGTTTATGTTGTGCTTTTTTATCTTTCAGTGATTGATTATCTATATGTTATATGTTGTTCAAGTAAAAACTAACATGGTATCGGAGAAGGCCTTGTTAGAACATTTTTACACCTATGTAAATTAATCATGTATTAATTGATGATTAATTAGCCCAAGTGATTAATGATTACATCCCTAAGTTGATTAGATTGGTAAATGGTCAAACTGTCTTGAACTAGTTAGCAATGTGAACAAGTGCTGAGTCAAACCAACTATGTGGAGCGCTCCCCAGGGCAATTAATGCACTCAACATGCCTAGAGCGCCCTCCTCAGGTCATTTAATGCACTCAGCATGCTTCTCTTCTACCTAGGGCGCATTTGCTCAGTTTGTGGACAATCTTGCCTTGTTTTGTCATATTTTTGGCCAATTTTAGACTCCAAACCTCTAACCAACCAGTTTCTTCACATGTGTGAGGTCACATGGGCCTGTCCAGTCATTCCCAGCATTCACACAGCAGATTCGAACCAGTTTGGGATGGTTTGGGATATTTTGGTCAACCTAGGGGGGTTTGAGCTATTTCTAAGCTAGATCAGTGTGAACACTCCAGATGGATTCGAATTCTTCCAGATTTGTATATATGGGTGTTCTTAACCTATGTTAAGTTTGGACAGTTAATAATATTGACATTATTCACCATTTCATGTGTATTGTTCTTCATTCATTTAAATTTTTATGCCATTCTTGCAAATGTTGTGCAATCTTTCACCAGTGAGGAATCCACAGTAGCTAGATTCAGCTGTGCTTGAGATTTTACATGGTATCAGAGATCTTGGAGCTAGATTTCGAACCAGCAAGACTGTTGTAGTGGATTGCCAGAAGCAGTGGAGAAACCACATAATTCCTGAGGTCATTGCCTTGAGCTTACTGGAGAAATCTAGTGGCTCCTCTCAGGTGTGATGCTCTCCCGAATGCACCCACTATCCATACAGGGTTCGAATCTGTTAGTGTAGATCCCTCCTGAGTGATTTGAGAGTTGTTTGTAGGTACTGAAGATCAGCATTGTCAGCAAGTACGAATTGCAGCAGAGGAAAATGGAGCCATCTCACCCAAACGTGCTCACACCCTTCAACTATTTCGATTGGAAGGCAGAAATGGTGATTTTGCTGAGATCTAAGGGTCTCTACAGAATCACGATGGGCACTGAGGTGGAGCCAAACTCAGCTGTGGAGAAATCCAAGTTTTTTAACAGAATGGATGAGGCATTTGGCCTCCTTTGTCTCAGCATTTCGAGAGACCTCCTGTTTCATGTAGAAAGTCTAGCAACTCCAAATGAAGTGTGGCTCAAGCTTGAGACACTGTTTGGAAATACTGATGAGATGAGAGGCCACCAGCTCGAAAATGAGCTTGTCTCACTGAGCCCAGGGAATTTCGATTCCATCCAGGACTTCTTCACCAAGTTCAAGAACTTGGTCTTGCAGATCAGACAATGTGGCATAGAGAAGAAAGAAGAACAGTTGGTGTTGTCCATTCTCTCCAAATTGGGTTCTGAATACTCAGTTTTTGTGTCTTCCTTCAACTCCGCAAGGCTCACAGTTAGAGGTTGGAAGATGCCATCCTTGGCTGATTTCATGGAGATGCTAACTCAAGAGCAAGACAAGCTGGTCTTGATGGGCTCCATCAAGAAAAAGATCAAGTTCTTGCAGCTGGAGATTCGAAATGTGGAAGAGGCAAGCAAAAACCCAGGGGGTCGAAACCTCAAGAGAAGAAGAAGAAGGATGAGAGGCCCAAATCCTCTGAGGGGGTTTCGAATCCTGTCAAGAACAAGGGAAAGAAGGCTGAGAAGACAAAATGTAGCTACTGTCAAAGAGGTTTTCATCCAGAGAGCTCATGCATGAAGAAAACCATAGACACCATGACCCATCTCCTACAGAAAAATAATATTCCTCTTCCTGAAAGTTCCAAGAAGAAGGAGTGCGTTTCTGAAGACAAGGAGAGATTCCATGCTTTGGTGGCTAGCTCATCTCATTCACCTTTGTTCATCATTGATTCAGGTGCCTCAAGGCACATGGCTTCCTCAAGAGACTCGTTTTCTGAACTTGCTCCCTACAGTGGCCTCTCAATTCGAATGGGAGATGACTCAGAAATCCCTACTCATGGCATTGGGAAAATTTCTATGGAGAATGGCTTCTTCTCCAATGTGCTGTACGTGCCAAATCTTGCAGCAAACTTGCTCTCTGTATATCAAATGACACATACTGGAGCAGCAAAGAAGGTGGTCTTCACTCAAGATGATGTGGAGATATCAGAAGTTTCCACCAGGAAAATTGTTGCAAAGGGCGTTGCAGACCATGACATGAAGATGTACAAGTTCTCCCACTTCCTCGAATTCTCTTCACCAAGTGTGCTTCTGTCACATGGGAATGAGACCAGCAAGCTATGGCATCAAAGGTATGGGCACCTAAACTACAGATATCTTCAAGTTTTAAGCAAAGAAAATATGGTAGAAGGGCTGCCCCAAATCAGTTTTTCGAGTGGAACATGCAAGGGTTGCATGGTTGGGAAGCATCCTGAAAGGAAGTATGACAAAGGGAAGGCAAGGAGGGCTGATCAACCTCTTGGGATAGTGCATTCTGATATGATAGGGCCACTCCCCACTCCCTCCTATGGCTGCAGCAAATATGTGCTCATTTTCATCGATGACTACTCAAGGTACTGCTGGTTATTTTTCCTTAAGCAAAAATCTGAAGTCTTTGAATGTTTCAAGATTTTTAAGAGCATGGTTGAGAACTTCAGTGGGAAGACCATGAAGGTTTTGAGGACTGATAATGGTAGAGAGTATGTCAACAACAATTTGCAGCAGCTCTTTCAAGAGCATGGCATTCAGATGCAACACTCAGTGCCCTACACACCTCAGCAAAATGGTGTTGCAGAGCGCAAAAATAGAGCACTGAAAGAGATGGCAACTTGCATGTTGCAAGCAAGGGATTTGTCTCCTAAATTATGGGCTGAAGCTATGAATTGTGCAGCATATGTTTAGAACAGAGCGCCACACAAAGCATTGCAAGGAATCACTCCATTTGAAGCTTGGATGGGCCAAAAACCAAATGTCTCACATTTCAGAATTTTTGGCTCAAGGGCTTGGGCCAGAATTCCACCGGAGAAGAGAAAGGCATTGCAGCCACAAAGCAAGGAGTCAATCATGGTTGGGTATGCAGAGGATTCCAAGGGCTACAAGCTCTTTGATCCATCCACTCAAAAAACTTTCATTGAAAGAAGTGTCAAATTCGAAGAGGAGGAATTCTTGCAAGCTAGTGAACAAGGTGATGGGGAATGCTCATTCCCTCGTCTTGATGATGAAGTAAGTAGTGATTCATTCTCTGATATTTCTGATTCTGATATTGCTGAAGATGATGTTGATATGGATTCTGAACATATCCCCCCTTCAAGGCCCAAGTGGGCAGAGAAAACAATTCAAAGTGCCGGAGAGCTTGTGGGAGATCCCCAAGATGCTAGGAAAACTAGATCTCAATTTCACAATTCCTTTGCATATAATAATTCTGATCTAAGTGAGGCATGTTATTTGATGGTTGGATCTGATCCAATGTCATATTCAGAAGCATGTACAGACCCAAGGTGGCAATCATCCATGCAAGAGGAGATGAACTCACTCCATGAGAACAAAACTTGGGATTTGGTCCCTCTTCCTCCCAAGAGGAAACTAGTGCAATGCAAGTGGATTTATAGAACCAAAATTGGATCTGATTGCTCTGATCTGAAGTATAAGGCTAGGTTGGTGGCTAAGGGTTACTCTCAGGTCCAAGGAGTGGACTATACAGAGACATTTGCACCGGTGGCAAAGATGGACTCCATAAGACTAGTTTTGGCCATTGGGGCTTCCAAGCGATGGGAGATTCATCACATGGATGTAAAAAGTGCCTTTCTTCATGGGGATCTGAATGAGGAGATTTATATGCAGCAGCCTGAAGGTTTTATTTCTGATCATACACTTGTTTGCAGGTTGAACAAGTCACTCTATGGGCTCAAGCAAGCTCCTAGAGCATGGTATGCAAAAATGGACAATTTTCTGCTATCTTTGGGGTTTGAGAGGTGTAAGTCTGATCCAAATGTGTATATGCAGCATGTTAGTGATCTGATATTGATTATTGTACTGTATGTTGATGATCTTTTGATCACTGGTAGCTGCACCAAAGAACTTGACTCAGTTAAGAGATCATTGCACAGTGCATTCTCCATGACCGATCTAGGATTGCTAAAACAATTTCTGGGTTTGGAGATTGATCAATCTGTGAATGGAATTTCTGTATGTCAGTCAAGGTATGCTTCAGATTTGCTGCAGAAATTTAAGATGGCTGAATGTAAGTCTTCAAAATTTCCATTTCTTTCAGGAGTTAAGCTTACAGAATGGGGTTCTTCACCACTAGTTGACAGTTCGTTGTATAGGCAACTTGTTGGAAGCTTGCTATATCTTACTCATTCTAGACCAGATTTGTCATATGCTGTTGGGGCTGTTGCAAGGCACATGCAAGAGCCTCATGAGATCCATTGGAAGGAATCCAAGAGGATCCTTCATTATGTTCAGGGTACTAAGTCTTTTGGTATCCATTATGCTGCTGGTTCATCCCTTGAACTAGTAGGATTTACAGATTCTGATTGGGCCGGTGATTGTATCGATCGGAAGTCAACTTCCGGTTATGTCTTTATGCTTGCACATGGACCTATATGCTGGTCAAGCAAGAAACAAAGCACTATTTCCTTATCTTCAGCTGAGGCCGAGTACAGGGGAGCAGTCAATGCAGCCACACAATGTGTTTGGTTGCAAGGTATTCTTGCAGAGTTCGGGATTGTCTTTGATTCACCCACTATTCTTTGGTGTGATAATCAAAGTACAATCAAGATTTCTACCGATCCAGTACAGAGACAGAGGACCAAGCACATAGAGATACACATGCATTACATTCGGGGTTTGGTGCATGACCGGATCATAGCATTGCAGTATTGCCCATCCAGTGAGCAAACTGCTGATATCTTCACCAAGTGTTTTACCGAGAATACCTTCACTCACCTTAGATCTTTGCTTGGGGTGAGTGATGCATGGTGATGATTGGTGTATTTTGATATATGCCACATGTCCATTTTAGAGGGGAGGTTTTATTTCCCATGTGGTTTTCCTCCTTACCTTGGTTATATGGACAAATAAATTTTATGATGTAAAAGGTGACTTGAGCCTAGTTGCCAAGGCCTTAATTTTTGATATTTCACTAAGTCTAGCTTAAGGGGGGGTGTTAGAACATGTTTACACCTATGTAAATTAATCATGTATTAATTGATGATTAATTAGCCCAAGTGATTAATGATTACATCCCTAAGTTGATTAGATTGGTAAATGGTCAAACTGTCTTGAACTAGTTAGCAATGTGAACAAGTGCTGAGTCAAACCAGCTATGTGGAGCGCTCCCCAGGGCAATTAATGCACTCAGCATGCCTAGAGCGCCCTCCTCAGGTCATTTAATGCACTCAGCATGCTTCTCTTCTACCTAGGGCGCATTTGCTCAGTTTGTGGACAATCTTGCCTTGTTTTGTCATATTTTTGGCCAATTTTAGACTCCAAACCTCTAACCAACCAGTTTCTTCACATGTGTGAGGTCACATGGGCCTGTCCAGTCATTCCCAGCATTCACACAGCAGATTCGAACCAGTTTGGGATGGTTTGGGATATTTTGGTCAACCTAGGGGGGTTTGAGCTATTTCTAAGCTAGATCAGTGTGAACACTCCAGATGGATTCGAATTCTTCCAGATTTGTATATATGGGTGTTCTTAACCTATGTTAAGGTTGGACAGTTAATAATATTGACATTATTCACCATTTCATGTGTATTGTTCTTCATTCATTTAAATTTTTATGCCATTCTTGCAAATGTTGTGCAATCTTTCACCAGTGAGGAATCCACAGTAGCTAGATTCAGCTGTGCTTGAGATTTTACAGGCCTGAAAGATTACATTGTGCAGCCCTCGTAACTGCAGGAGCTAGGGTTTCTTATTCCAGAAGCTACCTCGACAATTTTGTCAGAAAATAGGGTGGATCTACCTCGCCTTCCTAGGGCGCATTTTTCTGTCGAAGTGGAATTTCATTCCGAGCATTTTCATTTTCGGGTCCACCACTACAGCCCGGGAGAACTAGGGCATCAAGTTTTTGGATCATCTTCTCACTGTTTTTGGAAAAGGAGTACTTTGATCAACTCACCTTGAGGAGGAGAATTTTCTCATCCAATTAATTTTCCAAAATCCCAAAGTCAGAAAATTAGGGTTTCTCTTACAAACCCTAGGTTAGGAAGGAGCAAATCTCAGAAGGACAAATTTTCTAGTAAGTCTCAAATCTATTCTTATTTCCATTTGAGGTTCTCATTATAGCAAGATGACAAGCAATACCAAGTTTGATGAAGATCTTGAGGGAGCTGAGAACTTCAAATCTTGGAAGTATAGAGTCATGCTCATCCTTGAGGAGCATGAACTAGAAGACTATGTGAAGGAAGGACTTACAAAATCAGAGGGAGATGAAGATAAGGCAATGCATAAGAAGAATCTGATCAAAGCAGAGAGGATCATTGCTGATTCCATCAAGGATCACTTGATCCCCCATGTATCTTCCAAGAAGACACCAAAAGAGATGTTTGATGCCTTGACCAGCCTGTTTGAAGGAAAGAACATCAACAGGAAGATGACCTTGAGAAATCAACTCAGGGGTGTGAAGAATATGAAGTCTGATTCCATGCACTCATACTTCTCTAGAGTATCCCAGATTAAAGAACAACTAGAAGCCATTGGGGATATGATAGAGGATGCAAAAGTTGTGATGAATACCCTAAATGGTATCCCCCATGATTGGGAACCATTTGTTCGTGGCATTTGTGCCGGAAAGAAACCGATCAAGTTCATAAACCTATGGGAAGAATGTGTCTAGGAAGAAGAAAGAATAGCCATAAGAGAGGAGAAATTAAATGACAATGAAGATCAAGCTTTGGCTACTCATTCCAAAGGCGGGAAGAAGAGGAAGAACAACCCTTGTCCCCGAGAGGACTCTCCAAGAAGACCCCAGAAGAAGAGAAGGACTAGGAAGGACTTCTCTTCAATTGAATGTTACTCATGCCACAAGACTGGACACATTGCAAGAAATTGTCCAAACAAATCTGGACACCACAAGAAGCAGAAGAAGAGGTTTCATGCTCATGCAGCGGAAGATAGTGACGATGATCACAAGACCAGAGATAATGAAGACTCCAGTGAAGAATATGTTCTTAAATCAACATTCACTGGTTCAGTATCTCATGGAAGTGATACTTGGCTAGTGGATAGTGGAGCTTCAAAGCACATGACAGGATACAAAGAATCCCTATCTCACCTCATCCAGAAGGAATCTCCGCACAAGGTAAAAATCAAAGATGACTACCAATATCCCATCAAAGGTATGGGAGAAGCCTCTTACAAGTTGGACTCTGGGAAGTCCATGAACATGAAAGATGTACTTTATGTACCTAGGTTGAAGAAGAACCTTCTATCTATTTCAGCATTAGATAAGAAAGGTCTTCGAGTCGCATTTGTAGATGGTGAAGTTCTCATGTGGCCTAAAGGGAAGACTATTGATGATGCAATAGTCATTGGAGTAGAATAAGGAGGACTTTACAAATTGAAGGGTCATGCATATGCAGCACGAATGGCTAGTACCATGAGTCCCTGTAAGCTATGACATAAGAGACTAGCTCATGTACACTATAAAGCCTTACCAATTGTAAGTAAGGTAGTGATTTGTTTACCAAAGATCCAGGTGGATCATGAAGGAGTATGCAAAGGGTGTTCTCAAGGGAAGAGTATGGAGAACCCATTTCCAAGTAGAGATAGTAAATCTAAAGGTATTCTCGATATCATTCATTCAAAAATTTGTGGACCAATGTCCACAACCTCTCTAAGCGGGTATGAATATTATGCATCCTTCATTGATGATTATTCTCGCAAAACATGGATTTACTTTCTGAAGAATAATAATGAAGTCTTTGAAAAGTTTAAAGAGTTCAAGGTGCTCGTAGAGAATCTCTCTGAAAAGAAGGTTAAGATCCCGAGGTCAGACAATGGAGGGGAATATACCTCAGGGGATTTCAAAGATTTCAGTAAGCAAGAAGGGATTAAGAGGGAGCTCATTGTTCCTTATAATCCACAACATAATGGTGTAGCCGAAAGGAAGAACATAATGATCATAGAAGCATTAAAATCTATGATCCACGATCAAGACTTACCCATGCATCTATGGGAAGAAGCTTCCAGAACCGAAGTCTATGCACAGAACAAGATCTCCCATAGTGCTCTTGGAAACAAGACCCCAAAAGAGATGTTCACCGGGAAGAAGCCTGAAGTCAATCATTTGAATATATTTGGATGTCCACCAGAGCATGGTATGGAAGAATTGTTAGCTTCCTGATGAGCTTGGGCTTTACCAAGAGTAAAGAGGACTCTAATCTTTATTACAAGATTATGAATGATGAACCCATGATATTATTACTATATGTGGTTGACTTATTTCTGACAGGAGAAGACAAGCCCATTGTTGAATGTAAGAAGAGGCTTGCAACAGAATTTGAGATGAAAAAACTTGGAAAGATGCACTACTTTCTAGGTCTTGTGTTAAAATTCAATATGCTAAGACAGAAAATAGCAGCATTACATTCCATTTCACAATAATAGCATATACAGGATCACTGAAGAAACAACAAGCATAGCATAAACACAAGAGACAGAGATTTATCCTGGGAAACCCTCATAGGGTAGAAAACCCAGCAAAGCTTCCTCAATATAGATGACCAACAATATACAAAGATGCAAACCCTAAGCATAAGCTCCTTCTCCTCCATAGCAGACCTCTCCTTCACAAATGCGCCTTTCTCAAGTGAGTGAGTGTATCAAATGAGGAACACACCTCCTCTATTTATACACTACTCTGATATGTATTTTACACAAGTACATGTAGGCTCGTATTTAACCATTAGGTTAAATACCCCATTATAACTGACTGGGCCGACCCCCACATGGTGGGTCTAATAACCCTAGTTACCACATTCAACTCGGAGGAATAAACATCTTCGGATTTATAGTATAATCACATCGGAGGTATGGAACATCTCCGGAATAAATAATGTACAAATATAATATTCTTTGAAGTTACAATATTTCAACACTCCCCCTTAACGAGAAGGATATTATAACAGTATCTGCACGAGCAAGGAGTCATCAACATCATACATGATACATCTATAAATCATTGGAAGCTTTCTCAACGTCATCAGTAACTCAAGCAGTTACTGGAACATCTTCAATACTGGAACATTGACATCTTCAGTATTGAGTCTTTATCTTCTGCAGCACTCGAACAGCTACAACAACATCAACATCTGGATCCTCACGATCATCAGTATCGTCATCTCACGATCATTAGCATCGTCATCACACGATCATCAGCATCGTCATCACACGATCATCAACATCGTCATTACACGATCATCAGCATCGTCATCACACGATCATCAGCATCGTCATCTCACGATCATCAGCATCGTCATCACACGATCATCAACATCGTCATTACACGATCATCAGCATCGTCATCACACGATCATCAGCATCGTCATCGCACGATCAGCAGTACAAGTATTCATGCCAATACAAGTAACCACATCATCAATACAAGTATCCATACCGATACAAGTAACCACATCATCAATACAAGTATCCATACCGATACAAGTAAGCACATCATCAATACAAGTATCCTACCGATACAAGTAACCACATCATCAATACAAGTATCCTACCGATACAAGTAACCACATCATCAATACAAGTATCTTACCGATGCAAGTAACCACATCATCAATACAAGTATCCTACCGATACAAGTAACCACATCATCAATACAAGTATCCTACCGATACAAGTAACCACATCATCAATACAAGTATCCTATCGATACGAGTAACCACATCATCAATACCATTACTTTCTCAGAGACCATTCGTCTACGGATCAATTCAGGGACCGAAGTCCGGGGATGATACAATCCCCATCACGTACATTTTGAACTAGCAGTTCCGGGATGATGCAATCCCTATCACGTACATTTTGAACTATCAGTTCCGGGATGATGCAATCCCCATCATGTACATTTTGAACTATCAGTTCCGGGATGATGCAATCCCCATCACGTACATTTTGAACTATCAGTTCCGGGATGATGCAATCCCCATCACGTACATTTTGAACTATCAGTTCCGGGATGATGCAATCCCCATCACGTACATTTTGAACTATCAGTTCCGGGATGATGCAATCCCCATCACGTACATTTTGAACTATCAGTTCCGGGATGATGCAATCCCCATCACGTACATTTTGAACTATCAGTTCCGGGATGATGCAATCCCCATCACGTACATTTTGAACTATCAGTTCCGGGATGATGCAATCCCCATCACGTACATTTTGAACTATCAGTTCCGGGATGATGCAATCCCCTATCACGTACATTTTGAACTAAGGTCCAGGGACGATGCAGTCCTATCTTCTATTCTCGGAGACCTCACGTCTACGGCTCTCTTTAGGACTGAAAGTCCAGGTATGATCCAATCCCCTCAAGTCCACCAAGGACTTCATTCTCGGAGACCTCTCGTCTACGGCTCTCTTTAGGACTGAAAGTCCAGGGATGATCCAATCCCCTCAACTGTCCACTAAGGACTTCATTCTCGGAGACCTTACGTCTACGGCTCTCTTTAGGACTGAAAGTCCAGGGATGATCCAATCCCCTCAACTGTCCACTAAGGACTTCATTCTCGGAGACCTTACGTCTACGGCTCTCTTTAGGACTGAAAGTCCAGGGATGATCCAATCCCCTCAACGGTCCACTAAGGACTTCATTCTCGGAGACCTTACGTCTACGGCTCTCTTTAGGACTGAAAGTCCAGGGATGATCCAATCCCATCAACTGTCCACTAAGGACTTCATTCTCGGAGACCTTACGTCTACGGCTCTCTTTAGGACTGAAAGTCCAGGGATGATCCAATCCCCTCAACTGTCCACTAAGGACTTCATTCTCGGAGACCTTACGTCTACGGCTCTCTTTAGGACTGAAAGTCCAGGGATGATCCAATCCCCTCAACTGTCCACTAAGGACTTCATTCTCGGAGACCTTACGTCTACGGCTCTCTTTAGGACTGAAAGTCCAGGGATGATCCAATCCCTTCAACTGTATTCTCATCCATACAGGTACAATCATATATCACATCAAAACATGTATACATCACATCAAAACATGTGTACATCAAAACATGTATACATCACTTAATCAACACATGTATACATCACATCAAAACATGTGTTCATCATCACTAATCAAAACATGTGTACATCAAAACATGTATACATCACTAATCAAAACATGTACACATCACATCAAAACATGTGTACATCAAAACATGTATACATCACTTCTAGCATGTATTCTTACTAATACATCAAAACATCAAAAGCATGTATAAGTAAAGCTAAGTTTTCTAAGTATAAGAGTCCTAAATCTAAATAATTCTAAGTAACTGGGTGTAGAGAACAGGTTACCTCATCAACGACCTTGTTGTTTGATGAGACAATCTCATCAGTAGTGACTATACTACTCCCCCTTTCGAGGAGGGTCCTTTTGAACTACACCAAGCTTGTCTCGGAAGTATTCAAACTTCATTCGAGACAGAGGTTTGGTTGGTAACTTCTTCACTTGACGTAGAGGCTTGGTTAGTACAATGGTAACCTGTTACAAATTCAAACTTTTAGAGTTCCTTTCTGTGTCATATCTTGTTAGTTCCCTATGTTCTTTGACTTATCATGGAACACTAGATTCTATGTCATCTTGATACAACTCTAAATATCACATAGGATCTCATTTGGTTCTATCTCTAAGTCAAACAATCCTAAAGCCAAACTTCTTCACAACTAGCAGAGCAAGCAGCCATATATTCCACTTGTGCTGAGAGCCACACTAGACTGCTTCCAGCTAAACCACGAGATCATGGCTAATCCCAGACAATAACATCCTCTCGATGTGTTCTTCTTGTCTGATACACTTCCTGCCCAAACAGAATCTGAATAGCCATCTGAAGTCATGATCTTCAAGATAGCATAGATCAAATTCTATCGTGTCCTTTATGTGCCTCATCACATACTTTGCAACTATCAGGTAAACACATCTAGTTTCCACTAGATACTAACTCAAGGTGATCATAACAAAGCATATATCTAACCTAGTATATGTTAGATATATCAAAGACCCAATAAATTGACTGTACAGAGTTATATCCACTAACTCTGATGAGTTATCCCCTAACAGCTTCAAGTTGGAATCAAGTCATATTTCTCATCATACTTTCCCTGGTTGAGAAATATTCCTTCTGAGCCTTGCCATACTTCCAGACCTAGGAAGTAAAGCATTAATTTGAGATCTTTCATTTTCATTATTGAATGATCTTCTGCATATCTAACTGTGCCATCTCTCGTTAGATGGGTCTACTGATATGAGCCTCAATATCATTCGAACTCTGTGGTGAGTTCCTTCTTGCATCCATGTCATATGTGTATCATATTCAACCTTGTAGCAAAGGTTGAGATCCACATCACCCATGGTGATCATTAAGCTTATCAAATTATTATCGATCCTAGGTACCTATACAGAACCTGATTCATACTTCTTCTTTAATTACACCATACTTGGAGCAAACATCTTGTCGTGATTCTCTTCCCCTTTCTAAGAGAATCTTCTAGCCATGAGCCTTCTATATTTTGTTTGATTTGTAAGTCTTCTTGTTTGGTGTCCATCATTCTTCATGACCTTTCCTACAAATCAAAATTAAGTACATGATTAGTAATACTTCATAATCATCAAAAGATAACCCATTATGCATACAGATATCATTTACATAGTGATGCAACTATTTTGACCAATACTTTGGCACAACACTTTCCCATATCCTGTATGCATACAGTGGCTATCTAGATGCCTTCCATCTCTACCAGAACATACTATCGAGAGTGTGCACAACTCTCAGCATGTCAGCAGAGAGGTTTCATTCTAGACAAGCAACAATGGAATGTTTGTCCAAACATATGCACATTAGTTGTATATTGTTCAATGCTCTATGAATGTTTACACTCAGCATTATATATTCTAGGAATACAAATATGCATGCAGGCAATATCATTACTATTTCAAATAGCAACTCAAATACTTATCTTTTATGTTTGTGTGGCTGCCTCCTGCTTGATCTTCTGTATGTCTTTTGAACTTCTATTCATTCTGTACCACTGTGTATGCTCAAGAGTCATCCTCATGGTCTCATACACAAACATACACTCATTAGTGTATTCTAAATGCTATCAAAACATTATAGTACTAAATAATCTTGAAAACGTATAGTCATGATTATAGTTAATAAACATTAGTATTCAAGATTTCAGGGAAGTCTTCTTTTACTCATGCATATCATTGATAAAAGATATAATATGCATAATCCCTTGATTACTAACTTTATGAATAAGCATAACCAATCATTCCAAGTATACTTATATAAGGGATCCCAATACAAGGTAAGATTCTTAACATGACATAGGAAAACATACCTGGATTAGTATACCTGCTTAGTTATGTACAACATACCTAAACAATCTCTTCAATGATTTAGAGATCCTGAGCTAGAACCTGCATGTCTCATAGGTTAAGCATAATATAATAAAGTCATACATACCTTGTAAGTAGAACAAAGATTATGGATGAGTCTTTGTCTTCATGATGTCATGGTCATGGAACTTGATTTGTCTTTTGTGATGTACCTATATCTTGTTAGCAGACAGCATCAACCTCACACAACACCATAATGCATTAGTACAATCATATAGCCCTAATCAATGAATGTCTTTGATCATTCTCATGCATTCATATTGTTACTAGGGTGATAACACAATTCTAACATTAATCAAGATTGTACTAGTAAATAATATGAAGGCAAACACATCATGAACTTTAATCAAGAATTAGATTTCAAGACATACCTGAACCTCTTTAAGTCATACCTGTCGAGACTTCTTGTAGTCTTCTTATGTAAGGCCTTAGCCTCAACTCCCCCTGAAACTTGATCTGGAGCTTGATTAGGGTTTGCTAGAGAAACCCTAAAGATTCAAACTTTGACTTTCACACTTCTGAATGGATGAAAGAATATGTCTTGCTGAGCTGATCAAACTGGCATATTCAGAATTTGAAAACTGCAAAGTTTTACTCCTCAATTTTGCCTTTGAAACTTTCGGATTCACTGTACGTGACCCTGAACTGGGGTTTGATGAAGCCCACTCTTTTTCCCCATCAAAAGGTTTGATCCAAAGCTCTAAGCTTCTATTTTTCTGAGGAGCTTCCAGCCATGGTCACAGAATTCAAAAATTCCCATTTTTACAGAAGCCCTAATTTTCCGTTTTTCTAATCAAAGTCCCGAACTAGGGTCTAATCAATCCCGGCCTTTTGCCCAACCAAAAATTCTGATCTTGGTCTCTAAATTTATATTTTGATGAGTAGCATCCAGCCGTGGTCTCCGATTACAAAAATTCCAACTTTCTTCAAAGCCCTAAATTCCGGAAGCCATGAATGAAGGTACCAAAAAATAATTCTGTTTTGACAGAAATATGTACCTGATTGTTTCTGGTGTAACTCCGAAATTTTTGATCCACAGGGTCTGAAAAAGTTTTGTGAGATAGCCTGACCTGTTATCTTTCCATCCTGACAGGTTTGACCTCAATTGGATTCTCTGAGAGAGAGATATGCCAAATGTCGCAACGTGACCTGTTTTGGGAAAATACAGGAGAGCGAACTTGTACGGCGTGCCACGTGTCACTGTTTGACCTTCGGCCTCTGAAAACGTTTTCTGAGATAGCTCGGCCTGTTATCTTTCCATCCTGATAGGTCTGACCTCAATTGGATTTTCTGAGAGAGAGTTATGCCAAGTGTCGCAACGTGACCTGTTTATGGGATAATACAGGAGAGCGCACTTGTACGGAGTGCCACGTGTCACTGGTTCAACTTCGGCCTCTGAAAAAGTTTTCTGAGATAGTGCAGACTGTGTACTACCTGTCACGTTTTACTAAATTTCATTTGGAGCTTCCTAGCCCAAGATATGACCTTTTTCCCAAGGTCACCTGATTTTGACTCAGATCTGGAAGAGGCAGAAACCCTATATTGTACAGATCATAAATCACAAAGTACAACGAATTAGAGGTTGTACTTTGGACACAAGGTACCTGGAGATTTTATATTCGTCCTGTAACAATTTCAGATCCGAAAAATTCGCCAAAACGGATTTATAGCGAAAGTGCTACGATGACTGGTTTTTTCTATGTAAAACCCTAACCTTCAAATGTCGTAAGTAAAGCAAGTGTCTTTAGTGCCATACCTTGTCTTCCTTCAGGTTAGCTCTGATACCATGTTAAAATTCAATATGCTAAGACAGAAAATAGCAGCATTACATTCCATTTCACAATAATAGCATATACAGGATCACTGAAGAAACAACAAGCATAGCATAAACACAAGAGACAGAGATTTATCCTGGGAAACCCTCATAGGGTAGAAAACCCAGCAAAGCTTCCTCAATATAGATGACCAACAATATACAAAGATGCAAACCCTGAGCATAAGCTCCTTCTCCTCCATAGCAGACCTCTCCTTCACAAATGCGCCTTTCTCAAGTGAGTGAGTGTATCAAATGAGGAACACACCTCCTCTATTTATACACTACTCTGATATGTATTTTACACAAGTACATGTAGGCTCGTATTTAACCATTAGGTTAAATACCCCATTATAACTGACTGGGCCGACCCCCACATGGTGGGTCTAATAACCCTAGTTACCACATTCAACTCGGAGGAATAAACATCTTCGGATTTATAGTATAATCACATCGGAGGTATGGAACATCTCCGGAATAAATAATGTACAAATATAATATTCTTTGAAGTTACAATATTTCAACATCTTGAAATATGGCAGTTTCCATATGAGATTTTCCTAAGTCAAGGAAAATACACAGTAGATATCCTAAAGAGATTTGGGATGCTGGACTGCAAGGCCATGACTACTCCGATGGTGACAAATCTGAAGCTTCTGAGTGATGCTTCTTCAGAGAAAGTGGATGTCACCATGTATAGACAGATTATTGGGTCATTGATGTATTTGACCAATACTCATCTAGATATATGTTTTGTGGTAAACACATTAAGTTAGTATATGGTGGAACCTAGGAATGTTCACCTGATTGCAGCAAAACATGTTGTGAGATATCTAAAGGGTACATTGGATTATGGACTCAGATACACCTCAGATAGTGAGTTTAGGCTGTATGGGTACACAGACTCAGATTTGGCTGGAAGTGCTGAAGACAGAAAGGGCACTTCAGGATGTTGGTTTAGTTTGGGATCAGGCATGATCTCATGGCTCAGTAGAAAGCAACCCTATGTTGCACTCAGTACAGTGGAAGCTAGATATGTAGCAACTTGTTCATCTTGTGGTGAAGCAGTGTGGCTTCGCAAGATGTTGACAGGATTATTCGATGCAGAGATTGATGCTACAGAGATACTCTGTGACAACCAGAGTTGCATCAAGATGACAGAGAATCCTATGTTTCATGATAGATCGAAGCACATCGATATTAAGTTCCACTATAACTGAGATGTGGTACAGAAGGGAGCTGTGAAGCTTGAGTATGTTCCTATAGAGGAACAAGTTGTTGATGTGCTGACCAAGCCTCTGGCTCGTGTGAAGTTTGAGTACTTTTGAGACAAGCTTGGTGTGGTTCAGAGGGACCTCTCTAGAAAGAGAGATTGATAGATCTTATCCAGAAGTATGGATGCCTCTCCAAGGGTGAGGGAAGATCAGTACTGGATGAATGATGGTTCCAACTCTCACGAGCTGATGCCGGTCCGAAGGGATGGATGCCTCTCCAAGGGTGGGGGAAGATCAGTACTGGCTGACTGATGGTTCTAGCTCTCATGAGCTGATTCCTGACTAGAGGGATGGATGCCTCTCCAAGGGTGAGGGAAGATCAGTACTGGTTGAATGATGGTTCCAACTCTCACGAGTTGATGCCTGTCCGGAGGGATGGATGCCTCTCCAAGGGTGAGGGAAGATCAGTATTGGCTGACTGATGGTTCTAACTCTCACGAGAATATGCCTTTTCAGATGGATGGATGCCTCTCCAAGTGTGAGGGAAGATCAATACTGGATGACTAATGGTTCCAGCTCTCACGAGCCGATGCCTGTCCGAAGGGATGGATGCCTCTCCAAGGGTGAGGGAAGATCAATACTGGCTGACTGATGGTTTCAACTCTCACGAGATGATGTATGTCCGTAGGGATGGATGCATGTCCAAGGGAGATGGAAGATTAGTACTGGTTGACTGATAGTATCAATATTTAGTTGCTGATGTTTGTTGCAGGTGTTCCAGCTGATGGTGTTGCTGATGAGGATGTTCCAGCAGATGGTGTTCCATCTGAAGATGTAGTTGTTCCAGCTGATGGTGTTGCTGATGAGGATGTTCCAACTGACGATGATGATTGTTCCAGCTGATGGTGCCGTTGATGAGGATGTTCCAGCTGATGGTGTTCTAGCTGACAAGGTTGCTGACAAAAAAAGAGGTTCCAACTGATGATGTTGTTGATGAGGATGTTTCAGCAGATGATGTTCCAGTTGATAATGTTGTTGTTCTATTCGATGATGTTCCAGCAAGAGGATGATTGTTGATGATGATGATCATATTTCAACAGATGATGCTGATGCTAATGATCATATTTCAGCAGATGATGATGTTGCTACTCCGCAGATGATACCCCAGACAAATGATGATCCAAAAGCTTCCTACGACATATAGAATTTCACAAGTCAGTTGTGCAGATGTTGTTACCTGCAGATTACCTTCCTAGTTAAGAGGGAGTGTTAAAATAATGTAGCTGTGGAAGATATTCTATTTATATTATTGTATTCCTCCTCCTGGAGATGATAGTCATGTAATTAATAATGTAAAGGCCATTGAAAGAATCAATGTAAACCCTAGGACATGTGTCAGACTAGAAAAACCCCTAAAAGATTATTATATTATGTAATTGACCAGTCAAGTAGAGAAATCGGCCCTATTGGGGAAATTGTCACCCCAACGAAAGAATATAAATAGAAGTGCCCTCTCTCATTTGTAATCACCCATTCACTCAAGCAAGTTCGCATTAGTGAAGATAGAGAGGTGCACACAAGTGGAGGAGTAGCTATTTTGTCTTGGGGAACTCTTGTACTTTATGATTTCTATATTGAGGAAAGCTTTGTTGGGGTTTTCTCCCTTTGTGGTTTCCCCGAGAGAATTTCTGTGTTCATTGGGTTTATGTTGTGCTTTTTTATCTTTCAGTGATTGATTATGCTATACTTTGTTCAAGTAAAAACTAACACAACAATATTTTTCTCACCTTCTTTTCAGGCAATTGAATCTCAAAGGGCGTTGGAATGTCAGGGATTTGTCTGTTCTAATTTACCAGGTTGAGATGAACAATAGTGCAGAAACATCTTTCATTTTACATCGTTATCAAACCTCTGGAACTCGCAAAATCTTTCGATGTCCTCTGGAACTTGCAAAATCTTTTGATGTTCCATGTTCCTGGGCGCGATTGAAACTGGTACGCAGCGGACAAGCAACTCGGTTCATACCATGGAGTGTTCATAGTCATATGTGCTTAATTTTGTATTAACCCTAATATGCATGAAAATCATTGTAATTGTGGGCCAAGTTGGTTCCCTAGTTTCAGAATGGGATGCCAAACATTTTCACTTAAACTTATGTTGAAAAGTAAGGTGGTTAGTTTTTAACAGGAGGAGCAGGCAATAAGAGCCATGTGATAATTGCAAGCTTTGCATGATGAGCAAGTGTACTTTGATGCCCATAGTTGCATGTGCTCCTAGTGAGTGGATGATACCATTTGGAAATTGGGTACAACATTTTGAATTAAAGAATCAACTGCAGAATTTACTCATTGAAGGGGTTAAAATTGACACCCGTCTGCCTGTATTTACACTTTTTACCCGTAAAATACGGTTGGTATTGGATTAAACATGTAAGCTATGAAGTTTGATTTATTTGAGGGATCGTCAAATTGACAGGTAGCATTAAATTTGTCACTATTTAAAATTTATATTTAAATTTACCAGTATTTAAAATTTATATATTTATAGTTTATTTATTTTTTCCAAGGAAAAAAGAACAATTTCATTATGAATAATCAAATTACATATTTCATAAAGGCTTCTAAGAGCCCTTTCCAGTAATAGCTTTTCAACTTCATAGAAAACAATAGGAACCCCCATATAAAACCTAGATCTAAAAATCCTCTTTCAGAGGCAGCCAAGAATGGCTCATGTACAATGAAGAACCAACTCCTAATGAGTTGAAGAAAATGTTAAAGAAAGATGCCATATGAGATGGAAACAGATGCAAAAAATAGAAAAAAATCCACAAAATGCAACGGTAGGTTGCGGAGCCACCAGTTTTTTAAAGGTTGAAACCACCGTAGGTGACAGGGCCGCCAAAAGAAAGTTCTCCATCGCACAGAGGGCATCCAACCATTGTCGTCTCCCATCAACAATGTGACTGCCGCTGATTCCAGAAGGAGACAGGAGACCGCCACTGTCTATGGGGCTCCTCCATCATCAAACAGTTTCTGATGCCTCGTCGTGGAGAACCCTTCCAAGCAACCTGCCTCAGCACGAACTGCCGCCGCTGCCACTGGAAGGAAAGAGGAGCCTACTGCGCAATGGGTCTCCGTGCGAAGGCTCCACTGCGACACCTTTCATAGAGGGATCGTCCGTGCTTGCCTCCCGTCTACCATTAACAGGTAGCATCTTAGTGGGAAGGGATTATGGCGGCCATGGAAGGATCCATGGCCGTCGAGTTTCAAAAAATGACTCTCAAAACCCTACCCTAGTTGTAGAGCCCCCATTAGCTAATGATCGCATCCAACCCCTGATCATTATATTTTTATAGTTTATATTAGGTATAACCCGTAAAACCATCCCCATTTTTTAAAACTATACCTACTATATTAAAAGCATCTGTCGACGTATCCATTATGTGATCTCTTATTAAAACCCGGTTCACATCAAACATCAAACCGACAATCTCTTATTAAATTCCAGTTCATATCAAATCTGGTAGCTTGCACATCACCCACTGCTTTTCTCTAAAATATTGGGTTGTTCATTTGTAGTTATTTTCGCCGTGTAGTGCAATGAGGGTTTGGGAGTAACAATGCAGGAATCTTTGAAATTTGCACTTTGATGGAAAACTTTGATATTGCCTTCCAAATAAGGATTCGAGGCGAGGGTTCGATTACTGCAAACAAAATTGACAGATTTTGATCATCTTCGTGGATTTTAAAGGATGTTAAGGATTTAGACTGAGCTTCCATGGGATTTTTTTTTTTACCAGAAATTGCACCTGGATACAGATCCTTAGAAGGCCAAGTACTTCTAAAATAGACACTATATCTCGATCTGTTGTTGCTATTGGTTTTGGGTTTCTATCTCGATTTGATGTTAGAATTGGTGAGGATGGAGAGGAAAGTCAAGTCGCTCCCTATATACGTTATTACTGGAGCAGTTCAATGCCTGAGTAACAGGCTCTTGAAATTTTTGAGATTACAAAATCCAAGAATTCATACTGCCAATGTTTTTTATGGAGGGAACCATTTATAGAATTGCCAATATTTTTTTAGTATATTATATAGAGAAAACGTGTGTTATTCTTTGATACGTTGTCGAGCTACAATCCCTCTTTTTTTTACTAGATTAAACCCTCTTTTTTTACTAGAAATTGGATATGTAGAGTAAGACATTGTTGGTTCCTTAGACAGAGACTCAATTTAGGATTAATTGCGGTATATTTATTCATGTGCTAGGGCATAATGGTTTATCTATTAGAAATCTACCTAGCTTTGGCATAAACTAGATATTATTTCTTCATTTAAGTATGGAGTAAATGGAAGAATTGTTAAAGCTTGCTACGATGGAGAGAATCCCTTCTTTCGTCTTTATTATTGCTTTTCTGCGCCTCCTCATTGGAGTGGAGCTATATCCTCAATTTTGATACCTACTCGCTTTGTGTAGCCCCATGGAGGACGTCGTGTGTTTCTTGTTGGTTACAAGGTTAGTTTTTTCTTTGGATTGGTCTTTTATATGTTAATTTGAATATTCCTTGAACAAAATTGACTACTTTTAGCTAGACTTTGACCCGTTTTACTTTTTTGCTATTCAGTATTTAAGCTTTCAAATTTCATGTTATATAATAGATTCCATTAGTAGTAAGACTATGTGACTTTGCTTCATTGTGACAAGTTAATATTTTGTAAATTGGGGTTTTTTTAATGAAAAGTTTCTTCATAGTGATTCATTTCATTCTAGTCTTGCAAGAACAAAACATTTCTACCTTAACTTCATATCCATTAGATTTAATGCTTAAATTTTCTTTTAAAACTAGGATTTTTAAGCAAGTAAAGTTTTAGGGACTAGTGATTAGTCATTTTGCTACTTTTTCTAAATTATACAATGGAGAGTAAGATTGTTATTGTTGCTTCTTTTACTTTTTAAGAGAAGCATACATAGATCCTTTGAACTATTGATCTAACCAACTTCTTGTGGTGAATGTTCAAGTGAGAAAATATATGAAAATTCATTCTCTATGTGGAAAATTGTGCAAGGTCTCTTTATCAAGGAAAGATTGCATTCCTGTCTAGAATGCTTAGAAAAATAAGGGAAACCAAACAGTTGAGTGACTTGTAGAGCTTTATCATTAAGTGTGTTTTGCCACAATGAAACCATGGTCAATATAAAGACGTGGATCTCTACTTGATCCAAGTTCACAAGTTTTTAGCAACGTAGAAATAAATTTTAATAGAAAGATAAAAAAATATTAAAAGTTATATGTGTTAAGATTTAATATGATAAGACAGAAAATAGCAGCATTACATTCCATTTCACAATAATAACATATACAGGATCACTGAAGAAACAACAAGCATAGCATAAACACAAGAGACAGAGATTTATCCTGGGAAACCCTCATGGGGTAGAAAACCCAGCAAAGCTTCCTCAATATAGATGACCAGCAATATACAAAGATGAAACCCTGAGACATGATCTCCTCCTCCACAATAGCAGACCTCTTCTCCACAAATGCGCTATCCTCAAGTGAGTGTGTGTGTGTCAAATGAGGAACACACCTCCTCTATTTATACACTACTCTGACACATCTTTTACACAAGTACACGTAGGCTCGTATTTAACCAATGGGTTAAATACCCCACTACAGCTGACTGGGCCGACCCCTCTAGGGTGGTCTAATAACCCTTTGACCCACATAACACATAAAGGGCCAACCTCCACTAGGGAAGTCTAATAACCCAAGTTACCACATTCTGACGGAGGAATAAACATCTCCGGATATACAATAAGATCTTTACGGAGGAATGAAACATCTCCGGAATAATAAAGTACAAATATAATATTCTTTGAAGTTACAATATTTTAACAATATGCACGGCGTAAAAAAAAAATCCCAATGGGCAAGCGTGCCCGTCACATTTAACCCTGCTCATTGTCTATTCTAACGTTTAACTCAATTGAATTTCATTTCGAAACATGGAATTTGTGAATAAAGGTATAAAAACAATTATCTCATAAGTCGAGGCAAAAACGTTATCTTCACTGCAGAATGATAACTATAAAGCTATCCAAGTACTCCAATTTTATAAAGCGGTATTCCAATTTAATAAAAATCTATATAGGAATACCCAAATCCAATGAAAATCTATACAAATACATCGTCAATATCTCCGCTTCTCTCCAATCTCCAGGAGGAGAAAACCGTAGATAAATCGCTTGTCACTGGCTGAACTTCTGGTTAGTATGGAATGTAACCTTATATACTTCTTTAATCAAGTATAGAAAAACATTATATCATATTAAATAAAGAAACTCCATTCGATGCCAACCACAACTCATATTGTCCAAATACCTTTAAAAATGAAAAATGTGGTGGAACCTAGTGTTATTTAATGAAGACTATTTTCAGATCTAAACCCTTAACTATAAAAGCGTTGGTATGAGGAAAGCATTGCTGGCCATCTAAGAAGAGATAATATTATTTCTACAAATGGAAGGAGAGATAATATTGGCAATTATATATATATAAAAGATAAAATGTATAATTTTTTAAAAATAGTTTTATGATAAACGTTATAATTATCTATATATATTGGCCATCTAAGGAGCGATAATATTGTCAATTATATATATATATAACCCTATTATATATATTTCCCCAGCATATATATTTTCCTGCTTACCCAGTTCCCGAAATTGATTATTAGGCAAGCTTGTGACTATAATATAAATATCTATATAAATAAAATGTATAATTTTTTTGAAATAGTTTTGTGATATATATATAACAAAAGATAATCTAATTTTCAAGAATAAAAACTATAAGTACATATCACTACCATAGCACCTTTAATAGTCCCTGTTGAAGGCCGGGCATCTATTGTATTAGATAAGCTTTGACTTAGTATTCGTTTGTGTTTGACTTTTCATATTTCATTTACATGTTCTAACTTTTTCACATGTTTGTAAATGTATCAATTATTAATTCAATTACATATTATTTTACTGCAATATTATTCGATCATAGTTTGATGTGTTATTTCCAGGTTGGTAGTGGAGCTCTTGGAAGTTGGGAGGTTAGGTAATGCTCTCATTCACTGCCATATAGTTTGCATTAAATACACAATCTTGAAATCATTGCTTCCGTTCTACTGCCTCCACTGCCTAGGTGTTCTCACACCACCTTCACAGCTACAATTGACTTAAATATGAAATTGCTCATTCACAAATTCTGTCAAACACTTTAAAAATCTAGGGTTTTAACTTAGGAATTTTAAAAGTAAAACCACCACTTCAAAAACACTCCAAATACTGAAAATATGCAAGCACATTGAACACTTGAGATTTTGGTCAAACTTGACCGGGAAAAACCCTAGAAAAATTATTCTTAAAGAAGAGTACAGAAATTCAATACATGGAATTTCTCTTTCAACACTCACAAGAAAAATTTCACAAACAACAAATTATTACAAAAATTAGACCCAACCTCGAAAGTTGTGCCAACCTCAAAAATTGTGCCAAAAAGATGTATGACCTGCTGTACGGAACTGTACTTTTTTGCATCGATTCCAGTGTCCTCACGTGCATGGTTTTACTGTTGTATAGTCTGCATTAAATGCTCTTCTAATAGCCTTGGGATTCGATCCAGTCTTCTTGGGAATCAAGCCCACACGTGTGGTTATTTTAATGCTGTTGTACGGCCTGCACAAGCTACATTGGGAATCATGTTGTTATTCTCTTGGAAATCGTGTCCTTCTTACTTGGGTGCTCTTCTTTCTTTTCAATCTTTCTCTTCCTCTCTCTTTGATGATGAGTGTTTCATTTGACCCTTTCACTTCATTTTATACTTTGTTTTTCACTAACTAACCCTAACTACCAAAGAAACTACCTAATCAATGGCTAGGATTAGATTAGGAGATCTATGGTTCACATTAGATGCACTTTTCTCAATAATAAAATAATTAATAAATACATCACTTACGTGACCCACTTTTATAAAGTACAAAAATGTCTACATAAAGTCACTTTATTACATAAATACACAAGGAACAAAACTTTCTGGTCCCCCTCATCACACTCACACCAAAAATACGAGGGAGTACCTCCAAAGTTATATTTTGATTTTTCAACATATTAATGCTAGGATTCAAGCTAGCATTAATTCATAACATAGAATGTTTAAGGATTACCCATTGTCATAGAATGTTTAAGGATTCACCATTGTATGCTTCTGCACCACCCTCCATTGTCTTCAATGCATAGCCTTTGTGACCATCTTCATGGCTCTATGAAACACTTAACAAATCGTCTCCTATGTCTAAGTTGGATCCAGACTGAACAATGAAGAATGGGCTGTGCTGCTTCAACTACTAGCTCCATGGAACCAGTCATGGATAATTTCCCACAATTCCTTATGCAACTTGCAACAATATGTTCAACTCTAGGTTTTCTAAATTATATCAGGTATGTTTACATATAAATTTTGACAGACTCAAAGAATTTGAGCACGAATTTAGGATTATCTCAAAGAATTTGAGCACGAATTTAGGATTATCTGGTAGCTCTTATAGGACTAAAATGAATAGCTTACCGACCGCATTAAGCTCCCTGCTAACTAGCATCAATTGCCTCTCAGTGCCATGAAAAGATTGAAATAGTTGCAAAACAAAAAACCAAATACCTTTGTCTTGCGGATGAAGGAGTAAAAATCATATTCAACATAACCCTCCTATCCTTGGCCTTCCCAAACCATTTTGAATTTCAATTGAGAAACAATCGACCTCTGCAAATACTCTTGTGTAAAAGTTGTTCAAGCCCTTGAAAAAGAACAATCGTTGTAAATATACAATTTAATTATGAGATCCCAATATTTCAATTTGTAATCTTCTTTGCCAAACTTTGACGATTGGATTATGACTCATAATTTGGGTTGATCCATAATCACCTAGATTTGCTTGGCCTCTGCATCCAAAGCCAACGCATTTGCTATTGCTTATAAAAAAATTTATTGCTTCATACTACAAAAATCCCCCATGCTTGTTTCTGCGGACTAGATAGATTTGTTCTTTGGGGTTGTCCATGAACAGTTCTGTTGCATGATATATTTAGATAGATTGGTTCACCTATTTAATCAGCCTTTGCTCCTCCTGAGAGGTCAAAGAAGTATGTGCTATCTTATAATCGATCTTTTTTATCTCTTCATCAATTTCCTCCACACGGATATATGGCAGTTTGTCTCGAAGCGATCTCGCCTCTTGCCGCATTCGCTCTCAAGCTTTGTCTTCCATTTCAAAGAAGTATTGTGGTTTAGCCTCATCCCACACACTATTTTTTGACATAAAATGCTCCCAACCTAAACCAACATAACTAAACTTACAATGAAATATTAGCAAATCCTAAGCCGTGACATGAAAGCTATGCTGAGTTTTTGTATTTTGGATACAAAACACGATAGCTGTGCAATTAAGCTCCCACCATCTTCCAACAGAAATTATCATAGGGCATGGATAGAATGCCATGTACTAGCGTATATTCCATTTTAATGGGTGCCAATCATTTCACTTCAACACGTCATGTGATCCAGAAGCTTGGTCTAACCGATAGCCTATGCTTCACAATACTACACAGAGAAAACGTTGACCTTAAATTCAACCGGCAATGTATGTTATTGTAGAATGTTGTATTGTATTGTATGGGGTTTGTAGTTCCAATGTGTAGAAGGGAAATGGTGGTTCTAAGAGGATAAGAGGGTGCTATACTACTGCATGATTTCAACTGGAATGCCGAAATTTGGTCGTATAGGCTTTGAGCTAGAATGGCAGATCCTGGTCTTCCAGGCTTTGACATAGTTTTTTTCTCAGTTGGGTCGTTTATGTGTCGTAGTATTAACAAGTAGTTTCATACAAATGACATTTGGACAATACTTACCATGCTAATAATAAAGGACATTGCAAGTGGCATTCTGATAATTAAATGTGTCATTTACATAGGACAGATCCGTGTTATTTTTCATTAAGCCTTCCTATAGAGTTCCTGTGTAGTTGGCACTTGGCGGTAGTAATGAGGTCCTCCCTTGCATGCAATAACGTGGCGGTTGATACATAAAAATGGAATTAGGCACTGATTGCATATTAATGCAATCTACAATCACACCATACCTAGTAGCTCTGTTGCTTCATAGCACCATCACTAAGAGCTCTGACTTCAATCTTCATTTCCATACCCAATATCCAATGGCTCTTTAATTTCACTTTATTATTATTTTATATTCCAACTTTAAGCAAGTACAACATTTGGCTTATATGGGTTTAGGTTAAGGTTAGTAAAATCGATGGTGATATATAAAGATGGGGAGATAATGATCTTTGTATCAAAGCCCCTAATGATTAGGTAAAATATGCAGCACAGTTCCTTCTTGTGGCTGTGGCCTGTGTGCACGTCACATGAACACATTCCCAGCTTTAGATTTTCTAGAGCCTTCTTTTGTCCCTCGAGCTTAATAAAGTGGGGACCTCGCTACTATAAAGTTCTAGGACTAAGGTCTAGGCTTGCATAAACAATGGCTTATGGGAATTATAAGTAGGTTCTAGGCTCGCATCAACAAGCCTCCTGGGGTGGATTTCATGAATCCACTATAATTGTCTGCATTTGCAGATAACCTCGAGCAGACCCAAAATTGCAGTTGTGCTGAGTTTGATCAGCATCGTTGAAATAACAACAGTAGCATGAGAAGAAGGCATTGGCGCTATGGAATAAATGTCAGTTATTGTTTATATATATATATATATATATATATATATATATTGATTATAGTTAATTTTATACAAAGATGTAGATGAGGTTGCATAGTAATACTCTTATGCCACGTGCTTTAAAATTAACCACATATGCATGGTATACATAATTACGCCATAGGCGTTTCACCATGGAGAAGCATAAGCATCCACATCGGCTAGATTCCTTGCTCATAGAGCGAATGGAATCCTGCCACGTGTTTTGACGCTTTGGTCGTGTTGTATGTGCTGGCAGCGGCCTGTTTTGCTAAAAAAATAGAAATTCTCTCTACAGTAAATGAAAATAAATCTTAATCATCAATGATTTAAACTTTACAAATCTACGAGTTCCTGATTCTCATTTTTTAGTGTTGACAAGAGAATTTATTAACGAAAACATAAATTTCCTGAACTAACGTTACCTGCAAATAGTTTGAAAAATGCTTCATTATCACGACATGATTCTGTAAATTCTCGGCATGCCAGATCAGTTATACTAAACAGAAGCTTTGACAGGCCATTGGAAACATTGGAAGCTTATGTTATACTAAACAGAAGCTTCAGCTTCACACACTAGTCTGCCCATCAGCGCACCACGATATGGATTTACCACCGTCAATATTCGACAAGATCTATCTCGGTTTCCGATCGTAAGGACAGTTTTCAAGATCGTTTCTAGCTCCGACAACTTGCAAACTTGACAGGTTCACTTCGACAAGTCTCGATTCAACTTCAACAATCCAACAAACTCGACAGGTTCCTCTTCGACTAGTCGCGGCTCAACTTCGAAAACTCAACCCGGACAGGTTCTGGGTTTGACATGACCTCGACGGCTTCTGAATTCGACACATGGCACTGCACTTCGATAGGTTTGGCTACTTTCAATAGTTTCATGACATCGCTTGTAGTATCGATATGAAATTGTTGAGTCACAAATAATCTTCATTGAATTTATCAGTGAAATGATCTATTCCCCTGATAAGAGCATACGTGGCTTGGAGCACACGACAAATGTTGCTAGGATGTTTGAGTTAGAAGAGCTGCCAACAGTGACAAATGCAGGACCAGTACCACGCGACGTGAAGGTGGAAAACATAATTCCTTACTTGTCTATTTAGAACAACGAATTTCTCCTTCCGAGTCTCCAAACCAACAGAAAACCTAGAAGCCAGACTTTGGACAAAGTTTTTTGTATTCAAATTTCAGAGGAATTGTGGTGCGCTGACTCCGTGTTTGATGCCAAAATTCCAATGGCTCCAATGTTTCCAATGGCGGCCGATTCACGGTGACCACCACACCGTTTTGTAGTTTTTTTTGTTTATTTGAGTTTCTTTGGCCCTTTCACACCGACTGATGATCGTGTCATAGGTTTTGGCGAGTTCACGCCGATCGCTTTGGCTGGCGTCGGCACAAATGGGCAAAGTTCGACGACCCTTTCGGCGGAAAACTTCGAGTTGGCCAACCCTTTTCTCGTCGACCGCGTTAATTCTGCCGACCCGTTTCGGTACATATATCATCGTCCGTATAAATTGGCACATGTTGCCGACCGTTTCACTGCAAGTGTTAGAGTCACAACGAAATGGTCGATACCAATACCTCTCGGTGCACAAATACAACCAAACTCGCCAGCATTTGGGTTGATGCAGTCTAAGTAGGGGTGCAGCTTTGCATGGAAAAAGCTTACGAGATCTACATTTTTTATTAGAAACTTGAGCATTCAATGACGGATTGGACATTGAACAACCTTCCATAAGGTTACCCACGTGAAAATTCATTTCTTTGGGTTTAATCCATCACGAAGTTATGAACTCTGGTTCAGTAGTACCGATCTCTGCCTATCGACGTATATCTGGATTTGACGAATTGGACCTCCTAGACATTCTATCTTGTGGAGATAGGAGAACATATTTCAATGCAACAATGGTTAAATGTGTTGATACACCGATGCACCACCTTTACTCTTAATCGTTTATAAAATTCAATGGGTAAATCCTTTGTGATTGTTTTGTTATTTGCTACTGTTATTGTGACATCATCTCAGTTTTTTTATCAGCATTCGAATCACCATCAATTTGTTCCTCTTTTACGGAGCAACGACCCTCTTGAGGAGCCAAAGGTTCTTGTTTTCTATTCAAAAACAAGGTTCTCCTCTCAAACCAAACTCATATTTCTTGTTATAATTACCATGTTCCTGTTTAATATTTACAAACAAGGTTCTGCTGTCTTTTTGGGTGTTTTTTGTTGGAAACTATAGTCTGTTTCTGTCAATGCACTGTCATTTATTTACTCGTATTACTTGTATTGTTCAATATTTAACGTTAGTATTTGATCATGTATGTGATTTATTTACTGTTTTTAGATGAAAGGGTGCTTGACTGGTATATATTCATTTCCTTGTGTTTACCAATATATGTTTCCTACTAACTTGGGCATATAATTTGCACCGCAACAGTTTTTGTCTCCTATAAAAGTTAGGCCTTCCATAAAATTAATCTTTAATTTAGGCATCTAGTATATGAACAATCCTATCTCGTTCTAATTGTTCCTGTTTAATATTTAAAAACAAGGTTCTCAGAGGAAACTTACCCATAATTGTGTTTCCTTTTTTGGTGTTTTTTGCTGGAAACTAGAGTCTGTTTCTGTTAGTACACTGTGCACTGCGATAGTGTGTGAGAGAGATCTGAGAGATGTTGGTAAATATTTTAGGTGCAATTAAACTTTTATTTAGGCATCTTGTATATGAACAATGCTATCTTGTTCTCATAATTATTGGAGTTGCCACTATGTTAAGTGGCAGAACGAGCCTTCGGTCATGTAGCACGTTGTTTTAACCATCATTTTGAGGCTTGGGAAGATGATTAGCGGCCTAATGTAAAAGGAACCTATTATTATGAGATGCCAATCCTAACCTGATAAACCATGAGTGTTCTCATTTTGACAATATCCCTGTACCTACATTTATTCAGATTGGCCTATCAAAAGCTTTTCTTAACATTTATACTCGTGATTGATCTTGTTTATGAAGTCTTAGAAGCTTCGTCTAATAGAAGGGAGTATTTCTTCCTCATACCATTAGTGTCAATTTGGAATATTTATTCATAATAACCTTTCTTACAATTTTCTCAACAACAGATTTTGTCATTCACAGTTATGAGAGGAAATTTATCCAGCATTGTGTTGCCTTTTTGTTAGGAACCCATGTCTTTACTTTGTTAGTATGTTGTTGTTGGACGCATATGCTTTGTAAGTCGTCCCGTAGTATTTGTTGATCAATATTTTGTGTTATTGTTGTTGGCGCATATGCTTTGTAAGTCGCCCATAGTATTGTTGATCCATAGTTTGTAACGGCCCATGGTTTCGACCCATAGTATTGGCGCCTAGAATTAGTATATAAGTGTGTGTTGAGACCTATGAAGGCACCGTGAAGTTATTTGTATTGAGCTTGCTCAAAGGAGGTTTCCCCCTCGAAGTGGCCTGTGATCAATATAAAGTGATTCTGAGTTCTGTCATTTCTGCTATTTCGCGTATTCTTGTTAATTAATTGTTGCAGGTGCCCCACATCTGGTATCAGAGCACTTTCTTGGGCTCGCTGGGTGAAATTTCTGCCAAATTTTTTTTCGCATCTGTTGCAGGTTCGGATTTGGGAATAATCCCTATCCGCTTAACTGTGGGAAGTACTTGGGCATAAGCCCTAAAACTCATTGTGAGGAGTACCACAGGAACCCCGAAGTAGCTGGCCCATTAAGAGGACCTGCCAGCGAAAAGGGCAACGACCCCTACGTGATTGACTAGTTCCCACCCGTGAGGTAAACCAAGAGTTGTCGTTTGTGGCAAAGTGGTTATCAGTTTTACCTAAGCCGTGGAGTGAGGGGTATTGCCCCAATACGCAAGCCGTCAAACAACATTGGTGGCCGAGTGAAACCCCTGAACTGTTAGGAAGCCGCACATACCTGGGGTCCATATCTACTTTCAGCTGAACTATTGTCGATCACTGCTGCACCGTTTCAGATCTATTTTGCAAGCCGTTCCAGATTCAGCCATTTTCCATCCATTCGGCTCTGTTCCAGATCTCTTTCGAGTCGTAGCCGCTTCAGTTTTTTCTCCATATCTCCCTTATTTTCACTCTGTTTCCCTTGAAATTTTCGGGGAACCCCTGTCATCCCATTCTGCATATTTCAGTCCTGAGGACCCTATCCCCAATTCCCCTTCCCAAAGCCCGAAATCCCACATTTGTCTATTTTTAGGGTTTGCCATAACTTCCTCAGATTTCACCCAATCACCTTCCAATTTTACCACAGAGTTCCTTTCTGAATTCTGCTTCTTTGTTCCCCTCTGCCAAATTTTCCCATTCTTTCACCCTGCTTATGAAATCCTCATTTTTGCTTCCCTGTCTATCCAACAGTGTCCAAAACCTAGTCAAACCCCAATTACCCTTCTGATTTTTTCCCAAATCCAAATTTTCCCTTACTGAAGTAGTTCATGTTTTTGTTTTCCTACCCAGTCAGGAAAAAAAAAAAATCCTGGTTATGGTTGTCACTCGTGCAGGAGCAAAAACCATGGAGGAAGCACTTGCAGCCATCCAAGCCAAAATCCAGGATCTGGATGAAAAATTTCTCGGTCTCCATCTTGAACATTCATCTATGAACAACAAACGGCAGTCCGAGTCTTCAGTAGACAATGGGTTCTCTTCTTCCAGCAATTTCCGTGGTCCGAAGCTTGATTTTCCTCGCTTCAATGGTACCGATCCAACTGGATGGATCTATCGTGCAGAACAGTATTTCAGTCTGCATAATACTTTTGATGTCAACAAAGTTCCATTGGCATCCTTTCATTTGGAACAGGAAGCTCTTCAATGGTACCGTTGGTACATCAAGGCTCATCCAGAGCCCAACTGGCCAGACTTTTGCCAGCTCCTTTTGCAACGATTTGGTCCTATTTCTTTTGATGACTTCATAGCAGCCCTCACTAAACTTCGCCAAACTGGCACTGTGAGAGAGTATCAAACCGAATTTGAGAATCTAGCCAACCACACCGAAGGATTGTCTGATGAATTTTACCGGAGTTATTTTATCAGTGGTCTAAAGGATGCCATTCACTCTGAGGTCAAAATGTTCTGTCCCAACACAATGATGGAAGCACTCGGGTTGGCTAAGTTGGCAGAAGACAAGATTGCAGCCCAGCAACGCTCCAAGCCCACTTTTGTTCCCTTCCGAAATATGGGTTCTCAGCGACCACCTATACCGCAGGCTCCTCGACCGACTCCTATCAAGCGTTTGTCTGAAACAGAGATGCTAGCACGCAGAGAAAAGGGGCTTTTCTATAATTGTGATGAGAAATTCACTCAAGGACATAGATGTGTTCAGCAAAAGCTCTATCTCCTGGATGTGGAGTCTCCGCTTGCCTCTGAAATGGGTGACGAAGATCCAGAAACACTGGATGCTCCGGTCGACATTCAGGAACCGCCTATTGAACCTCCGTCTCAGGATGACCAGCCAGAGATATCTCTCCATGCTTTAGCTGGAATCACCACCCCCCAAACAATGCGGGTCAGGGGTTACTTCAAGAAGCTTCCTCTTACAATCCTCATTAATTCTGGTAGCACTCATAATTTCATTGACCCTCAGATCGCCAAACAAGCTGATTGTTTTATCCATCCTTGCTCCAACTTTGAAGTCATGATTGCCAATGGGGGCACCTTACCTTGCAAAGGGAAGTGTCGAAATGTGCGTATCTCTATGGGAGATTATAACTTGCACTCTGACATGTTTTCCTTGCCCTTAGGTGGATGTGATGTGGTTTTGGGCGCTCAATGGCTATGCACACTCGGCCCTATATTATGGGATTTTGCCGAACTTTGGATGCAGTTTTCCCTCAATGGACACAAACACACATTGACAGGATTACAACCAGGTTCTCTCAGCATCATCAGTTCACATCGCATGGAAAAACTCCTCAAGAAGAATTCACATGGTGTCATTGCTCAGATCCATTCCATCCAGATGCAACCATTAGCGGTCTCCACTACTCCTTTGGATCTACAACAAATTCTGGATCGATATACAAGTGTCTTTGTTGAACCAGTGGGATTACCACCTTCCAGGCCAGAAGACCATCGTATTCAGCTCCTTCCTGGCAGCATTCCTCCCAACATCAGGCCCTATCGCTACCCATTTCACCAAAAAACGGAGATTGAAATGCTCCTTCGGGACTTATTGAAGCAAGGTATTATTCGCCCAAGCACTAGTTCCTTTTCTTCTCCAGTTATTCTTGTCCGCAAAAAAGATGGGTCATGGCACCTCTGCATTGAATTCCGAGCACTTAATCACCGCACCATCAAGGATAAGTTTCCATTTCCTGTTGTTGATGAGCTTCATGGGGATCACTTTTTCTCCAAGTTGGATATTCGTTCTGGGTATCATCAAATTCGGGTTCATGAGGATGATATTCCTAAAACAGCTTTCCGCACACATGATGGCCATTATGAGTTTTTGGTCATGCCCTTTGGCCTCACTAATGCTCCTTCTACATTCCAGGCCTTAATGAATAAAATATTTCGACCCTACTTGCGGAAATTCATTATGGTATTCTTTGATGATATCCTCATCTACAGTAAAACATGGGATGAACATCTCCAGCATCTGGATCTTGTCATGCAACTTTTCTCTAACCATCATCTCCATGCCAAGCAGTCTAAATGTGTTTTTGGACAAAAGGAAGTTGAGTATCTCGGGTACATTATCTCAGCACAAGGGGTTCGCGTGGATCCTGCCAAAATCGAGGCCATGAACAATTGGCCACATCCTCAGACACTCAAGAGCCTTCGTGGTTTTTTGGGGTTGATTGGATACTACCGCAAGTTTGTCAAGGATTATGGGAAGATTGCAGCGCCATTAACTTCTCTATTGAAAAAAGATGCTTTTACATGGACACCTGCTGCTCAGTGTGCATTTAACAAACTAAAACAATCTATGTGTACTACACCTGTGCTAGCCATGCCCGATTTTTCCAAGCCCTTCACTATTGAGAGTGATGCTTGCGGAAATGGACTTGGTGTTGTTCTCCTTCAAGATGAACACCCCATTGTGTTTACCAGCAAAGCCCTTTCAGGTAAGAATTTAGTTTCCTCTACCTATGAGAAGGAAATGATGGCTATTTTGCATGCAGTACAGAAGTGGCGTCCATACCTATTAGGGAATCATTTCTGCATCAAGACTGATCACCAGAGCCTGAAATATTTCTTGGACCAGCATGTCTCCTCTCCGGCACAACATAAATGGGTTATAAAACTCATGGGTTATGACTATGAGATCACTTACAAGAAGGGTAAAGACAATATTGTGGCAGATGCTCTTTCTCGCACATTTGATGCCCAAGGTTCTCTTTCAACTATTTCTATGCCTGTTCCAAATTGGTTGCAATATGTTCAACAGGGTTATGTCAATGACTCTTCCTTATCTCAGATCATCCAACGCTTGACCAACAATCCTTCTGCTGTCCCACATTACTCTTGGGATGGTGCTTCTCTGCGATACAAGGGTCGTCTGGTGATTCCTCAGAGCACAGATCTTCAACAGGCTATCTTCTATGAACTCCATGCTTCTCCATCGACCGCGCACTCTGGGTTCCTAAAAGCATATGAACGAGCACGGCGTAACTTCTTTTGGCAGGGCATGAAAAGGACAATTCAACAGATGGTGGCCGAATGTGATACCTGCCAGTGCAATAAGGGTGAAACAACACTCCTTCCAGGATTGCTTGAACCCTTGCCCATACCTACACGGATTTGGATAAATATTTCTATGGATTTCATTGAAGGGCTCCCTAAATCTAGCGGGAAGACAGTGATTCTCGTTGTGGTTGATCGTCTCTCCAAATATAGTCATTTTTGTGCTCTCAGCCATCCCTATACAGCCTCCTCCGTCGTTCAAATTTGTATGGACCAGATCTTTCGTCTTCATGGCATCCCTTCTTCCATTGTCTCGGATCGTGATGTGACTTTCACTAGTCATTTTTGGACAGTACTATTTCGCCACACTGGCACCAAACTGAAGATGAGTTCAAGATATCACCCACAAACAGATGGTCGGACTGAAATTGTCAATAAATGCTTGGAAACTTATCTTCGTTGCTTCACCTCGGAACAATAACATTAGTGGGAAAAGTGGCTCCCTCTCGCTGAATGGTGGTACAATACCTCTTACCACATTGCCTCTAAAATGACCCCATATGAATCAGTCTATGGTCAGGCACCTCCAGCTCTTCTTCCATACACCCCCACCAGTTCACGAGTCCGGGAAGTTGACATGGTCCTTCGCAACCACGATTAGATTCTTCACATTTTGCGGGACAATCTTCACATGGCAAGAAATCGCATGAAGCAACAAGCTGATCAGCACCGTTCGGAGCGCACTTTTCAAGTCGGCGATATGGTTTTTCTTTGTCTCCAGCCGTACAAACAATCCTCCTTGAAACTCAAAGGGCGTCATAAGCTTGCTCCAAAGTTCTATGGGCCATATCGGATTCTTCAGAAGATTGGGTCCGTTGCTTATAAATTGTAACTTCCTCCTTCTTCCCGCATTCATCCAGTCTTTCATGTCTCTTGTCTAAAGAAAGTTCTTGTCACCAACATCAGCGGCCAAAGGATTTTACCCGAACTGGATAATGAAGGATCCATCCTTTTGGAGCCAGAGGCCATCCTCAATCGGCGCACGCGTCAGCTTCGCTCTCGCTCTATCACAGAGGTCTTAATTCAGTGGCACGGCATGCAACCATAGGATGCTACATGGGAACCACTCCTGCAGATTCAACAACAATTTCCACATCTAAAGCTTTGAGGACAAAGCTTTTTTTAAGGGTGAGGGGATGTTAGGAACCCATGTCTTTACTTTGTTAGTATGTTGTTGTTGGACGCATATGCTTTGTAAGTCGTCCCGTAGTATTTGTTGATCAATAGTTTGTGTTATTGTTGTTGGCGCATATGCTTTGTAAGTAGCCCGTAGTATTGTTGATCCATAGTTTGTAACGGCCCATGGTTTCGACCCATAGTATTGGCGCCTAGAATTAGTATATAAGTGTGTGTTGAGACCTATGAAGGCAACGTGAAGTTATTTGTATTGAGCTTTCTCAAAGGAGGTTGCCCCCTCGAAGTGGCCTGTGATCAATATAAAGTGATTCTGAGTTCTGTCATTTCTGCTATTTCGCGTATTCTTGTTAATTAATTGTTGCAGGTGCCCCACACGTTTTAGGTGACTTTTGTTGGAAACTAGAATCTGCTTCCATCATTGCACTATGCACTTCAACCCATACAACCAATTCAACTTTAATTTAGGCATCTAGTATATGAACAATGATATCTTCTTCTAATAATTATTGGACTTACCACTATGTTAAGTGGTAGAGCCAGCCTTCGGTCATGTAGTACACTATTTCAACCATCATTCCAAGCCTTGGAAATATTATTTGTGGCCTCATGTAAAAGGAACCTCTTATTATGAGATGTCAATTTTGACCTGATAAAGCATTAATGCTCTCATTCTGATAGTATGTCGTCCCAACACCATTTGTCCTTATAATTCACATTCTACAATGCATGTTAGCTATGAATAACACACCATTCTTTAGTATTGCTTTAAGAACTTATTTGATTAGTACCAATCTCCCTCCCTCTAGAAAACCACCTAAGATACCACTGAGATTGCATCTTTTCTACCTTAGAAAGCATCCAAGCGCATTCCTTTTTGGTATAGTCCTTAGGATTCCAAGGCTTAGGCAGATTATTTGTGGCATCATGTAAAAGGAACCTCTTATTATGAGATGTCAAGTCTGACCTAATACACCATGAGTTCTCTCATTGTGACAATATGTTTGTACCTTGCATATACGTTGTCTATATCGTTATTCTTTATTTCAAGAAACAATCACATCAATTTATTCATATATTCCTATGAAAAGCTTTTCTTCACATTTATACTTGTGATTGATGTTCTTTATCAATCCTTAAAGCTTCGTCTAATAGAAGGGAATATTTCTTCCTCATACAATCTTGTTATATTATTTCTTTTCATAATCACAAGACTTACAATAGCTTAAAGGAAACAAGCAAACAATGTTGTTGGTCCAGAAACATGCTCACAAACAATAACCATACACTATTATAAGAACAATAGATGTAGATAGAGCATATTAAAAAAAAAATTTACAAAATATGCTTGTAAACCAATTCCAAACACTTATGCACAATATATCCCATGTTAACATGTTAGGAAGCTAAAATACTTTACTTGCATGAATGGAAATTATTTTTTTATTATGTTGCTTCCTATTGTAGTTGTCCCATTATATTAAAAAACAAGGTTATTGTCTGAAATCAAACTCATGTTTGTATGTGTTCTTACTATTTGTTATAGCTACCCTACTTGTTGCTATGGTCTAGAACAAACAACTATAACCTTATAAATTAATATTTGGTCAACATCCCTAGATCCAAGTTCAACTAAGAAACCCAACAAATATTCTGCTAACCTTTTCTTCACATGTTATGTATTATAAAACACTAATATCTAGGTTTAAAGAGAGAAGCACCTCACATTTTCATCAACATGCTTTATATCCAGAATAATGCTCCCTTTCTAATAGCCAAGTCATATTTCTATCTATTGTGATCCTTTTCCTATGCTCTTAAACAGTTAACTAGAACCTAACAACTTTCTACTCGATTAACATCCCAACTACTCTTGTAACCTTCTGTCACATCTTAACTCTTCCAATAACGTACGATATAAGTTTCAAAATAAAATAAAGAATCTATGAGGTTGTTTCTACATGTTTCCTTATTACTCTAATACGCACGTTCATTGGTAAAAGGAAACCAATTTCAAACCCTTCATTTGTGTATTCTTTCCACAAATATTGTTATGTATTGTGTATATCAAATGATCTTTTGTCATGTTCTCCTATATATTTTATATTTACACTTAATATCAATATCGCCCCTTTTTCCAGCTTACTTTTGTAGTCCAAATATTCTCACTACCACGCTATGGACACTCTGTTGACCGGAAATGTTGTTTCACTTCTGATGCATGGTGCTGTTGACCTATGCCCACTTGTACAAGTTGTTGCTCTCAATCAAGTAAGCTCTCTTAACTCAACAACTTCCCACTTTCGAATCTCTATCTCTGATGGAATTCATAGGCACGATACATTGCTTCCAACTAGCTACAATAGCGTTGTGGAAAACCACCAACTCCAAGCAGGTTTGATCATCAAAGTCATCAAGTGTACATGCAACACTATACACGATGCAACGTATGCTTTTCTTTCTGCATCTTATTTTGAACTTATTTTATTTTGCACTCCCAATAATTGTAACATATTTTTTACTATACTTACTTACCTTAATTCTTTTTTCCAGGACTATCACATTGGGCACATTCGAAATTGTCACATTGGAAACAACAATTGTTGGATACCTATCCCCTTTCAACGTCACCCCTAGATTTACCTCCCACAATAGTTCATCTATTTCAGAAAAAAAAACACCCTTGATCCCCAAAACCCTTCACTTTCCATACCTTCCTCACAAAATCCAACCCCAGACCTTGTTGCACCTACTCTTCAATCACATCGCTCAACCCTTCCAACAAAACTTGGACCATTCAAGGGAAAGTTGCTGCAAATACAAGTATGAACGCCTACACCAACCAAAAAGGGACTGGTCAACTCTTTGGGTTTGACCTTGTTAGTTCTACCAGAGATGAGATTCATATCTTTGCTTTCAATGAACTAGCTACCTCATTATATGACCAAATACAAGTTGGCATAGTCTACACATTCTCAAATGGAACAATCAAACTGGTCAACCCAACATACAACCATTTGAAAAGTGCTTTCGATATTTTCCTTAACCCCTCTGTCATGTCCCAAATTTGGTATTGGGTCAAAATGTCCTAATCACATTGTCCCTATTCATTAGAGTTTGTCAAATTGATGCTAAAGGTCAAATAATTGCCAAGGAGGAAAATTACTAGTTTCCTAGGTTTGGGGTGGAAGCTTTGGGATTTGGAATAATGGGGATAATAAATGATGTTTGAACATTAGAATGGCATAAATATTTAATAAAGGAGATAAATAAATATATACAAGTGAAAATCAAAGTGGCATTTCATCATGAAGACACATGGAAGAAGTGGGACCCACATATGGCTAGATTTCCCCACTACACTTGGCATCATTCTCTCACCAATTCGAATTCAAGGTGAATGGTAACATACTTGGGGGAGTCCAAAAGGTATTATTCATTGCATTACTCATCCAAGGTCGAAATATAGAGGAAGAGTAACTCCCATGGAAGAGGAAGAGGCAATTTGGAGCTAGTGAGACACTTGGGCTAGATTCCCTAGCTCTATGACAACAATGATGAAGATGCTATGACACCTATGACACAAATCAGACCTGAAGGATGAAATATGACATATATGACATGTCAGGGCTAAAAATAGACTCCAAGAGGGCGCTCAAGGGTGTTAGGGCAGCTAAGATGCTTCCACATGTGATTTGGTGGAAGTGGGAGACTAGGAATTGTTGTACAAGTGGTGTTCTTTGGAATCTCTTCCCAACTTGAGTTGGCATGAGTCTCTTGGAGGCAATTCGACCCATGGAGGACATTAGAATTTTATAAATTTCAATAACAAATAATGAAACCAGCTTTTGATCATTTGTAGAATTTGCAATTGCATTTGTGAAGAGGGAGAGCTAGTGGATGACTAGTTTCTTGCCTTAGCCAATTTCGAGGGTGAAAGATTCCCATCCAAATTGGCAATTGGAAAGGCCATTCAGACCTTTCATTTGGATATTTAATGGAGTCTTTATTTTCAGGTGTAAGCTACAGGGAAGCTCATGGTTTCTTCTATTGCAGCTCGCTCCTTCAACCATTTCCAGTTTTGATGGCATATTCTTGATCCTTGAGGGAGGGCGTTTTTGGTGAGCTATTGTACTCTTTGGGGGAGATTCTAATTCCCAATTTCTTTTTTAATATGAATTAAATACTCTGTTCTTCATCTCCAGAAAGTTTCAGGTCGAAATTCCAAGTAGAAATGTATAAATCTCATTTTTAATGGAAGAACAATGCCATTTCCCCACTACCTTGTTGTGAACCAATGTATTGATGATGATTTCGAATGAATGGATGATTATATGATGAATTTGTGATTAATGGACTGAAATGGATGTATTTTACAAGTTTCATGTACTGTACTTGGGCATTTGAAGTATTTTTACTCGGTTTAATTGCATTGGGAGAAGAAATAGTGCCATTTCCCCAAGGGTCGAATTGGTGATTTTTGCAGTTGAATGGAAGAGGGTGAGAACAGTTGTAATAAACCATTAATGGTGCATATGAGAGCTTAATAACATAATTAACACATTACATACCTCTGGTCATAAATTTGAGTGGGTTTGGAGGCATTTGGGAAGCCATTTTCAGTACTTACCTTAGGGGGATTTGAACCCCAAATTACTAGTAAAATTGCATACTTGGTCCAGAATCTTAAGAGAGTTTGCAGAGGTATTTTGGTGGCCATATTTTATCCCTGAACATCATATTCAATCCCTAATATCATTCATACACCTTACTTGAAGATTTGAAGGCATTTGGAGTCAATTTGAGACCTAGAGACCAATACTAGTCAAAGGGAAATCACTAGTAAAGTTACCTACATTGACCAGAATTGAAAGAGTATTTTCATAAGTGTTTTAAAGGTACAAAGGAATCCTTGAAACATGTATTTATGTTCTAATATCATTCATATACCTTCTCAGAAGATTTGGGATCATTTGGGGCAAATTTGGGACCTAGAGATCGAAACTAGTCAAAGGTCGAACCAAGGAAAAAAGTGGAAAATTGCAATTTTAATAAAATTCCTAACAAGGGACATTACACCCTCCTCAACAATTCAACGATGCTTGGAACAGTGCCCACCAATTCCTTTTCATTGCTTCCACTTTAAAGCTATCCATGACATCAAAACTACATCCCTCAATTCCATGGTTGACCTTATTGGAATTATCATTTATGTTTCCCCTGCATCAACTATACGCAAAAGGGATGGCTCTGAAACCATTTTCCGAACAGTTGGGTTGAGGGACATGTCTGGGTATAGCATAGACATAACACTTTGGGGGGGAGCATTGCACAATTGATGGTGCCCAACTTGGAAACCTTTGAGGATTGGCTACTCCCCCTATCCTTGCAATAAAAGGTGGGCGTCTTACAGAGTTCAATGGAAAAAACATTGGAACCATATCCAACACCAACCTCCTTATAAACCCAAATATCGAGGAAGATCAAATTCTCAAATCATGGTTTGCTGAAAATGGATTCCATTCAGCCTCCCCATCTTTGAGCAGAAAATCCAACTCGTCTTCTTCTAGCTCCTACAAACGCATTTCCATCTCTGCACTACAATATCTCCAACCCTCTGAGAAGGAAAATTAGTATTCAATTATTGCTACAATCACCCATATTAACATCGATGACTTTCATTTCCTTGCATGCCCTCTATTTTCGATGGAATACAATTCATGAAAAAATTTCCCACAAAGTTGGTAATGTTTGGCATTTTGCAAAATGTGATGGGGAGTTTACAAAGTGTGCTTACCGATACATACTCAAACTTGACTTGATGGATGCTATTGGACAACTATATGGTATCATATCTTTTGATGATCTTGTGCAACAACTCTTGGGGGTCTCTGCAAAAGATTTTTTCCTTCTATCAAATGATCCAACATCTCTCCTGGAAATTGTTCAACGTGTTTGTTCTCGACAATACCTTATGAACTTATCAGTAAAGATAGAGACTTTTAATTAAAAATCTCGCTTGAAGGTGCTTCTGGTCATGTCAGAGGAGGTTTCACCATCATCGGCACCCGTCGATTCACTTGGTGAAAGCGAACACACTGTGGTTAATAAATGTCCAATTGCTCGCAGGCTTTGAACTCTACCTTCGAAAACACTTTCACCACAAAAATACTACTCTTCAATTCCGCCTTTCTGTACTTTCTATCTCATACTTAGAAACTACACATTTTTGTATACACACTGATACCTAAGTGGTACTTGTAACAAACAATGAGAAGTCTTGAATATTATATTAATTAGTTTTGTTGAAACATTGTGTTATATTACATATTTATTTCACCCTATCTTGCCACTTTCAAATTTGTACTTAGAATTAACATTGCTTTTTCGACTTTATACTTCTCTTCTTTTTAAACACTGTTCAAGAGCGTCTGTATTTCTTTCTTGCAACAAATTCGCATAAATTATCCATAAACACTCTTCCAATGATTAAATATATAGTATGTTTCTCTTCCACCAAAGGCACCATAAAGTTCATAACCACCAAACAATTTTTTTGTAGGCATGTCAGCCAATGATGACAATGATCAAATCAATGCACACAGAAGAGTTCTATATGCTCAAAAGAAAAAAAGAAAACAACAAGCGTCAACGCCTTCTATATAGAGTTGCTCGTCAACTTGTTAATATTTCTTCTTCGTTTCACATTGTTCAACCTCTCCTTACACCCTCCGCACCATCCACATCCACATCCACACTAATGCATCCACAAACATCGGCCTAGATGGTGCACAGCAACGGTTCCGTACAAGATTGGACAAACTATCTCCCATGAATGTATGCTCTATATGCATGGAGTCTTATCTTGGAATTAAAACAAAACACTTTTCTGGTGCATATGCATGTTCTCTGTGCATTATGGAACAAAATGCCCACCGTTTTTCCTTTGCAAACAAAATGGATCCTTGGATACAACCATCAGTGCTAGTTGTCCTTACTCAAGTTGAAGAAATGCTCATTTCTCGTGTTAACCCAATTTTACAAGTCACTCATGCTCGTGGGGGGAAATATACATATTCTGGCCACACTATTAGCTTCCCACAAAACATTACTAGCATTGCCACTTTCCTCCCTCACTTACTCTCAGACATAGACATCCTTATTGTTCGTAAATGCAGTCCTACGAATAATCCTTATGACTTCTTTGTTAGTCGAGCACGTGTTCTTGCTGCTCTCTAATACAAACTTTCAAATGACCCCTACTACAAAGATGTTCAAGTTAACTCAACTGCATTATCTTCTTTTCCTCTTGAACCAACCGACATTTCATCCCTCCTTCGGCAAGTCACACCTGATGAAACCCCACTTGTTGACTGTACCTCAAATTCTACTATTCAATCACCCATCTTCCTTGAACCCCATGAAGAACAATCCTCCTCCTTTATATCTACATAAAAAAATTGTAGAGCTGAGGTTGATGAAATCAAATGCTTCTTGGGCACAAGCGATGCACCAATTCTACCTTGCATTGACTGGCCCCTAATAGACGTTTCCCCTATCAATGAGTACAACACAATAGGCCTCCTCTCAATGGCTTTTCCAACCTTGTTTCCCACTGGAATCACAATGCTTAAACAACCACACATTCTAGAGGTTGGTATGGACAATTATGCACTGCACCTTATTCGATACAATGACAATAGATTTGGCCAACATCCTCGTTTTTGGTATTACATATATAACCTCATGATGCGCTACCGTAGCCATTCTACTACTTATGTGTTTGTAAAACGTAACATTGAAGATACATTGCCTCCAACCATCTCAGAACTTGTACAACAATTACAAGACTTGCCCGATACTAAAATCGCTAAGCAAGTCATGCGCTTTGGCTCCACCCTTCGCGGGACACGCTCCTTCTGGAACAAATGCAGGGGTGAACTAACTAACATGATCAGTCAACAAGGGACACCAGCATTCTTCTTCACTCTCACCGCAGTTGACACGAAGTGGCCAGATTTGCATTCTTTGATACGTGGACAAGCTCCAACCACTTCAAATCAACAACACCAATGGAGAATTCGCAAACTTATAGCCAATCCACACATTGCATCTCATTACATGGACAATAGATTCAAAATATTCCTAGAAGAGGTTCTTCAAAAAGGCCTTTCTACAAAAGACTACTGGTGCAGGTTGGTAACAAATCATATTCCCATCAAAGTTCAATGTATTCAAAACCTCAAATGTTCGTTCTTGATATTTATATTTTCCATGTAGGTATGAATGGAAACACAGGGGATCTGCGCATATACATGGCTTCTTATGGTTGGACAATGCACCCAATATGGACACGTTAGACCGGGGAGATGCTACCAAGGTCGAAGATGCAAAACAATACTTTGACAAGTTTGTTACAACATGGAATCCTCGAGTCAACCCTTTTCAAACCCCATCCTTCCAAGCCTCTACGATAAATGATGCATGCACCATTGGATCACATTCCATACTTGCAACCGATCACTTGGATGACTATGAAGACCTTGTTAATTGTGTCCAAAGGCACACAAAATGTTCAGAATCTTCTTACCTCCACAAACAAGGATCATCTCTTCAATGCCGTTACGAATTCCCCTTTTATCTACAACCTACCTCTTCCTTATTCATTGATGCAAATGGCTGGAAAACATACAACCTTGCAAGGAACGAGTCCCTCCTAAATATTCACAACCCTACCATGCTCTCAATTTGGAGAGCTAATGTTGATTGCCAACCTGTTCTCTCTAGACATGTTGTCCTCAAATATATTTCAAAATATGCAGCAAAGGCAGAGCTCAAATCAGAAATCTACCATGCACTTCTTTCTCATCTTGCACATGCAACTCCACATGATGCCCCCATCCTTCAACCAATAAGACGTTTCTTGTCAGAGATTGTTGCAGATCGAGACATTGGCGCACAAGTGACTTGCCACATGCTACAAAAACTCCCTCTTTGTCTTTGCAACTGTTCTTTTCTATCCTTGAATGTTAGCCAAAGCGTTTTCCGTCGTATTTCCAATGACTCTCTGGACACCCCAGCAACAACCACCTTCATTTTTGCATACATGCAACGACCCCCTGCACTCAAACAACTTACCCTTCTTGAAGCTGCACGCTCTTGGTCATCCTCACCTCGTAGAAATCACTCCCAATGGAAACCAAACTACCCTACCAAAATTGTTCGAGTCTTTCCTCGTTTCACTACCATTCCACCCTTTACTACATATTCCTTTGTTTCCTTTTGTTGGATTGATCTCCTCCTATACAAATCTTTTTGCACCCTCCGCGATGACATTGGATCCACAACATTATCTATAACCTCTAATTGTCTTCGCATTAAAGACACATAACACTGCATGGCATGTTGATCGTTTTCCAGAAGCCCCCAGTACACCTCCCTCCGATGACTCTACTTCTACTTCCAACCACTGTCCGTTATCCCCTGCCATGGATGAATGGGAACTCCTATCTCAACTCCACCCTGGAAACAACCTCTATGTTGATGACCTTGACATTCTTGGCCATCGTGACATTGACAAAGAACACAATTGGACTGGAAACCATTTTCCTTCACACATGCATGCAACGGCCATATCATTCATTGACCTCACTCGATTTTCCTCCCAAGTACAACCAAACACCTTTTCATCTTCATGTTCTCTTGCCTCCTTGTCTCCCACACAACGCATGGCCTTTGACCTTATTATCGCACACTCCACAAATTCTACAAGCCCTCCCCCACTCAAATTGGTCATTCAAGGCACTGCAGGAACAAGAAAGTCTTTCTTGATTTCTTGCCTTAGATCTGAACTCCAACATGCCTCTGCCGACATACCTTCACCCTTGCTCCTCCTTGCTCCCACCGGTATTGCTTCCTTTCACATACATGTCCTGACAATACATTCTACACTTTGTATACCCATTACTGAGATGCACCCTCTTGAAGGCCAATCCCTTTCAAGCTTCCAAGAACAATTCCACCATATCATATACATCATCATTGACGAAATGAGTTTCATTGGCCCCAAAATGTTAACCTATATGGATGACCGTTTACGTCAAGCCTTCCCTTCCCAATGTACAACCCCCTTTGGTGGTTGCTCCATCATCTTCCTTGGTGATTTTGGACAGCTGCTCCTTGTAAAGGAAATCCCCATGTATGTTGGGGCATCACGAGGGAATGCTCTCTGGCGTACTTTTGACACTTTTGTCACTCTTTCAACCATCTTTAGACAACAAGGAAACACCCCTTCTCAAGTTTCCTTTCATCAACTCCTGCTCAATCTTTGAAATGCAATACCAACTCTTGAATATTGGACCCTCCTCATGTTAAGGACAACCTCGTCCCTTTCACATGAAGAAAATCATACATTTGACCAATGCACTCATTTGTACGCAACTAATAGCTTTGTTTCATTACACAACAAACAAATGCTAAAACTCCTTAACATGCCAATTGCACATTGCTTTGCAGAGCAAAATAAACAACATGTGCAAACCTCGATAGATGATGAACAACTTACATTCAAGGTTCTACTAGCAATTGGTCAACAAGTCATGTTGACAACCAACTTGTATGTGTTAGCAGGCCTTGTAAATGGCTCACTTTGGAAAGTTATTGCAATTGTCTACAACTCCAACGATCAACTGCCTACATTGCCATCTTATGTTGTAATTGAATTTCTCCACTACAAAGGCCCCATTGCACCGTTGTCGGGGAGGTGCTAAAGGGATTGGAGTCTAGGTAGATAGGGGTAGATAGGTTTCTTTTACATTACACAACAAGAGGGAGGGGAGAATGGTAAGACGATAGGTAAGAACCCGCGCATCCACTATAGTGGGGTGCCCCAAAGCCTTGTTGTTCCTTTCCGCATAAGTGTGATTTCCTTTCTGTACGTCTGAGTGTTTAATTTTCTGCAATTTATTTTCATAAAGTTTGCCTTCTTTCTTTTCAAGTGTGTTATTATTTCAGCAATTTTAGTTCGCAAATTTGTTTTAGTGATAGAAAGTATTTAAAAAAAACATAAAAAACAATTTTTGGTGTTGTAAGAACCCCAAGGACTAATCCATGTGTGAAGTAGGATCTATCAACCAACAAAATGGATTCGGAGGTGACCATCAATATGAGAGAACTCTCTCAAATCCTAGCAGCAGTTGGAAATTCTTCTTATCAGGTAGAACACATCCTGATAGCAGTTAAAATTTTATCTACTTCTCCCGACACAACAAACATACCAAAGTCCCAAGAGCCACAAAAAGATGTTCCTTGCCAAATTGCAAAGGAAATTGATAACTTGGGAACTACATCCGAAGGAGAGAAATCGGAAATTAAAGAGTTCCCTACATGCAAGCTGACAGATCCTATGCATACTTCTGAATCAATCAACCAAGAAGAGGGGATCTACATGACATGATGACGGAAGGTGAATACCACGATTACGTTGAAATATGGTTTCAAGAGGTAACTCAACCACAATACCATTCCTTCATTCGACACCTTCTGTTGCAAAAGCAAGTAAGTCGGTTGATTCTCCACATCCAGGTAATCACTGCTTTAAATTTTTCATATGTGGATATAGGTATTTTTTTCATTTTGCTTCGCACATGGTTACATTGGAAAATTTCTTACACTTGAATAATGAGTTTTTCTTTCTTTTAGATAGCATAGGATAGTATGTATATAAATAAAAAGTTGTATGTGGTTGGTTAGCTTTAGATATTCATACAACTTTACTTTATGTTTTCCTTTAAAAATAAAAGAACTAAGAATAAGATCATGTTAATGACTAAAAGTAATCTAACATCATACATGCATATTTCTTATTATACCAATTACTCAAAGACCTACTTTAATTATTATGATCCCCACAAAACTCAATCTTACACCTATGGAGTCCTAGTTCATCTTGGACTCATTATCAAAACTTGTCTCTAAAGCACCTTTAAAAGGTAGCCTAAAAGTAGGTGATATTTTCTATTATGTGGGGAACATTACTGACCTTTTATGAAGAAGATAGACTATGAAGTCAAAGAACAGCTTTAAGTTATTATCTTTTGACATGATCTGTAATTTAGGCCATTATAAATAAAGTTGCTTATAAGGTTCGTGCTAAAATATTGAATTATGTGTTTAGCAAGCTTAGCACACTCTAGTGCCAACCGGATTCCTTACAATATATATATATATATATATATATATATATATATATATCATTATATGAAGCAAACCCGCCAAACACTAAACAGGCTCGCTAGCAGCGGGTCCATGCTAAGTAAAATCTTAAACAAGGAAGCTCGATAAGTGCAAGTAAATCCGTCGGGGTACTGAATAGGCTCGCTGGCAACGGGGCTATGCTTGCATGGTACCAAGATAAACCCACCGGGGTACTGAACAGGCCTGCTGGCAGCAGGGCAATATCGGGTAAAAGAGGTTTGGTTAACGCTTTGCTATTCACATGGCTCATAAAAAAACCTAAGTATAAAAACACATGTTTAGGCCGATTATTTATACTGTCATTATATAATGGCTGTAAGTTGGACTTGGACCCTGTCATCTAATTCAAACAATACCTAGGATATGATTATCCTAGAAATGGGACCCATAACTATAGTAAATCTCACAAACTCTATGGTGAACCCTATCTATTTTCTTCGGATGATAAGAGAGCTTTACAATGAGTCAGGGATGACTAGTTTCCTATAGGCTTTATAGAAAATCCAGTATGTGGTCTTCATGAGCATAAACTGATGGATTTGCATGTATTGAAGAATCTGACTTAGTATGATATTGTTTTGGTCATATCATGAATACTTCTTTTTTTTCGGAATAGTTTTAGAATAATGATGTTTTTTTTAGGATTTCCTGCTGATTGATGTTGATCCAGAATGTTTACATAAGAAGCATACAACCCAATATTAATTTATTAATGGCCCGGGGACGTGCCATACCTTCGGTTTGGGGGAGGATTCAAAATTATTTCTATTTTTTCCGTTTACTAGGATTCAGAATAGCTTCTATTTTTTCTGTTTACTTATAATATAATTAAAGTTCTTCTACAATAATCTGTTGTTTCAGGAATAATGCAAGTAATAGAAGAAAAAAATGTTCTAATCCATGTTGAAAAAAGAAGAGCGACTGAAGATTTTAGAAAAGCAGGTTTACATCATCCTTTTGTGTGTTGGCGGCCTCATAAATTCTCTGCATAATCAGCAACAATCAGATCTAGCAAGCACATCTTGTACAGACAAATGGTCTGTATGAAGGGTCGAATGAATCAAATAAATGATGATCCGAATGAAACCATAGGTTATAACATCATGATTAAGTGTGTTAAGGTTTTTTTTTTCTATTGATAAATCTAATCAACTAACCATATCAGGAATTAATCAAATGCCATCTATGCACACGATCTCATTCCTTCAATTCATCTCGACTTCACCAAATGAATCGATTAATAATGCATTATTGCAATTTTCAGAATTATTATCTGATTATCATATGGTTTTAACTTTTCGTTAAGTTATATAAAAATAAAAACTCAACATGCGAACCATCATTTTATTAATTAAAGATCATCATGATTTTTAATGCACTATGTTATAATCCTATGATGAAAATTTTCTTTCAACTTGTCCAAAGTTTACTTTGGACATGGTTGAATATTTCACAAACCATATGAATTCGTTAACGCACACATCTTTATTATGGTACACGTTTCAAAAATTCTGAATAATGGCGTGATCGTTTAAACGTGCCAAATTTTTGTCTCATGATTTTTCAAACATTCAGTTGGACCTTGCTTTAAAACTGACCCCTGCTTGATCCTCACCATCATTCTGCTCACTCTCATCCTTTTCGAGTCCATCCAACCGCATCCACTTCTTCCTTATTTATTTTTCTCTTTGCTCAGTGGGACCTAGCATATCTTCGGTTTGGGGGAGTGTTGACGTCCATTTTTGTCACCATTTTGTATCATTCAATGTACTTGAAATGGTGTTATTTCTATCATTTTTTCTATATTAAGTTGTTTTCTTTGCCATTCATCCCATCAAACAGTCCAGGTATGCATATATTTACCTATGATGCAAATCTTGTTTATATTTCGTTATATTATGATTTGTTTACGTTCAAATGACATTTTTTGGACGTAATTGATGTTTATGTTTTAATTTGCAGGCTGCGTTTTTCAAATAACCTTTCATTCAAACCGCGTGTTTATATTACTAATCTTAACCACATTTAGCTCGTCGTTTAGCTCATCATTTAGCCTCGTGTTCAGCCCGCGAAATCCACGGTTGGCATATCTTAGACCATTAAATGCAGAGAAGGGCACGTGGGTTCTGTTTGAAATGCAATGGGCATGGTTAATGAGCTATTTCTCTAGAAGATCCGTCCCCAGGTTCTCCAAGCTTGCCAACACATCCCACACCCATGTCAACACTCCAACACACCGATTCTTCTACTCATTCGGCCTGGGATCATGCGTACCTATCCACACCTATTCACGTTCATTCACACTGGCGTTCTGGAAGAAGCCCGCCTACCCACGATCAGTTCGCCAACACGTTGTTCGTTCCACGTCTGAGGTACATCAACGCTGCAGCAACTGGGTGAAGGAATTAACCCCGTCAAAGTCTGAAGGATGCTCCTTGCACTGTTACGCATCAATTAAATCAACAGTTACAATCATTAAATGCCTCTATTATTAGAGAGATCGACTCTGTCGACCCTCTCACCCATTGTACTTTATAAATAGTTTCCTTTGAGACTAAGACGAATTAGATAGAAGTTTAAAAGTCTGCTAGTTTAGTCTGGTTTTAAAGAGTTAGTTGTTAGTTGTTTAAGCTATAGGAACTGTAATTCTCTCAAGTTAATGGAAGTTTTCATTCGTTGATGCTCTGCTAGTAGTAGCGCACTGATTTAGTTTCCCCTCTGATTGCTGGGAAGGGCCCCTCATCAATTGGAGGTTTTATTTATATTTTTTTGCATTTCTTTTCTTGCAAATAGCTAGTTTATTTTCCTTTGTGTGTAATCAATTTCATTTTTCTGTATATGTCATCTTCTTCATTCCTATGTAATTAATATTTTGTTGTTAATATAATCTCCCTTCTTTTGAACTAGGAATGGTCGACCAATAGTTTAATAATTTGCAATTTGTTTCTGATTCTTCTTTCATCATTGTAGTTAGATATCGCTACCAATTCCTCCATAGTTAGCATTAGCTTTTTTCTCTTCTCCTCTGTTAGTTTTTCTTCTATTTTGTTGTAGGTTAACTCTCTCTTCTTCCATCTTAACCTTCTTCCTATATCTCATAGAAATCATTCCTCTACTTAGATAAGGACTAGAATAGATAGCTTCTTGTTAACTTAACTTCTAAATAATCTCTCCACTGCTTCCTTTGCACTGTAGAATCATATGCATCAAACCAGCTGGTAATTAAATCATCCAAAATTCTTCCTCTCCTTTAGTTTAAATCACTTTCCTCCATTCAGACTGTCATTCGGACCGCCATTCAGACATGCATTCGGATTGTCATTCGGATCTTTACACTTTCTGCACTGTTTTAGGCCTTTTTCAGAATCTGATTTCTTCTGCCTTTCAACCATAATTCTTCCTGCTTCTAATCAATATTTTTAGACGTAATTTAAAGCTTATTTCATATTACTTAAAGTTCTTAATCAAGTATTGTAATTATTTCCTCCTTTCTCTTACTTCTTCCTTAACCCTCTTTCAACCTTCTTCCATAGTTAAATTCTTCATATCTAATTTGCTAATTAGTTACTGTTTTAGAATGTATCAGTTTTATCCTTAAGTACAGTTTGTCATAAGTTTTCAAGATTTGTTTTAGATAATATTTAATAATTCAATTTCCCAAGTTATTTCAGTTTTGATAAATTTCTTTGTTAATCATAGGATCAGTTTTCCATTCATACAAACAATGAAGATGTTCATATAATCAGATTTGGTTCAAATAAATATCTTTATTAAGTTTTCTGCTTGCTTCATTTGTTAATCAATTTCTTGTTTTCATAGATAGAATAAATTCTTGCATTTCAATTATGAAAGTCATGCGAGTAGTTAAAATAATATAGTTGTATGTTAGCACATTTGCATCTTTAGTCAGCTTAGGATAGTTCAAGCCTTCAATCTTGCACATATAGTGATTGCATCTCATAAGCTCCCTTCATGGGTTAACAATTTAAATATTGGAATTATTTAACACATAATTTTACCCAACAATTCTTCCAATCCAAATTATGTCCCCATTCCTCCTATAACAAGGGGTTCACGAAGGCAAGTACCACTTCGAATGGCATGGGGTTTAACAATCCATAAAGCACAAGGGATGACCCTGCGAAATGCAACAATAGATATTGGCAACATTAACCGACAAGGCCTTACATTCACTGCAATATCAAGAGTTAAATCTTTGTCAGGCCTTCGCATATCTCCACCTTTTTCCTTTTCTAGGTATTCTCGAATGAAAGATAGTCCCTATGTGCAACACACAATACAATAAGAGAACTTGCTTGCTTCATAGTCTTTGTAGCCACATGCTCCATAAAGTTACATTCCTGCTCCTTTTCACCTCTACTTTGCATACCTATTACTTTACTACATTCTCCTTTTTTCAAAATGAATTGTCTATTTTTTTCAGATCTTGTATTCCTATTGCTACCATCATTGAATATTTTCCTATAGAAGACAAGAAAATACTACTCTATAAAGAAGACAAGAAATTTAATCTTCATATCAACACTTTTCTTGTACTACTCTATCTTATTTACTTCATTGTGTTGTCATCACTTTTTTCAAAGCAAGCACATCACAACATTTCATCCCATGTTAGTTTACTCTTTTTCCAAAAAATATAAAATGTCCCAATATATATACTTCACTATGGTACCATGCATTGTTTGAATATATAATATTTAGTTTTATTGCATTCAAAAGTTATCCTGTAATGCTTTTTTGAAATGGAACCATATTCCCATAAAAACTGTCGAGGGTCTGCCCAGAAAATGTCTCCATAGTCTGGCGAGGGTCGATGATGAATTTTCTGGTTGTTGAAGTAATCTAATCGAAATGGTCGATACTCCAGCTGAACAAATAATGATTGACCATTGAAAACCAGTTCATTTGTTTCAGCCAATGAACATCATCATATTGTATAGTTCGACTTGGTGCATAGACCAGTACAGTTCATTGATTAAAAATTTGTTGATTTGCATGTTGAATATTTTAATTCGTACAATCTTCAAACATTGGTCGACTTTAAAAATAAAAATAAAAAACTTGACGTCCTTTGACAAGAGAGAAGTCTATTCCTTCAGTTATTGCATATGATTTATTTATTTTATATGCTCGAAGTTGAGTTGATATGATTTTTGATCGAAGCATTATTAGTTGAAAAGTTATATTACGGTCGATTCTTCATATGGTCGAAAATTTTGAAAATGGTCGGTTGATGTTTTTAGTCGAAGTTAGACATGTACAAGTTGTAATACTTTTTAGTCGAAGTTCTCCATATACAAGTTGTCATGCTTTTTTGGTCAAGGTTGATATGTATGATCGGGTATATAAAAAAGGGGTCGATATGCCAGATCTTGGTCAGTCCCTTATAATATTTAGTCATGTCTTTATTAATTTTTGGTCGACATATTGCATACGTTGGTCGAGGTTGTCCAAATATAGTTAAATGGTCGAGTCTTTTAAGTGGTCATTTTGTTGTAAAAAGTGTCGGGTTTTCAGCCAACCATATAGAAGGTCACTTGAAATATAGAATTTTTCTCGAAATAATGAAGCTTCAAATGGTCAACTCGTAGATCTCGACGTCATCAGGCTGCATGGTAGTAAGATCTCTGTCTGACCAAGTCTGTTGGTCATTATTATTTGTCTTCATAAAACTCTTAAATACACATGATTATTGTATCCAAGTCGACAACCGATTAGTTGTCTTCCTTGTCGGTGGTCGACAATTTCAATAAAGTTCTATGGATTTAATCATCGACAACCAATTAGTTGTCTTCCTTGTCGATGGTCGACAGTTTCAATAAATTTCTATGGATTTAATCGTCGACTTCTTTTGGTGGTCGGTCTTTTTATCTCAAACGAAGCACTCTTAGTTGATTCTAATGCTGGTCAACTTCCATAGTTGACATAAGCAATGATATCATCCTGGTCGGCGCTCAATCATTGGCCACTGGTCAATGGACACTCCATGAAATTCAATGGTGGCAAAACTTTCTTGTCGACTATTCTTCAATTATCGCATCAACTATCTGCTCAAATGCCAAACGTTGATGGATTACCTAAGGACTGCTCACCATTGTGGATATTGATGTCAATTTTACAGACAAAGGATAAATCATTCATCATTTTCTTTGTATTTGGCATTATTCTGTCAGGCAGTCTTTCCAGGAAATCAACCACACACCTCTTAACTATGTGGCCGAATTCATGGACACTTTGTTTTGGTCAACTCTATCAATATTTGTAATAATTTCTTTTGAAAGTGGTTGAGGTAATCTTTAGTCGTGCATCAATGAAATTACGAGTGTTTGTTAGATATCAAATTTTTTGGTCGAAGTTCAATTGGGTCGATGTGACATGAAGTCTAGGATCAAGATTTCATGGAACTTAAAATTTGCAAGAAGGTCATTTTCAAATTAAAAACAGTGTTTTCATTCAGATAGGTTGCACATTCAACCCTTCTAACTTTTAGTTTCCACTATCTGACATAAAGAAGAGCTACATTTAGGGGATTGATTTTTATTGTATTCTTTCCATTCATAGTTGTATAGCTTATATCGATTCAACATTTCATTAGTATTGTTTAAGCACAAAATGTACTATATCTTGTGTTCCCCAAATATTTATGCTTATGTCTACCCATTTTAAGAAATACGAGTAATTAGGATGGCAACAGAATTTTACAACTTATATATGCTTAAGTCTGTCCATTTGAACAAATAACACCGATTACTCTACCTTGAATACTAGGTACCTTGTAAACATTTAAATCAAGGTTCCTCACTATTCACACTGTATGTTTTCAAATCAGGTATGTCTAAAAAAACCGCCAAAAGGAAGGGCCAGCAGATCGAGCTTGAATAAGAAACAACTCCAAAAATACAAATGGAAACACTATTTGAAGACACCAAACCCATCATAGGAAGCACCCTTGAGTTCAAATGGGGCGAGCTGTACATAGCTATCAAAGACGAAAAAATACCTAATTCGACCCTGGAGGAAGGCATGCTTTATCAAAACAACAAGAGGTTCGGCCTTCACAAGGTAGCTACATGGCCAAAATTGTTTCACTGCTCATAGGTGATTGTGTGTATCTTGCCCCATGTAGATACTACCACAAGGATCATTTCAAATGCCACTGGAGGAGGGCTCACATCCTTCCAACCAGCCCACCTTGCCGCTGCATACAAGCTTCCTACGTCCAAAGTATTACTAACTGACGATTGGGTAAGACGTGCCAATATAGATAATGCTGAATGTGCAAGGAAAATGCTCCTACCAGAAAAACAACTTAGACCCAAATCTAGAGGGGAATATGACAGCCAAAACTTAAGGACCCCCTATCAAATCATAGTGTTAATGTTGAGCAGACTCTTCGGTCTACCAAACTCCAACAACTATAAAATCAGTTGGGTTCCATTGATATACCATGTTGCCACACATGGTACAGTCTTCAATTGGGCACATATTATTTCATACAGTATGGCATCAAACATTTCTTCAGCTCAAACCGGCCTTTCACAAGGGAAATCAGAATTCTTCATGTCTAGCTACCTCATCGATTGTATATTAGTCAGCCACCATTTCCCTAATTTGGGATGTACTTGGAATCAGAATGAGAATCCCATTCATGTAGCATATCAGCTAACTTGGGCTCACCGATATGCAGGGTACTACAAATTACTATGCGAAGAACTAATCATGCCCCTTTATTCGCTAGTCTTCAATAAAGAAGCAAATTGTATGTCAGACAATGCCTTGGATGTAATAGGTGAATATGGAGACTATTACTTCTCATCAGAAGGAACATACATTAGAATGTATGGGGGAACCCAACCTCCTTCTATATTTCCCAAATATGCTACAAATTACATTGTGCATAAAGAAGCGATAAGACAAGTGTTCATCAATGGAATTGGTGACTATATCCACGACAAAAAAACACCTCTTGCCCACCTGTACCATTCAACATTGGTGGATACAAATTTCCTAAGATTAAGGCAGTGGAAGCCTTTATTGCAGACTTGGAACCTTTTCACTTTGGAACTAAACTATTTGTAAGAAACAACAACAAATGCAAGGTGGCTAAACATTGTGCTTCTTGTAAAATCACTTTTGAGTACTCGAATCACTTTCTCAAAGAAGAGGAAATATATAAAAGGGTACACAATATGACATAGCTACACAAGAAACTAAATCCCAAGATTGGATCTACTTCTACCCAAAAAACAACCAAAGAGAAGGAAGCAGAAATACATAATCAAAGAGAAGAGGCCAAAATACTACAAGAAGAACTACGCCTGCAACAAGAAGCAGCAGCAAAATGAACCAAACAAAAAAAGAGCAGCATCAGAGAGAGGAAATGGAAAAAAAAGAAACAGAAGAAGCAGAAATGCTACACAGCAAAGCCGAAGAATCCTGTTGTAAGAGAGAAGTTGAAGAAAACAGAACTCAACAAGACTAGAGCACAAAAGAGACACAACATAACGTCCATCATGCAATGGACCTAGAACACACTAGTCCACATATCATGGAGCTAGATCCACTTGCAATTCCAAGTGGGCCAGTAACAGGAGCCCACCTCCCTTTTCCTGAACTTGCCCTTATGCCATTTACCCCATCCAATGTAATCACTAGTCGAAATCAAACAGTTGGTCGAACTCCTCAATCCCACCCGACTAGGAACATTCGACAAGTTCAGACAAAGGAAGCACGACATCCCGACGCATATCTACCAGCAAAAGGTAGTCAGGATCGCCGAACAATAGATGACAAAAACCGACATCCACGCGACGAAGCACAAACAGCCTCTTAGTCCGAATTAAATACCTTGTCAAATCATTCTTTAATGTAGCCATCTACTTCGCATTCACATGTGCCAAACGCTTCCTCTATAAATCCTGAGCTCGAGGATTCTTGGATACTCTTTTGCCAAGCACTGGAGAACCAGAATTCAGAGAAAACAAAAGCCATTTGCGAACCTGAGAGTTCTATAGAAACCATGGCACCCAATAAAGGTCACACTACAACTCATTCAGCCACAACTAAAGTCCATGAGTTGCAGAAGGACAAATCACCGCTGCAAACCTGCTTACAACTGGTTCGAAACACTAGAGTACAGGAGCCACACTAGCGAAGAACTTGGAAAGATATCCTTGCGTGGGGAAAGGAATCAAATGGTCATTGGAGGGAGGAATCCCAAAAACTACGGACTGCTACCATTCTGCAATACATGAACGCACCTCTGCTAGAACAGTTTGGTGGTCTCAAAGACATTATTGCTCAATTCGTAGTAATCAGATATCATAATGGGAATTTCTATTATTTTGACGTTCCAGTCGAAATAAATGGTGAGATCATCCACAAGATTACAGGGTTATCAAACAAAGGTGTAGATGTACCTAATCGACAGAGACCAGAATTGATCAAGTAGTTTACAGACCACCCAACTGGAAAGAATTATCGGGGTTATTGGTGACTCAGATAAAATACGAAAATTATAAAATAGCTACCCGAATCGTGTCGGTCGCTTTGTCAATCTCCGGTCGAGGGTCCAAATTAAAAATTGAAATGCTAGAGGCAATCTTGGACATGGAAGCAAACGAAAAAATATACAACTGGGATGACTACCTAGCTGAAATTATGAAGAATATTTGTTTCAAGTGTCAATAGGATGGAACGACCATTCGCTACCCATATCTGATCATCTGGATTGCAATGACCCACATAAGACCAACATGAAATAAAGACTTTACTCAAGAAGGACCTGTGTTAATGCAGAACTTTCATTGCTTTATGAATGGAGGCAATAGACTTGGGCCATCAACAGTAAAGATTTGGCTAGAACTCTGGTTCCAAGACTTAAAAATTCGGTCGACCAGATGGAGAGTATCTCAGAATGTTCGACGAAGTCTGCCTCCATCGGTGCACATTGAACTTGCACTCGACCCTACATCAGTTTGGCACTTGCAAGGACTAGCCGAGGCCACACAAGCTCTTGACTATTACCCTTCGGTCAACGAAATCTTCAATGAGCTTAGCAGGCAATCCAACACAAAATTGATAATTCCTTATAAGGCACTCGAGGTCGGCATTCCCATAGTCGAACCTTTAACGGATGTAGAGAAAGAAGAAGCATATGAAATCCACCTATATATGCACAATTTTACATTTCAAGACGAGCCCACGGCCGGATCACAACCTTTAGCACTTACGCTCACACCACACCAAGATCCACATAATGAAGTTGAATAATCGGATGAAGAGACCCTGTCCGACAATCCTGAGTACGCCTTGACAAGCGACAACATCCAGCAGATGGCCGACCAGTTATCAGAAGCCCGACAAGTAAGGGATGTAGAAATACAAAGGGACGGGAAAAAGAAAAATGATCATCGAGGAGCCGACAGTGGAAGATGAAATTGAATTATACGACAGCGCGACGCGAACCTTGGAAGCTGTAGCTAAGAACAAAATACCATTCGATGAGCAGTTCAAGAAATTTTTGGAAGCTGAACAGCCTCAACCCAAAAAGAAAGTCAAGCTTATGATCGAGGCTACTGTCGACCTCACAGATAGCCCACCTCCACCATCCCCGACCATTGTCATGGAGGATACTATTTTTTCTACACCTATGGTAAGCACCCCACTTGCACTTCCAACTCCATATCAAGTTTCTAATATTGTACAAACTCTTCCTTCCCCCCTTCGACAAACATTTCAAAATGATAGCGACATTACCCAATTCATAGCACAACTCTTGGCCATTTTCCCAGATTGGCAGAATCTCATAACCAAAATACCTGTATTCCCAGACACTAGTTCACCGACACATTTTTCCCCTTCTGGTGTCACCCCAACCGAACTTTTGAATCCATCAGATACCTTAACACCGTAGGAAATTGGCATGTACCATACTCATCTCCAGTGCAATCCTAATGCAAACAATCTAATTTATGCTCAAGAAACTTCTTCATTCATTCCTTTTCCAGTCAATCCGTCAGTGGAAGCCCATTCACCTCCCCAACATGTCATCGACTCACCAAAACATTCCCCTGAACTTGAAGTTTTAGATGCAGTCGCACCACTGATACTAGAAGTCTTGTCCCCTGTAGTCAGTCGGTAACCGTCTGGAAGTCCCATTCCTAACCCTCCTCCCCCAATCGACAAAACACGTGTGTTGCCGACTGGTGAAGTAGATACTAGTATACCATTCTGCACCCCTACCGACGGGACCACCACAACATCAAAAGTAATGCAACTTCAAGAACGTGAAACACCAGTTCAAAAAGCCTTGGAAGTAGCAGTCGATCCAGCAGCACAAACAACAGAAGCAACAGTCGAGCTAGTAGAGAAAGCAAAACAAGCATTAACTGAAGAAGTACTCCTGACAAACATAGTAGTCATATCAAGCAGCTCAATACAAGCAGAAAAGGCTACTAGCGAAGCACAAAAAGAGACATAACATCCATTAGCAACAGTCGAGACATGAAAACACTCAGAACAACAATTAGTGGCCCCAAAGTCTCAGTTAAAATCCAAGAAAAAGCAACGTAAGGAAAAACGACGCCAAGAGAAAGATCTTCAGCAATAGTAGTAGCATCTGGACCACATATATCAATTGGGTCGCTTATCTGCACATCTCAACCAATTTGGGCCGATCTCAACATACCATCCACAAAAGGCACCACAAGAAGAGCTTGACTTACTAATTGATGCAATCAACCGAGAATTGCGACATAGACGACTAGCAGCAGAAGACCGCATTCACCAGCTAGAAGAAGACCAAACTGTATTTCTCACAAAGTGTCAAGACTTAGCACAATAGGTCATACCAATTCCGGTCAGCTCCAACACAACTAGCACACTTGATAAAGCATTTCAGTTGTTCCAATCTGTCATGTCGGCATTATCTGAAGAGCTCACCAAGGACCGACAAGAACAAGCCACAGTAACAACGTCACTAATGTCAGAACAGTTTGAAGCATTCAACTCAACACACGATCAGCTCATCCAGTATAATGATCAAGCAGAGACAACAAACAACATTCTCTGCAATGGGTACAAACATTATGGCAATGTATTTAGAGAAATGTGGGAGACAAGCGCCTTAATTGACAGTCTTCATCAACAACACCGAGTAGCTGATGAAACTAGGGGCCGAACTATTGAGGAACAACTGGGAATCGAAAACAGGAAACTGGAGAAATTGGAAAAAAGTGAACAACAGTGGTTGAGCCATGCCCGTCATAACCTTGACAAAGTAGAACAACTCTGAACACATCTGACAACACTGCTTTCAGCTTCCAACGAGAAAATAGAGCTCTTTGGTCCCAACCTAATTCATCTACAGGGCAAGACTACTCAAGAACATATAGTTGACTTGTCCAGCCTTACAACACTTACTATCAACATCCAAAACACGTTGCGCCATTGGGAGGCCTTCCAGCACCACATGTATGTTTCAGCTGAAGCAATTGTCGAGGTCTACGTACAACAACAAGCAACGAGCAGTTCCAGTCCAAACAAGTCCTAACAACTACATTTATCAGTTAAACAACAGTTATACACAAGTTTTTTTCAGTAATTTTGCACATCTCCTCCTTTTTTCGGGACAAAGAAATATTTTGAGGTGGGGGAGATGTTGGAGGGGCATACTTCGGCTTGTTGACTAGTCCCTCCGCCCGACTATTTGCAATGTAAGTCGACAAGTCGCGCCAACCAGTCGGTATAAGTCGGTCGGTTGCTCCGACAATACAGCTATATAACTGAATGTAAACATCTATATATAGGCTGTTGAGCCAATGTAATGGTTAACTAAGATCTGTCTATGTATGGTTCTACCCTTGCTGAGTAATAAAGGCTAGTGCTTGTCTCTCTCTTGTCTCTTGTGCAGTTTAGGAGCTATTATAATCATTGTTTTCATTGATATTATTGCAGAAATATTTTTTCAAATTGCTTATATATACATTATATAGCCCTTTATGTAATGGTTAACTAATCATTATTGAGAAGTTGTCATCCTAAAGCCCTTTCATTGACTTTACTTGGCTATCGCCTAATGCAGCCGACTTTTTGCTTGATCTGGGTCCATCAAAATATTTTATGGCTTTGCTTAATTTTGTAATATATTTTAGTCAATTTTAACTTATGTCTGTAAAGTTACAAGTGTTTGCATTTGGTCGAATCCCAATCTCGTCGATATGTTGGTCGACATATAAAAATTGTGGTTGATACTTACATATGGGTCGAGAATACCTTTTCCATATTCAAATAATTATAGTACGGTCAATACTTTATCATCGACATATTAAAAGTTATATGGTCGATATAGTTGATATTTATTGGTTGGTTCTTAAATATTTGGTCAACAGATTTTTTTTTAAAAGTCGACCATCCATCAATGGATGTGATCAACATAACTGACTAACTGTCAACCATTTCTCACCAGTCGACCAAAGAACCCAACCGACCATGCACAAGTTCACTGCCGACTAATTACACCATCACCCAGTTATGCCGCCTTCTCATGTTATCACGTTTCTCATTCTGGAGCAGTCGACCATTTCTTATTACACATATATAACTCAACGTTGGCTACATAATTGATATATCTCGTCCACATAGAAATTTATTATCTATAATCAATTGAAGATGACTCTCGACTAATTAGTATCGACACGACTACATATACCATATTTACAATAGAATGACTCATCGAACCGACCATAGTTTACAAAAAAAATACAATTCCAACAAATTTTAATAATAATAACCATAAGGTCGACCATTTCATATCGATGGGATAAATTTTATCAGCCAACTTAGAGTTCTATCGACTTCTTGTCACCATCTATCATATTCAACTCCATCCAAAAATCTGATGGTCGATGAGTCGACTAACTGTTCCAGTCGGCAACGCATTTTATCATCTGGCCATAGTCATCTGACGTTCATTTTTGCCCCTCTAGGGGAAAATGCTAGTTTACTACTTCCAAACTTATTCGGCAGGGGTTGTTCGGGTACATAGGGTACTACCAAAGGACCGAACACCAAGAGCAACCACTTCACACAAACAGATCACAGATCAACACAACAATGTTTTGACGTGGTTTAAACCCTCTTGAGGGAAACACTCCACGGCCCCGGCCAAATAGATTCTACGGGACAATTTATTATGCAAAGAAAGAAAGTTACAAATGAGCTTCTCATAATCGATCAACTAAACAATGACCCTCCATGCTCTTTAAATAGAGATCATGGACCAATCGGGTGTTAAGCCACGGATCAAGGTTAGGTTTGATCTAAGAGAAGTTGAGCCGTCGGATCACTCTATGTCGGAAACATATCGTGACCGTCGGATTAAGTATTTACAAATGCATACTAATGCATACTAAAGAAACACACTATCCCTAACGGATATATTACACAAGTTGATCTTAACTAACTCCTAAGTGTCTAAATATCCTAACATCCCCCCTTAAGAACAACTTGGGATAGGATTGAAGGATTTACAAAAGTGACACTATTAGGAGAAGGAAGGAGGCATTAGAGCCTATCCCCCCTTAATGACAAGTTCCTGAACTCCTAACATAGATCGAAGTTTAGAAAACTTCGCTTCTGAAAGAGACTTGGTGAAGATGTCTGCAACTTGATCATCTGTAGGGCAAAAGAGCACTTCAAGAACACGATCATGAACAAGATTTCTGATGAAGTGCATATGTAGCTCAATGTGTTTGCTGTGTTGATGTAGAACTGGATCTTTGGCAAGCTTGATGGCACTTTGATTGTCGCACCAAAGTGGAGTAGGCTGCTGCTGCTCGAATCCAAACTCTGAAAGGATCTGTCGAAGCCATAAAGCTTCCTGACTGGCATTAACTGCTGCTCGATATTCTGCCTCTGCTGAAGAAAGAGCAAGAGCTTGTTGTTTCTTACAAGCCCAAGTAATAGGTCCAGATCCCAGACTGAAAACATAACCTGCAGTAGACTTTCGATCATCAGGATCGCCGGCCCAATCTGAATCAGTGAAACCAACCAACAAAGGTTTCCCCCCTGTACTGTAATGAATCCCAAACTGAACTGTACCTCGAATATATCGAAGTATTCTTTTAGCTGCTTTCCAGTGACTTTCATGAGGTGTCTGCATATAACGGGCAACTCGACCAACGGCAAAGGAAAGGTCAGGACGGGAATGAGTCAAGTATAAAAGACTACCAACAAGCTGACGATACAAGGTGGCATCTACTTCAGGTGAAGTACAAGTGGCAGAAAGTTTGACTCCAGACTGGAAGGGAGAAGGGGTTGGTGTACAATCTTCCATGTGAAAGCGACAAAGAAGGTCACAAGCATACTTAGACTGAGAAAGAAAGATTCCTTCTTTGGTTTGCAGAACTTGGAGGCCAAGAAAATAATGCAAATGTCCTAAGTCTGACATTTCAAAAGTTTGTTTAAGACTGGATTTCACATGGGTTATAAGATTAGGGTCACTACCAGTAAGAATAAGGTCATCAACATATAGAACAAGTATGATGAGATGGTTTCCTACTTTCTTGGTATAGACATTGGGGTCAGAATGGCATCTAGAAAAACCAGTGTCAAGGAGAAAGTTATCCATTTTGGCATACCAAGCTCTAGGAGCTTGCTTAAGGCCATATAAGGATTTCTTAAGGCGACAGACAAGGCTAGAGTTATTCTGAACATAGCCAGGAGGTTGTTCCATGTAAATTTCCTCCTGTAAATCACCATGTAAGAAGGCAGACTTGACATCCATTTAATGGACTTCCCAATTGTGTAAGGCTGCAAGGGAAAGAACAAGGCGGATGGAGTTCATTTTGGCGACGGGAGCAAAGGTTTCATTGTAGTCAATCCCTTCAACTTGGGAAAAACCTTTGGCAACTAACCTTGCCTTAAGTCTTTCAACACTTCCATCTGATGCATACTTAGTTCTGTAGACCCATTTACATCTGACAAGTTTTCTTCCTTTTGGAAGAGGTACAAGATCCCAAGTATCGTTCGCCATTAAGGAACGATATTCTTCATCCATGGCTGCATCCCAATCTGGATTCCCTGAAGCTTCTGCAAAAGTTTCTGGATCATGATTCTCGGAAACTTGAGCCAAAAGAGAAGAGGCTCGCTGAAACTGAGAATGTGTTCGACGTTAATCTCTAGGATCACCGGCAAGATCACCAGCTGCTTCACATGTTGAACGGACCCATCGAGGAAGCACTTGTGCTGGTGCAACTGGAGGAACATGAGCAGGCGGAGGTGGATTTTCATCCTCACTGTCATCATCAGAAACTGAAGTTGGAAACCTGTCAAGGAAGTTGGAAGAAGAAGAAGAAGGCACAAACGCCGAATCAGGCTCGCAGGCCAAAGATGGCACACTCGCCGAGTTAGGCTCGCAGGCCAAGATATTTTCATCAAATTTAACATCTCTTCTAATGATTATAGCATGAGAATGTGGTTGAAGAAGTCTATAACCTTTTACATCTTCAGAATATCCAAATAATATGCACTTTTCACTTTTAGGTTGCAATGCTTTCCGTTTTTCATCCGGAATGTGAGCCCATGCTTCACTACCAAACACACGAAAGTGACTTACATCAGGTTTAATTTTACTCCATGCTTCTTCCGGTGTTATACCTTGTAATGCTTTTGTGGGGGTGCGATTAACTATGTAATTTGCACAATTTATGGCTTCAGCCCAAAATTGAAGACTTAGTCCCTTAGATTGGATCATACAATTAGCCATTTCTTTTAAAGTGCGGTTCTTCCGCTCAGCTACACCATTTTGTTGTGGTGTATATGGAATAGTGTGTTGTTGTTGGATGCCTTGTTCAGTGCAGAAAGTAGTGAACTGTTTGTTAACATATTCTCCTCCATTGTCAGATCTTAACTTAATAATTTGATGACCAGATTGTTTTTCAACAAGGGCCTTGTAGGCCAAGAACATGTTAAATACTTCGCTCTTAAGTTTTAGGAAATAAACCCAAGTGCGTCTGGTGTAATCATCAATGAAAGTTAAGAAATACTTGAAACCAGAAAAGGAAGCAGATGGAAGAGGGCCACACAAGTCACTATGCACAAGCTCCAAGGGAACCGAGGCGTGCCAAGAGGCACGTTTGTCAAAACTATCCCGATGATGTTTTCCAAGTACACAACCGGAACAAACACCATCTCTGCAAGATACCATCGGAAGACCTGTCACCATATTTTCTTTACATAGTTGTTGCAATGAGCGATAATTTAAGTGACCAAATCGCTCATGCCAAAGTTTGCTCAAGTTATCACTATGAGCAACAAAAACTGAAGGGAAAGGTGATGACCCAAAGTTGTTAAACTTGTACAACCTGGTAATATCATCAACAATTCCGGTAGCTAGAACCTGTTGAGGATCTTTAAAATCCTTGATTACAACTTGGTGAGGTGTAAAGGTCACAGTTTTACCTTCACCGGAATGAGTGATCTGATAGACTGATAACAAATTGCAGGAAATTCTTGGAACATATAGTACATCACTAAAATTACCATTATCTACTGGAACTGTTCCAGCTCCTACAACACTTAGAGATCTATCATCACCAACAAATATTTGTTTGGTGTTACATTCATGCATAGTAGAAAATATGGCTTGATCCTTAGCCATATGATAAGATGCTCCAGAATCAATGAGCCATTCATTTGAAGTAGAAGAAGAAGATGCATTATAAGAATAACCAGAAGCACAAAGTGCATGTCCATGAGAGGTAGATTCTGATGGCGAATCTAGGCTGATGTGGTGCTTCTTCATTGCTGCTTCCAAGGCTGCCATCTTCTTGAAACACTTTGATTCATCATGATTATCTTTCCCGCAATAGTTGCAATGTCGCTCAGTCTTCTTGCCTTTTGGCTTGGATCCTTTGTCATTTTTTAAAGAAGGAGTTGACTGAGAGGGTTTGGGACCCTTGTTTGACTTATTATTGCGAAAATTTTGTTTCTTAGGAGGCTTGGACTTTTCTTTCTGTTGGGACAATAAGGCTTTCCCAGATGTATCTGCATTGTTGATTATTCCAAGGTGAATGAGTTTATCTTGTTTTCTAATCAAGGAATCACAAAAGGATTCAAGACTAGGCTCTTGATAGCTAGCTGCATTCAAAGATGCTTTCATGGAGTAAAATGTAGATACAAAAACAGAATATGCAGGTCCAAGTTTGGAAAGAATATGATAAATGCACTGTTTGTCTTCCCTCTCAATCTTACATTCTGCACATAAAAGCTTGAGAGTTTTGTACTTAGATAAATAATCTTGAATGCATGAAAAGTCACTTGGATTTAAAGAAATCAACTCATTTTCGAGTTGGTGACCTCGAATTTCATTGTGTTTACCAAACACAGTTTCCAACTTGTCCCAAGCAGTATTAGGTTCATCAATTCCAGATATGTGGAATCGCAAATCAGTAGAGATTGACATCCCAATCAATCCACGAGCTTCATCACATCTATTTACCCATTTTATTTTCTTATCATCATCAGTGGGTTCTTTTTCTTTCCCTGTGGTAATTCTGAAAAGTCCCCTACTTCGTAGAACATCCTCCATACGAGATTTCCATGAGAAATAGTTAGAACTGTTAAGTAGAATATCACAATGGGCGGCCATATTTGTAAATTAATGGCTGTAAAAGCAGAAACCAATAGTCTGGATGTGAAGAGCTCGAAAAAATAGGCGGTTTAAAAAAAAACGGCACTGAAAACTGACTCTGTATGATGAAGTTATGCTTGAACAAAGAAACTGTTGAAGACGTCCCCAATAGTGACGTGGCAGCTAGAGAATGTCCAGCAAAAAAGAACCCCCCTCTTCCCAAGATGAACCTTTTGACAATCACTTTTAAAAAAGTTGCTTTAAGTGAATCACTTTTGTAAAATAAGTGATTTCACTTTTACAATGATATTACTTTTTAAATAGTGCAACAATAAATAAAAAATTTAAGTGACTCACTTGTATTTTTATTTTTTATTATTTAAGTGAGATGCACTTTTACAATAAAGTAACTTGAAACTAGAAATTGCATGCACTTTTCCTTTTAAAAGTAACTTCCTAAGACTTAAAATCAAGACCTATTAAGGAATAAATCAATTTTGAACCAAGTGAGCTAGATTAAAAGGTATGTAAAATATGGGAATGAGGAAGGGGTTTTTTTTTTTTTTTTACTCTTCTTGCTCGGTTTGCGTGCTTTCCCTTTTTCCTGCAAAACAGACCACAAAACGAAACAAAAAAAACTTTTCCACACTTGTGGAGTTAGCTCTTGTTAACTTGCCCGGAAAGTCTACGTTTTCTCTCTGTTTCTGATTTGCCGAGATCGCGCAAAGGTGCACGGCAAAGAGCATACGCAGCCGAGAAAAACCCTTTCCCTTTCTGTTTCTGATTTGCCGAGATCGCTCAAGGTGCACGGAAAAGAGCATACGCAGACGGGAAGGCAACAATCCGAACCCAAAAAAAAATCTAACAGTAAAAAAAATGAAATATGAGATTTTTTTATTATTAAAAAATGAAATAAAAAAATGCGTCACTGTAACATTATACCTTCAGATCTGATGAAATACGCGTTTCTGGAGCAACCGGGAACCATTTTCGATCAAACGAAAACTATTTCCCAATGGAAACGACGCTCCGGACGCAATGGAACACCTCCCACAGCCCATAAATGCACATAAATACCATAACTAGAAACCCTTTCGAGTTTCGGCAACAACAGTTCAAGATCTAGATCATAACCGGAAGCGGCACTTCATAAAAGCTCTGATACCATGTTCGGGTACACAGGGTACTACCAAAGGACTGAACACCAAGAGCAACCACTTCACACAAACAGATCACAGATCAACACACCGAAATGACGCTCCAGACGCAATGGAACACCTCCCACAGCCCAGAAATGCACAGAAATACCAGAACTAGAAACCCTTTCGAGTTTCGGCAACAACAGTTCAAGATCTAGATCATAACCGGAAGCGGCACTTCATAAAAGCTCTGATACCATGTTCGGGTACACAGGGTACTACCAAAGGACCGAACACCAAGAGCAACCACTTCACACAAACAGATCACAGATCAACACACCGATGTTTTGACGTGGTTTAAACCCTCTTGAGGGAAACACTCCACGGCCCCGGCCAAATAGCTTCTACGGGACAATTTATTATGCAAAGAAAGAAAGTTACAAATGAGCTTCTCATAATCGATCAACTAAACAATGACCCTCCATGCTCTTTAAATAGAGATCATGGACCAATCGGGTGTTAAGCCACGGATCAAGGTTAGGTTTGATCTAAGAGAAGTTGAGCCGTCGGATCAATCTATGTCGGAAACATATCGTGACCGTCGGATTAAGTATTTACAAATGCATACTAATGCATACTAAAGAAACACACTATCCCTAACGGATATATTACACAAGTTGATCTTAACTAACTCCTAAGTGTCTAAATATCCTAACAGGGGCTAAGTTTCCATGAAACCCTTGTTTGGAATGGAATTTATTAAAAGTGTTGACTATTATATTATTATATGTCAATAAAATGTAAGATTTAGAGGTGATAACTGTTGTTAATTCAAGATATATATGTTAAAGCATATCCATAAACTTGTTATCACTCACTAAAATGAGTGCTCACTAAGATGAGCAAGGAATACTAGCCTAGAGGTAATCACTCATTATATGCTTTGCAGCATAGCAGTACACATACACGCATCAGTAGAATAAGAGCATCCAAGGTACCAGAATCAAACCAACACATTAGAAAAATCATATGCAAGTTAAGTGACCATATCCGTAAGTAGAGTACAATGCAATTTGGAAATTTCCTTTCCAATTAAAGCTACGTTTTGCTAATTATGCAATGGAAAATGCTAAAGATATCAAAGAATAGAGTTTTGTTAATTCTGCAATGACAAGTGCTTAAGATATTTAAGAAATGACCTCAACACAGTGCAGTTGTTGTTTTGTCGACTCAACATGCAAAAATAACATGCTCAAATAGCAACACACCCAAAAAATTAATGCTTCAATCTACCAATCTTACCTCATCGACAGGTATCCGCTGCCATGCAGCCTTGTTCCAAAACCAATAATTTAGTTGGGTAGGACTACTCTTTTAAAATCTCAATAAAAAACCACAAACTCCCATGTTCTTGTTTCCTTCAAACTAATGGTCACATGTTTTTTCGCCTAACAGAACACTTGTTTTAAATCTCCATTTCAAATTTTTCCAAAAGTAAAAATGTGTATCGTACCATATGACAGATGTTTCCTCAGGCTTCGCCAACTTTACTAAATTTATATTATACATAAAATGGAATCTTTTTCACTTTGATCATTACACACAAATTAAATTTACAAGGCACATTAAGCTTTGATATTTTATTTATTTTAAGAATATTCCCTATACTAGTGGGGCTCCATGGTTGGATTTTGTGGTGGGAGGCAGTTCCACACTCTCAAGTTCATAAGGGTTTGATAGGATGATGGCCCTTCAGAGGAGGTTCATATATTTTTGGAAGAGGACACCCATAATGTTTCTCTTGAAGAGGATGGAACCAAGTTAGAGATGACAATAAGATGAGGGGAGGAGTACAATATATGAGGAGCCAGAATCCAGATACAATGGATTCAGGAGGGTGATGAGGGGTCCAAGTTCTATTTTGACTTCCTAAAAAGGAAAGTTTTACCAAAGAGGGTGCTTGGGCTTGGCACCCTTTCCGAGGATACAACTAAGTTTTGTTTCATGTTCAGTGATCATTTCTAGGCTATCTTTGCACCTTATCCCTTGTTAGATGGTGTTCTAGCCACTTGGATGCTTCCCCTAGGGTGGGAAACGTGCTCCCACGCTCCCCCATGTTTTTGGGATGGGGAAATTCTCAGGGAAATGTTTCCCCACGTCCCCCTTTTGGGGAAAACACAAGGAAACATGTGGGAAATTTTTATCCAGTGGGGGATGCCCAGACGTCGCTCCCTCCCCTGATTTTCATCTCTTCAAATGAAAAAAAATGCATGAGTGACTTAGACTCAGATAGTGACACTCCCATCGGATGTTCCCGATGCCTTCTATTCCTGATGCCTTCATACAGCAAATGGATCATAGTTTTTAAGTGCCCTTGAAGTGAGTAATATTAAATGGCAATGTTAAATTCTCAAAGTCAAAGTGACATTTTCCTTATCTTTCATTTTCTATCCTTTTACTTAAATTTTTAACATTGCCATTAATTAAATTTTTAGGATATTTGAGAGTGGTTACAACTTCACCGGACTTCATATGCAAAAAGTAGAATTTTAGATCCCATTCAGAATTCAACAGATTTAATAGTTTTCAAGATTTCAAGATTGCAATGTTTCCACTGGAATCTATCATGTATGAGGGTAAGGGATTGGAATTTAATCAAGCACATCAACCTTTGTATGTACCTTGATGTTGGTGGTGTTGATGCCTGATTTTTTATGTTGATTGAACTCCTCTATCACGACCTTAATAAAAATGTACCCTTCAGTCAAGCAAAATCACTAATTAAGCACGTGAAGGTTTTTCTACCTTATTTTAACACTTGGACTAGGAAGTTTCATCAAAATTGTAGGGTGTTGACTAATGTACTTAGAGGATGAAATTCAAGATTCAAGGTAGAGGTAAGGGCTAGAGGATTAACTTTGTAAATTTTGTCTCTAATGGTTTGGAATCGTTAGAATAAAACTTTCCTTTGAAAAACTGAATATTTTATGTATTTTTTTAAAAGCCGAGTCATTGAAATCAAACTGGCTCAAGTCATTGCCGAGCCTGAGTTTGAGCCAAGTTGACCCTCAACCGGTTCTGAGTCCAAGTCCGAGTTTTAAAACATTGAGATGGATGCAGAGGACTAGGGCCCAATGGAGCACAGTACTTGAGGCTTATTTGATCATGATGTTGATTTATTTAATCTACTTTTCAGTGTTTTAGTTTTTACTCTAGATAGTAGATACTAGATATTGATGACAGTCCTTGACTCATTTCAAATTTTTAAGAAATTTTAATTTACTATTAGGCTTTAGTCTATTTCACCGTTTTAACTTCTCTTTGTTCATTGTTTAATATATATTTCATACTTCAACATCTATTGCATCATCTTTTGACTTTTACAAATTTGAAATTTGAATTTACATATACATTGCGTAATGATAATGATGAATTTACTTTTTTGTTTTTACATTGTAATAGTTTAATATCATTTAGAAATTTGAATTTTGATATTTGAAATTTGGTGATAGTTTAGTATCATGTAAAAATTTAATCGTTCAATATCATTTACAAATTTGAAATTTGAATTTAGATGTACATTGCATAATGATGAATTTAGTTTTTACTTTATACATGGTAATAGTTATTGTTGGGATTTATCATTTTTATATTTTAAATTAATTTTTATGACTCTGACGTCCCCACATCCCCCGCAGAATTTCCAAAATTCGAAATTTCACTAAAATTTGGGGTGGCTTCCATGCATCCTCCTTGTGCGCTCCCCCATCTCAGAAACCCCATGGAACATTGGTTTTTAATGGTGGAAAGGACATATTAGAGCATAACTTAGTGTATGACGAGCATCATGTGAGTTTTATAAGTCCATGTGGGACTATATTGGGGATAATTTCTATTGTCTGACCACTGAAGTGTTTTGTTCTTGTTTCCTTTCTGAGACTCTTAATCAGGGGATGATAAAGTTGGTCCCCAAGAATGGGGCATGTGATTCCATTAGTGGATGGCATCCCATCACCCTTCTTTCTATAGCATACAAGATTATGTCCAAGGCTCTGGCTATGAGGGTGCTGATAGTGGTCAAGTATGTTGTGTGGCAGGAGAAAACATGTTTTTTGTAGGGAAGATTCATTCTAGATATGGTAATTTCAGCTTGGGAGGCTATGGAGTGGGACAAGGAGACATGCCAACAACGTATGATGCTTAAGATTGATTTGGATAAAGCCTATGATTGAGTGGATTGGTCCTTCATTACAAAGATGCTGAAATTCCATGGGTTTGGGTCACGGTGTGTTGGCATGGTGAGCACAATGTTCTCCAATATTTCTTCAACCTTTGTTTCTGTCAATAAGCCTTTGTCCCTCTGAATCTCTCTGCATCATTTTATTAGATAGGGGTTCCCATTTGCATCGTACTTGCATATGTTAACTACAGAGGCTTTGGGGTACTTATTGGAGGCAACATGAATTGCTTGGAAGATGTGGGGGATTTTTCTTCTAGATGGTTTAGAGATGGTTAATAATCACTTTGCATATGACTTCCTTCTTTCTATTAGTGTTGAACAAGCTTCAATGGATAAGGCTTTGTCTTGTCTAGACACCTTTTATACAGCTTTTGGAGCCATTGTTAGTCCTCACAAAAATAACTTTTGGTTGATTGGAGTTTACTTGCTCCTAGCTTGGATTCCCGAGGCTTGGTCGTTTATCCCCTCGGGGGTGATTGTGCACTATCTTGGTATTATGTTTAGGACAGGCTTATCTCCAATATCTATGTGGGGTTGTTTCCTTTAGAGTCTACAAAGCGAGCTTCATGTATGGCATCATAAGGATCTCCCCTTTGCAGGTAAGCTGGCGATTGTAAGGTACATTCTCCAAGCCTTGCATGTGTATTATGTGTCTTATTGGTTTGTTAGCAAGGCCCAGTTCAGATGGCTTGCACAGGTTTTGAGATCCTATCTTTGGTCGTAGTATGGGGGGGCATAGGTCTACTCCTAGTTGCGTGGGATGTCTACACACTCCTGAAGTTTGAAGGGCGATTAGGATTTATTGATGTGGTAGCATAGGGAAATTTTTTGGATTCCAAGTGTGTGGTACAGTCAGTCTTGAGGATCCAACACCTTGGCAGGTTCTCTTTAGGCACCAAATTATGTTAGCACAACATTTAAGCAAGATGTGTGGCAAGTTTGGATTATGCAACGTCATCTCTTCACCTTTTATGTTTAAGGTTGGGAGTTCTATTCTCTTTAGAATTATTTGGGAGGCTTGGAAATCAATGGCTAGATTGGTTTATTGGCAATGGAAAGCTAGTAGAGTTGGGTGAGACATTGCCTCTCGTTTGATATGGAGTTGGTGGGATCAGGGAGTTTGTATTGTAGAGTTGTCATGGTTTCTGGCATGCCAACTAAGTTAGAAGGGTATCTTCTATTGGCGAGAGATTTGGGACACTGAGGCCCGCTCATGGAAGGAATGGAGATCGATTGCTCAAGAGTTTGGGTTGTTGGCATTGAATTGCCCCTCAATCATGGAGTTGCAGTCCTTCCTTCCAGAGTTTGATTTGTTTAAGATGAACATTGAGATTCGTGGGCACTTTTAGAAGGGTTGGCAATGGAGATTTGGCACAATGTTGTTACAATATGATTCTCGTTGTATGTATTAAGTTCTTCATTAGAGACATCCCCGCTCGTTAGTACTCAATGTGAGATGGGTATCATCAAATCCAAAGGCTTGGTGGGTTCGTGTGTTGCACAGTGTTTGGTTGGTGCAACTTTCCTAAAAGTTATGTGTGTTTCCTTGGTTGGTGATTTACCAGGGGCTCTCGTCCAATGCTAGGTTGGCCAAGTCTTTCCTTTTGGATGGCTTGTGCCCAGGATGCCAATACTGGAGATGGTCAAGACATTTTCTGGGACTGCATATTTTCCAGAGATTGTTGGAGCTTTGTGGAGGAGCAACATCCATATCTATTCCTAAACAAGCTCTATCAGAGAGATTCCTTATTTGGAGATGGTTATTCCCTCGTGCGGAGATCACTTTCTGGTTTGTGGCATTGTTGGTGGATTTATGTTTTATTTGTGCTTTGGAAACTCGGTTGAAAGTATGTATTTGACCAAGAAAGTAGCTCTAATTTGCCTTTATTGTTCCTTGGAAAGATAAGGTTCGACATCAATTATTAGCCAAGGATGCTCTGTTAATTAAGGATGCCAAGGAGTTGGATCCTATTGTATACTCTGACTGGTTTTTTTTTAAATAAAAAAAATCGCAACTCATTATTTATATATTAATAATTGAACCACATTATTCATTAAGCTAAAAAACACCATACATATAATATTTTCATGGACTGGTACTAAGGGGTCATACCACCACTAGTTCTCAGAAAAATTGTAACCATTTAGACCACATATACTATGATTTATTATCCCTGTACATACAAAAAACTGTTTGTATTGAAAGATATCATATATGCTAAATAAATTATAAAGCCTAGAATTTCACCAACATCACACGATAAATCAAAACAAATATAAATGTATATTATGATTGTATTCATACTTTAGTAAGTTTCAATAAGAAAATAGAGTAGACATTATATATAATCCTTCATTATTAGCTCTTTGATTGTAAATAAGTTTATATAATTAAAAAATAATTTAAAAGAAAGTATACTAAACTCTTTGATTGTAAATAAATTTATGTAAATATAAAAATAATTAAAAAAAATACTAATGAGTTACAAACTTAACCTAGAAATGGTGTTTGTTGGCCAATCAAATTTTACAAAAATCCAAGTAATTCCTTTTGCTTTTCTTAAGGATTGATAACCAATAGCACACATTAATCATCATCATCATGATTCGATTTTAACTTTGCTCATAAATAAATAAAACTTAATCTTAATCATAAAAGCAAAAATATGATTTAATACTAAAATAAAATACATACTAATAAAAAGTAATAATAGCTTAACTTAATTTAATTATTATAGATTATGAGGTTAACTTAATTTAATTAACAATAATAATGTATAGATTATGGTAATGGTTATAGTAAATTAAAGATAAACTTAATATTTTAAAACAATTGTCTAAAAACTAGAATTGTTTTTTATCCACTTATCTTACTCGAAAGTATATTAATTCATCAACCGATAAACTTCATAATAAAATTGTGATTTGTGAAAAAAAGAATTTTATGAAAAGTGATATTTTTTTATTTTTTCGAACATTCAAACATTTAGAAAGTGATATATTTCTGACTTTTTCGAATATTCAATGCGAAAATAAAATAGTTTATTGCAGCGAAGCTGGGGACATCCGCCATCGATTCGGAAATTAGAAAATACGACGGGAAAGTTCCCAAAATATCATTCTGCTTCCATAACTTTGGATTTCTTTGCAATAAAAAATTGTGATACGCTTAACGTGCAGCTGCGGCATTCATCACCGACCAATGCTAAGCAAATGTCATAGTCAGGACTTTATTTTTTTAATTCAGAGGAACCTTCCCAATAAACTTTTTCATCGGGGAACAACTCTAATTTGGGATGTGCGAGTGATCTTTTCATAAGAAAATATAGCTTACTATTAATAACTCGAAATAGTAAATGAAACTAGTACATTATGACCACAGAAAACATGTATGAGTGTGAAGCATATCACACCAACATCCACAAGCAGCAACACTAAACAAGTCCAAGACAAGACCCATCCATATAACCTAATGGATGTCTAATATAGCATACTACTAACCGTCTCATGATCCTAATAAACAGCATAGGTGACCAAAAATAACCATCTCCAAGAGAAACATAGTAGCGGAGGAACATAACTGACAATCTTTAAAGACATAATACAAAAATAAAGTCCAAAACAGCCCGAGGCCTGGACACATAAGTCAATATATCCGAAAGACAATAAGTAAATATAGAGCCGAAAAATCCAACCGGATCAAAACATCCAACAAGTAGTTGGATAAAGTACCTAAGAACCTGCAAGATATAAAGCCGCATAGATCATATGAGCAAATATATATAACCAATAATGCCACCAAACAGAAAAGAAGATCATCACCAAAACAAATCAACCGAGCGCTGGGAGAAAAGGAAGTCCTCATGCCATTCCTCCCATATGATAATACCAGTCGTTGAAACCAAAGCTCGCTTGGAAAGCAGATCTGCCTCCAAATTAACCTCACGGTAAAGATGAGCAAAGTGAATATGCTGAAAACCATCAATGAAGTTCCTGACAGCATCCAACCAATGTGTTAAGAGCATCACATTGAGAGGGGACGAACCCAGTGCCCAAGATATAATAGAAGATGAGTCACCCATAACAACAAGTGATGAGACCCGTTTGAATCGAGCAAAATATAAGAGTAGCCAGAGAGCACAGAGTTCGCTGCGAGTGTTTGTTCCATAACCCAAGTTCAAATAAATACGATAGGAGATAGCGATATTTAGATGTAGTATCGCACCAGCCCCGCTGTCACCTCGACCCCCAAGTGCCGCCCCATCAAAAAAACCGCAAGGATACACCAGAAATGGAGGAGAAAACTGGTATCCAGGGCGCCTTGAAGGTGAGGCACTTCGGCCTCCCACATGAACAGACATGGAACTAAACTCCTTGAAATAGGCAATAATCCGTCCACATAACCAAGCCAAATTAGGAGTAATACCTTTGAACACACAGCGATTTCTGAACTTCAACACCTCCCACAGCATGAAGCAAGGAAGTTCCAGCCACTGACGAGCAAGAGGATCGCAGAACCATCTGCTAAAAGAGTCAATCAAGGTGGTTGCATGCCAGGCTACAGGTGAACCAAGTGATATAACAATGAGAGACCAAAGTTCTTGCATGATCAAACACGACGTGAAGAGATGATCGACCGATTCCACATTAGAGGCACATAATGGACACCAGCCAGGACCGCAGAAACCACGACGACAAAGGTTATCCCAGGTAAGTATGTTGTTGCCCAGAGCCAGCCAGACAAAGCAACGGATCCGCGGGGGAATGGCCAGCTTCCAAATCTCAGAGTGCCACCATACCATCCCAGGATGACAATCAGCAAAAAAAGAGTCATATGCCAGCTTTGAGGTGACCACTCCTCGAGCAGTTTCCCAAGACCAAACCAACTTATCCGGCGAATCACAAAGGCTGATATTTGCTTGACAGAGAAACCCAATAAAATCAGACCATTCCTTCCCCATAGTTCCCCCAATACCAAGTTGACGAGCATTGATCCATCCCCTGCCATTTAAAGAAACCGCATGTGCCAGACAATAGAGCCCCCTGGCCCGTAGATGAGCAAATAGTTCGGGAGATAGAAGATAAGCGGGAGATCCCCCCAAAACAGGATCCGTGCCGAGTCTTATGTCCTGACCATTTCCAGGTTTCCAAGTGAGCTATTTTGCAACTACAGAATACGAACCTATAAGACCCCGCCATATATTGGATGTTCCAGTCACCATATATCTCTCAAACCGGAACCAAGAAGCAACAGGGATATTTTTAAGATATTTCGCCCTGATAATACAACTCCACAGTGAGTTATTGAATAAAGCACGCCACAGACTGCCCAGCCATAGTTGACTGCCACCCTGAATCACACTCAAAACTTACTCAACGGTAACACACGTTTAAAAAAAAAACGAAGATTAGAAAATAAAATATTTCTGTTTGTTAAGAAAATATCAAAGATCTATCAACCACCAACACCAACAGTGATGACCGACTACAATCCACTGTTTACACAGTTAATAAGAAGAGATTAATTTTATAGAAATTCTTATAAATTTTACTCAAACAGGAAAGTTGTCCAAAATTCTTATTACTTTAAATTATCCAAATTTTTAAAATTAAACAAAACAATTTTTTTCTTTTTTAATAAAACAAGTTTAATTTTAAAAAACGAAACAAAGTTAAATATTAAAAAAGATTGAATTTGCCCTTAAAACTAACAACCAAGCTATATTACTAAATAATTTTATGTTAAAAATAATGTGATAAGGAAAAAATGTGCTTAGATAAAATGCTTTTGACTTTAGCCGTAATACTTTTGAGTTTGGTATGAGCAAGCAACCTCTGATATTAGATCTTATGTCGACATTGATGTGATAGGAGGAATTTATTTAGTTAAATAAAATGCTCGTGACTTTGACAATACGGCTTCTGAGCTTTTTGTAATGACTTCCATTTGGCATTAGCAAGCAAACTCTGATATTCAATCTTAGTTATCTCACTCCTGAATTCATATCCTTCATTAAAATGCTTTTGACTTTGATGATAGGACTTCTTAAGGTTTTTTTATGAGTTTCAATTGGTATTAGCAAGCAAACTATGATTTTTGTTTTTAAGGAAAAAAATACATAATTTATTATTATTGAAAATAAATCATACAGTTCAGGGTTTAAGTAGCCTTTGATTAAATCCTGTGCGGATACAAATACGATTTGAATTTATTTATTTTAAGAATAGGATTTTTGAGGTTTCTAATTAACTATTATATTATAATTTATAGTTATTATTATAATTTAATTTTAGTTTTTTATAATTTAATAAATTAAAGTAATTAACATTATTATTATTATTTTAATTTTTTATAATTAAATTTTTATATTGTCTGGGTTGTTAATGAAAACTAAAAATTAAAATAAACATCTTAACTAAATATTCTTAATCATTAAAATAATTTAAATCCTATATTCATTATGAAAGATTGTTTTTTAACAAAGATCATTATGAATATTAAAGATGTGTTATCCAAGCTCACGTATTTAATATTTAATATCGTCCACTAGTTGAGGGTGATATGATGGGGGTTATACTGACACCCAAGGACTTCTATTCAGCCCAATTACTCATTCCATTTTATTAAGTTTTTTTATTAAGTTGTAGTTTTCGATAAAATGGTTATATAAATTATAACTTAATTTGTTTTTCTATCGATTAGTTTTTTTATTTTTTTATGTAATATTTAAATTGTTATATATATCTTAATTTTATTAAGTAAAAACATTCTTTATTGAAAAAGCATTTTGTATATTTATATTTTACAACTTTGTTTGAAAACTTTATTATGATTTTTATTAGACATGCTAAATAAAGATGATAATATAATTTTTTTTTTACATAAATAAGTAAAATTTTATATAAATTTGGATGTAGAAAACCCAAACAACAAAATTTTTATATAAAATTGGATGTAGAAAACCCAAACAATTAAATTATACAAAGAGTTCCAAAATATGATAAAAAGTGCTTCATTGAATTGAACTAACACATAGATTTTTGTAAGAGCATAAAATGGAAACAAAGCCTAACACCTTCCTGTAAAACCTAAGATTATATTGCCTTATATATTGTCCTAATAGCAAAATACATGTAAATACCATAAGCAAATGCTAATTTTAACCAAATCTATGCCCATTGTAGGCTTCCCCATAGACACATCATCTTGATCTAGGCCACGATCTCCTTGCAAATGCTCTGTCACGATCTAGGCCACGATCGCCACGAAAGTTTATTGTATAATTTCCTCTTCAACATCCTTGTCCTTTACGTGCAATAATAGACATTTGGATGTTCAATAATAAATTGGGAATTACGTGCAAAACCCAAGATAATATTTAGTGCATTTCATAATCACTTGCCAATTTATTGTATTACATACCCATTCCTTCAATTTAGCTTCTAAGACCTCCTATTTTGACTCTTGTTTTCCATGTGTCTTGATATCCTCAATGACCTGCCTCATATCTTCTAATTGTCGTGTAATTATCCTCAATGACCTTCCTCCATTCCAACATGGATTGGAAGGATTGGCCATACTAGCGAATAGAGTGAAAGGAGCCAACCACTTACACTCTTCAGCAGTCGAAAATAAACCAAAATAGGACCAAGTCCTACCCGAAAAACCCCTCAAAAAAGGCCTATTCGACGTCAATGAAAATAAAGCTCAACCACTGCTAGAATATTCCAGAGTGCCCAATTGAACCCAATATAGAGAGGTTAAATATAAAGAGAATACAAATACCCAGGTCAGAGTAAACTGCTAACTCAAGGAGACAATCCACTCATAGCAAGAGAGCTTACCTTTGCTGAAAATGGACCTATGGTCTCCCAGAATTAGTGACACAAGAACTTGCAAAGCATAGATTCCCTCACGGACTCAGACCCTTCCAACATTGAAACTGTCGTCGATAAATATTTCACCATGAACCAAAAATATACGATCGACATGGCAGAGACTAAAACAATGGGACAATTGCTGGTGACCTAAACTTTGACATGTTGCAAAATCAACATATTGTGATTCCTGGCGACCTAAACTTTGACATGTTGCAAAATTCCACTTCACAAAACAAATTTTCTTTCTTCATGAAAATCATAATTTGAACCTGCACACAACAATTACAACAACCTATGTTGGTTCTTTGCTTGATAAATTTTGGACAAGTTTCCCAATTGATATGATCAATTTTCATATTTCTGAAGCTTACTGGACACATCCTCATAGCATTTGGCTTTCAGTTCCTCTAAAGATATTTGCAAATTCTTTGTTGAAATGAAATATCTGTATTTGCTAGAAGAAAAACAGTTGTAGACAATGCAAAATGCTCTGCAACAATTTAGATCAAGCAATATAACTTCTTTCAAACAACTAGGTCAAAGAAAAAGGAAAAAAAAGGTAAATAGTTAGAGCATTCACATGTACGCATTGTCATTTTTCTATGTCCTTTAACCAATTAATTGCAAATAAAACTGGTTTGATACTAGAGTAGTATTAAGCTAGTAAATAAAAAAATAGTGCACATAAAAAACAAAATAAAACAAGAGCAAAAATGGTTTGTTGTGCTTTTGCTTATTACTAGGCCGATAACCATTTGGTCTATTTGCAAACTAAAGTCAAATGCCCTTGCAACAGTTTCCAAAATTGTACCATTGCAATTGCATTTGCAACATTGCCACGGAGAGCAGCGCTGGTAACAAGTCTCAGGGCAAAATGCCTCAGTTACCAGATCATGAAAAGGAAAAAAGGAAATAATATTTTTGGTCCTTGATACAAATACATAATTTGATAAGGCTATAGCAAGTAAGTATTTTCATAAATCCAATGTTTTAATACTGGTATTTTGTCTTTTTTTGCATGTTTTAGAATTAAACAAATGCCACATCCATCATCTTCTATTATGCAACTTTGTTCAACAACACATACAAACGTATTTGAATGGGATGTATTGGCCTTATATGGACCTGCACAAAATAACAGTTCAAATTCACTAAAAAAACAGAATTGATCATGTTGGTCTGGTGGATGGAGATGGCCAATTAACAATAATAATGAACATGAATGATAATCTAATTTCTCGCTTCGTGAAGTACTTTACACCTGGTAACAGTGTCCAAATTTCAAATTTTGTAACTAGAAACAAAGGGACCATACGATAGAGCAGATGCAAAATATTTGCATCAACAAACTTCTATTGAGATAATATCCCAGGTTTGCCAAGAGTGCAAATTCCCGCCAGATACAACTCTATATGGCATCTCAAGCTCAACAAACTCTTACTATGTGGGGTCTACAAAAACACTTATAATTGCATGCCAACAAAATAATAGAAACTACAAATTGTACATCAAAGATGGAGAAGGAATAAATGATACCGCAACTGTATGCGCTTGATCAATATGCAAAGTATTTTCTCTTTCTAATTAGAATTGGCAATTAGACAATGAAATTTTATGTCTTGTTGTTGAACTAACAATATGCAATAAAATTCAAATTGTTGCAGCTGCAATTAATTGAAAGCTGCAAGGATCTATTTTACAAAATACAACAACTAGTATCATAAATTCCATCCATGCATCTGTTCAAGAATGTTGTTAGAATTGGGCCAAGAGATTCTCATTTACTGCGACTTTCTTAGGCCACATTTGTCGATGTGCTAAATGACTACTATGCAAAAGCACATTTTCTTGTGCTCATGCAATCAAAGGCAAAGACAAGTATCGATTTTTTATTTTGCATAGCATGTCTTCATTGATTTCACTACAACTGCTGCAAATTTCTATTAGTCTTGGCCATGTCATCATGCAAGGGCTCTATCCATGTCAATCCGATCCTCCATTTGTTGTTTCTTATATAGACATGTGCTCTGCAATTGCATATAGTGTTAGCTTTTAACAACTCCTGCATGTATCCATTGCTCTAAACAATTGTATTTAGAGTGACGATGTCGCATAGGATGTGTAACAATAATGGAAATTAGCAAAATATTTATACCTGCTTTACTTTGTGAAATGACTAGTACTAGAAAATACTCATATACATGGAAAGTTCTATTGATTTCAATACAATTTTTGCAAGTTGATATTAGCCGTGACCTTGTCATGATGCATCAACTTTAGTCATGTCAATCTAATTCTCCATCTGTTGTTTGTTATATAGAGATGTAGTCTGTAATTGCATATAGTATCAGAATTTACGTACCGTGTAACTGCATATAGTGTTCATCTTTAGGCATGCCAATCAGATTCTCCATCTGATATTTGTTTTATAGAGATTGACTATGTAATTGGATATAGTATCATATTTTATGTACTGTGTAATTGCGTACACTCTAATTGCATATAATATTCATTTGCTCTAAACATTTAGACTTAGATGAAATTTGCTACCTTGATCCCTATGTTATCAAAAACGTGAAACGAGAAATGAGAACGGAACGAGAAAAGCACTTAGAAAGTTTCTCTCATATAAAAAAACGAGGAGAAATTAAATAATACTATTAAATAAAAAAATAATATTTAAAAAAATAAAACCATTAAAAAAAATAAAGTTTAAACACTGATAGCACAACAATAAAGATCACAATAAAGTTAACTTCCAAACCTCATACCAACGGAGTACAGGAGGTAACTAGAAATAATTGCTTGCATTTCCTCTCTTCTAAACCTAAACATTAACAGAGGCGCCTAATTGTATCCAGTGAAGCTATTTCTAAAAATGGTGGAGCTCAAAGTTTATACCCATAAACATTGATTATTGGAATACAGCTTTCGCATAAATCTTATTGGAATACAGCTTTCGCATAAATCTTTTCAGAGGTGCCTAATTGTATCCAGTGATGCAATTTCCAAAACTATGGAGAAACGTTCTTTCAACAGGTTAAAGTTTAAAGTTTAAACCCTTAAAAATCTATTATTAGAATAAAGAGCTTTAAACATAAGAGGAAGCCCTTGCTATTTTAAAATATCAAATGCAGAAATTATATGCCTAAATTAAACCTCTTATCTACTGTCCAATTACCCACCAGCCTTAACGGATGACCTTGTTGAACCAGTACCAACAATGGCACCAGCAACAGTAGAAGACCCAACGGCAGATAAAAAGCCTACAGCAGTGGAGCCAGTGGCTTCAGTAACAGATCGAAACCAAGAAGCAGCAGATCATCCAGATCCAGATCCATATTTTTAAAGCCAGATGCATAAGAACCTACAGAACCTACAGAAGCACGAGTAGCAGTGGAGCCGGAAGTCACCGAGCCTGTGGATTACTGAAAAACGTCACCAGAAACGATCAGCGTTCTCAACCGTTTCTCCAGAAACCGTTTCTCATGCCCGGAGAACGAGAACGGCCGTAAAAAACGGCGTTTTCTGTCTCGTTTTCGTTTCTGGGGCGTTTCTTCAGCAAAACGAGCATCCTCGTCACGTTTCTGGTAACACAGCTTGATCCATTCTCTTATGTTACTTCGCTAGATATATAAAAATTTCTGCTAGGTTTATTGCTACAAAATTTATGCATTGTTCCAGTTTCTCAAAATTGGGATTATGGATTCGGACATAGTGTCAAATTTTATGCACTGTGTAATCGTATATAGTGCAATTGCATATAGCATCCATTGACTCGAGTTTACTTATTTTCTAAATTGAGATTATGGATCCTCAAAAGGAAAAATTGTAGGATTATGTTTACCGTTCTAATTTCATTGTTTCTGCCATCAAGATTTTTGAGGCTTTGTTGCTTTTAGCTATGCACTAGCAAAATTGCTCTCTTCCTAGGTTCTGTATAGCTTGTGAACTGTTGCAAATTTCTATTTGTCATGAGCTTTCAATTCTGCAACTTGGATCATAAACCAATTGCAAAGTTTGTCATTATCCCTGCTACTACGGATTGCTGTGTCTGTCCACCGAAGTAGTAATTTGAATGCAAAGCAGATTGCAAAAGGCCGGTATGCCTACACAAACTTCAGATCTGGCATAGGGTGTGTGATCTTCATTGATTTCACTACAATTGTTGCAAATATTTTAGTCTTGGCCTTGTCATGATGCAAGGACTGTAGCCATGTCAATTTGATCCTGAATCTGTTGTTTCTTATATAGACATGTTTTGTGCAATTGCATATAGTGTCATCTTTTAACAAATCCTGCATGTATCCATTGACTCTAAACAATTGGATTTAGAGTGATGAAATTCACGTTATGGATCCTTCACATACAAATTTGTAGCATTCTCTTTGCAGTTTAATAACTTAAATTCAAATAGTGTATTTGAACTGTAGCAGACTTTTATTATTCTTGTCCACTGAAGTAGTAATTTGAATGAAAAGCAAATTGAAAAATCCTGGTATGGCTACACAAACTTCAAGTGTCACATAGGATGTGTGACAATAATGGAAATTAGCAAAATATTTATGTCTAATTCACTTTGCGAAATGACTAGTAATAGAAAATATGCATATGCATCGATAGTTCTATTGATTTCACTGCAATTCTTGCAAGTTACTATTAGTCTTGACCTTGTCATGATGCAGCAGCTTTACTCATGTCAATATTATTCTCCACCTGTTGTTTGTTATATAGAGATGTAGTCTCTTATTGCATATAGTATCAGATTTTATGTACTGTGTAATTGCATATAGTATTCATTCACTCTAAACAATTGGAGTTAGAATGATGAAATTTGCTACCTAGAGCAACTCTTCTATGTTACTCTCCAGCTTAGCAAAATTGAGACTATGGATCTAGACATAGTGTCAGGATTTATGCATTGTGTGCTTGTATATAGTGCAATTGCATATAGTATTCATTGACTTGGGTTTACTTATTTTGCAAATTAGCAAAATATTTATTTCTAATTCACTTTCTAAAAGGACTAGTAATAGTAGATATGTATATACATTGATAGTTCTGTTAGTGCTAAAGTTTGCTCTTTGACTGCGGAATAACAACTTCTAGCACATCTTAAAGAGGGTTTGATGTTTGGTTGGGATGGTGGATCAAGTAGATCGGATTGAGATAGAAGAAAGGCAGAAAACTGGATCTAAGAACACTTTAGAACAGTGATCAAGGCCATTGGGCATGGAATCATTTTGAACATGCTGTAAATCAAAGGAAATTAAGCTGAATATTAGATAAGATAGGTGAAATAACAAGAAAACAAACATGAATCTCAAGGGATCTATACTAGAACACCTCGTACATTCATGAGATTGAATGTCCATTAAACATAAATATTTTCTGGAGAACGGATTGAAAATTACTTAAATGAAACACACTGATGATAGGCAATTACAGCAAATCCTTTGCTGCTCAAGAATCTAGCATCCATGGCCAGATATTGAGTTGATACTCAATATCTGTAATCCATTCAAGCAAGAGGATAAAATGAAATGACTGATAATGAAGACTTCAAGAATCTTTGATAACAGAACATATATAACAAATGCCTTCAGGCACAGTTTTCCTACCCTCAGAACTCTCTCTCGAGCCTCTGAACTCAACCCCCATTGCATTAAAATGATAAAAATATATAGAAAATACATCAAAAAGATCTGTTACAAATTTCTTGGAATTAATCCTATCCAAAATAAATTAAATTGCAAAGAATCTGGAAATGTTGGGATCAAATGCCAAAAAACTGCCTGTAATTTCTCTGTTATCAATGATTTGATTGCCTAGAAACCTGGAGATGACCTTTGACAAACATCTCGTGCTGCCATGTGCCCTAGAAACAGGGATCGATTATTCATCTTTAGCCTTCAAATCTGGAAATCATCCTCCCTATGCTGATCTAAAACTAAAAGGGATCGAATCATCTCCTTGACTTAGCATAACAGCTTAGTCAATCCCCCTCCACTTGTATCCCTGAAATCTCGAAGACTGCCTGAAGATGCTCGATTTGTTGCTTTGTATGCTTCTCCACAAATCAAGAATGATAGGGTCCAAATGCCAAAATGATACCCGAGAATACTTAGTTGAATTTCAGATTTGTCCATAGTCCAAACAGGTTTGATAATGACCACAAAATTTTATCATTCATCAAACAAGAATGCACACATTTGAGCACTTCCCATTATTGCATTGGTTGTACCCTATTCCTTCCTGAAAGCTTATCAACACAAGTTCCAGCACTTTGCGATCTACAATCCGGCTCGATTGACTCCACGTTTTGCAAAGCCTTTCTGCATAACTCTTCAAGAGAGATTGGCATTTAAACCATCGGAACCATACAATTGACACTAAACTAATATTAATCAAAAGAGCGTCATGGCACACAACTCCATAACCAAGTACACATAATCTGAGCCAGATAGTTATTATGAAGCTTTTCCATTTGATCACAGAAAGCAGAGTAAATTTGCATTGATACTAGGTTTTGTTGCACGTTTGGTGTCTCTTCGGTGTTTATGTGATGTACACTTGCGAGCTTTGCTCATTCATATAGACTTTCTCATTCATATAGACTAGTTGCAATCATGTTCCTTGAGCTCTCCTCATAGATACTTGGTGGCCTGTTTAAGTAAGCTCGATGGCTTGGCATATTCTTCATTGCTAGGCATTCCAAAAACTTGTGGCCTTCACAACACTGGCATGAATTCAAGGCTCTGCTTCAGACTCATATCTACAGTAGCTACATCCTCTTCACTTCAAACATAGCTGGCGGCTTCATGTTTTAAACAATGTTTGCAATGGACAGAGTTTGAACAGTTTATATATGCATCTGTTTTAACATTTGCCAATACATTATGCATGTCAATCTCCATCGTGGACTTCCTTCCTTGGGCGCACTTGGATGATGTGGCATGAGCTCGGGCAATGATTTTGACTGCTTGGTTCTATACTTTGGTGGTGGGAATGAATGTTTCAAAGCCTGTAATTATAAGATTTTTTGTATCAAATACAACAACTTCACAACTCAGCTCCAACAAATTGGTACCATCAAAGCAGACATAGCTTGATAGTTATCTTGTCCTTTCTAGATGAAATATAGGAGATAAAGATCGCTTCTATCGCAAATCCTCATCTATTGGCTCGAGTCCCAAACTATACCAATCACAAGCTCATTTCTTCATATTTTAAAGAAAACCTTTCTTGCAATACTGATTTAACGATCTGAAAATGGCTTTTTGTCTCAGCTTGAATATTGTGAAGATTGGTTGTTGAACTGGACCGGTCCATTCCATCTATTAATCTAGGTTCCCAACCACCACAAGCCACAGCGACACTGGCCATCTGACAGTTGAGGGAATGTGATCACATTCAAGCTAAATACTCTGTAAACTTAGAACGCTACCAAGAATAACTCCAACCATCGAAGGACTCACTTCTCTTACTCATTCAGTATGGAGAAATCAACTTGAAACCACGTTATTCACGCATGGCGCAACTACATCCTCCACAAGGTTTAAACATAAACCTTTTGAGAAGCAAACCAAATTTGAAGATTCGACGTGCTTAGACGCTTGACTCTGTTGACACCTGTGAGCGATCGTATATATATATCCCACATGAAGAGCAAATACATTAAAGAGCACTTTATATAAAAATTACTTCCATGCATTTAACGACGCGTAGTGCATCTCTTTTGACATTTGGTCTCTCATTGTGGGCACTTTTCTTTGTGCTTACCGTAGCACATGACCGCACTTGAGACTTAGTTTCCTCGTTTGAGTTAGGACTTACGGCTTATGATTTTGGATTTGGCTTATGGATGAGACTTTGCTTTAAAACCATTTTTTTTATGTTGCCAAAACTTACAAAATAAACATTAAAAAATTAAAATATAAAGTGAAATGGTTTTATATTAATAATTTTTTTATAAAAATTTAATCTTTGGTAACCTTTGGCAAAGGTGGCTCAACATTTTCAAATAGCAGCAAGGTAAAATCTAATTCATGGAGGGATAAGCATATATATGAGACTCACCAGAATATGGGTTTAATGTGACATAATGTTGACAACTTTAACGCAAAAAGGTTCAAGGCAATGACAATCATAGTAAAATTTGCACAATCTCGACAGAAGATTTTGGTACCAACAAGTTTTAGTGAAAGTTTTACAGCGAATTCAAATGAGTTCTTTTGTAAATTTAGATCTCTAAATTAATAATATAATAGTGAATAAAAGTGGTAATAACTGGACATCTAACAAACCAAAATAAGCTTTTTTGGCTAGATGTGCTACTCTTGAAGATAGATCATTGATTATGCATAGGCTTATGCCCATTAGAATTTATAGTTGAAAGCCCTGTCAAGTTCACTATTGTCTTTTTTCAAGTTGCACAGTCTACTACACACCAAGGTGAAAGCCACATGTCAAATATGCTAGGATCTCTTTTGAACAAATAGATCAAGCTACCTACAAAAACCAAAAGAAAAACATGGCTAGAAAAAATTTCATAGAATTAAAAAAAAAATGCAAACAAACAAAAATACTGCAACTACACACTAGACCATGAAGCAAAATAGCAAAATAGAAAAAAAATGCAACACACATTGAATAGAGAGCAAACAACAAGCTATCCTATAACACATATATTCTCTTTGAAGCTATGTACTTTGAAAAAAGAATTTAAACATAAATCAAGTCAATGAATGGAATCCAAAAATCCTTTTAGATTGCAGCGACTATATGTTGCATTGTAACATAAATCAAGTCAATGAATGGAATCCAAAAATCCTTTTAGATTGCAGCGACTATATATTGCATTGTATGCATGCATCAATTCATCTTCTATGCTTCCATTCTGGTGCTAAATTCATTCAAGGATTGCTGAGCCCTTTGCTTCATTGTCAACAAGCCAATCAAAAACTTTTCATTTTGAGAACTAGTGAGCCCTTGTTTACAAGACATCCTATTCTTCGTTGCTTCAAACTTTTCATGTATGCTTTCTCAAATTCTTTCATATCCAAATTTTGATTCACATAATAGTTCTAATTCTTTATGTTACATGCTTATGTGATCATATCTTCATGTTTAGAAGACTACTACATAAGCACTTGCCTAACAAGCTTCAAATCTTTGTTGTTTTCAACAATCTGCAATTTGGACATTTCATTTCAAAGCCTTAGAACATGTACCGTTATTGATCCGTGGCGATTTAGTCGTGGATGTCTACATTTTGATTTTTGCACAATTTTATTAGACAGTAGAACCAATCTTGTTTGTAAAGTTTTATCAATAGAGCAAGACTTTGGAACATTGGAAAAGTAACAAGCTTCAAATCTTTGTTGTTTTCAACAATCTGCAATTTGGACATTTCATTTCAAAGCCTTAGAACATGTACCGTTATTGATCCATGGCGATTTAGTCGTGGATGTCTACATTTTGATTTTTGCACAATTTTATTAGACAATAGGACCAATCTTGTTTGTAAAGTTTTATCAATAGAGCAAGACTTTGGAACATTGGAAAAACAACTTTGCTTGTTTTGTATCCATTTATGCTATGATTCTTTGCTACTTAGTTTTTTGCGCTTGTGTTATTACTAACTAATTATATTCAAATTTTCACTTGCATATTTTGCTATTGTCACAAGAATCAATTGCTATTGAAATAAAGACTTATATTTTCCAACAATGTCAAATTGCATTCTATTTTTCTCGCTTGCTTGATATATGCAATAGAATGTTTCTATAGATTTAGCCATATGGACTTTTCTACAAATTGTTTTAATTTTATTCGCATATTGCTTTCCTACATATTTTCATTTTCCATTGTTCCTTTTCATTCTCATTTTCCATGAACAGTAAACTATCTGCACATTGCAGGTACAAGGAATTTTAAAGGCAAAAAGTCTTCTCGCCTCTATTCCACTGAATTTGCAACAACTACAACCAACCAATGCTGCATAGCTCACAAGATTGCAGAGTTTGCAAACATAACACATTGTATAGATCTATAAGCATTTCCTAGAGTGTGTTCTTGAAACAAAAGATGGCACAATAGATTGCACAATGCAATTGCCACAGCTACAACAATATTGCCAATGATTGGAGCAACTTCCTATGGGAATTATACCAAATGCATCTCATCCACAGTTTTCTACTTGTGGAAAATTTTCATGCGGGTCCTTTTTACAATGATTATGGACAATGTTATCACTGAAATCAACAATGCTCAGCTGTTTTGGGAAATTAATACCTAGTGGATTTTGGGTGTAACCACCATAGAGTGGATTCCCTAAAATGAAACCCTTAGTAATCAATAGAAAAACAAGTTTACAACAATTTGCAAGCATTCTTCATTTTGAATAAAGAAAGAAGGTTTAAAGTATGACCTACCTAGTGTCCAAGATCTGATGTATATTTTCCACACTGGCGTTGCTTTGATCTTTTGTGCAACTCTTCAAGATTCAATTTGAGACAAAGAAATATCAAAGAAACAAATAATCACTGCTACCAAAGATAATCTATAAACCAACAGCTGACTTAAATATCCAAATTGCAAGAACATAAAGATTAAAGATAAGATCTTGAATTGGATAAGAAAGAGAGTTCTTTTGTATTAATGAACAACAAGTTACAACTCAAATTCTTTCATCTGATTTCTGTTGCTGACACTGTTTTGAAATTAGAAATCATGGATCCTCCATACCAAGTCTTTCACACACTCACTCCTTGTTCACTCTGAAAGCTATACCCAAAAGAATTGTTGGTTGTGGAGCCTGATCTTCCTTATTCAGAGGTCATGTTTTAGCCATGTATGGATCCCATCCCATGAAGGGGGGGGGGGTGGGGGGCATTTCCCCCAAAATATATTCGCCATGGGGGGTGGACTAGTTTGGGAGCTCCCCTTGGCGGGAGTTCGGGGCCAGCACCCCCTTAGTGAAAATTTTGGAAAAAATGCCTTGTAAAATGTTGTAATTTCATAGTCATGACTTGGTCAATAATGGGTGATTTACGGGCCCATGGTATTAGGTGTCTCATAGTATTTTCCCATGGTAATCCCTCTTTAAAAAGAAGGCATTGTAATACGGTTGGGTATTGTAGCATTGTAAATATCTCTATGATTGTGTGAGAGAGACTTTGAGAGAGTGACGAGGAAGTTTCAGCAGATGTGTTGCAGGTTGTATCCCTTCATTTGTTGGATGGTATAATAATAACGACTGCCAATTTCTGTGTGGACGTAGCCCATCTTGGGTGAACCAATTTATATTGGTGTTTCTCTTGTAATGTGGTTTATGTGATTTATATTTGCATCTTGTTTATTGTTATTGCTCTGCGATCTTGTTTTCCTAACAATTGGTATCAGAGCCAAAGGTCTATTTAGCATATAAACTCGCAGGAAAGAAGGGTTCCTAGTTCGAGTGGGATTAATGGCGGAAGAAGGAAGGTTTAAGGTCGTAAAATTTAATGGCAAAAACTACCAGTTATGGAAGATGCGAATGGAGGACTATCTGTATCAGAAGGATCTATTCCTACCGTTGGGAGAAAAAACAAAACAATCGGCGACTATAATAGACGAAGAATGGGAGGTTCTTGACATAAAGGCACTAGGAACAATACAGTTGTTCTGGATTCGTCGGTGTCTTTCAATATTTCAAAAGAAAATACAATGGAGGATCTGATCAGCGCATTGGGTAAGCTGTATGAAAAACCCTCGGCCTCCAACAAGGTATTTATAATTAAGTGTTTATTTAATATGAAGATGCCAGAAGGTTGATCTGTTGTTGATCATTTAAATTAATTTAATATGATTACAAATCAGCTAAGTTCTGTAAAAGTGAAGTTTGATGATAATGTTAGGGCTCTTCTAATTTTGTGTTCATTGCTAGAAACCTGGAACGGCTTAATCACGACTGTAAGTAACTATGTCTCTGGTTCGAACACTTTGAAATTTGATGATGTTGTTGGTGTTATTCTTAGCGAGGAAATACGAAGGAAAAGCATAGGTGAGACATTAAGTATAGCATTGACCATGGAGAGCGAGGGAAGACAAAGGGAGAGAGGAAAGATCCCAAGTAATCGCAGCAATTCCGGGAAGGGAAGATCCAAGTCCATATTGGGAAATATAGAGTGTTGGAACTATGGAAAGAAATGACATCTGAAGAAATATTGCAAATCTCTAAAGAAGAAGGAGATGGACAACAAGAGACAACTCATGAAGCAAATGTAGCAGGTGATGTGTTACAAGATGATTTGATTCTTGCATTAGATAATACTAGTGATTATTGGGTAGTAGATTCAAGGGCATCATGTCATGCTACACCCCATAGGAAATTCTTTCATGATTATGTTCCAGGCGATTTTGGACATGTTTTATTGGGTGATGATGAACCATGTAAAATTGTTGGAATGGGTAAGGTACGGATAAAGTTGAAGAATGGTGAATGGTTGTTGAAAGATGTAAGGCATATTCCTGCTATGAAAAGAAATCTAATCTCAATGGGGCAGTTGGGAGATGGTGGTTGTTTATCTACGTTTGGAGAAACATGGTGGAAGATCACTAAAGGATCAATGGTGATAGCAAAAGGAGACATGATAGGTACATTGTATTTATGTCCTTATAATACTGATTGTTCTATCTCTTTAGCTTCCACAGAAACAAATACAACATTGTGGCATCATAGGCTTGGCCACACGAGTGAGAAGGGGATGCAAATTCTCCACTCAAGGAAGTTGTTTCTAGATCTGAAGCAGGTAAGTTTTGAATTATGTGAGAACTGTGTTTATGGAAAACAAAAGAGAATCAAATTTCTCAGGGTTGGGAAACAGAAGAAGACTGAAAAGTTAGACCTTGTACATACAGATGTATGGGGACCGACTCAGGTACAATATCTTGGTGGGTCTCGTTATTATGTTACTTTTATTGATGATGCAACTAGACAAACTTGGGTTTATTGCATTAGACAAAAATATGATGTGTTTGCTACTTTTAAGAAATGGAAATCTTTGGTTATGAATGAGATAAGAAAAAGGTTGATGATACGTACCGTTACACCAAAACCTCGAGATGTTAGTGAAGGCCGCCCACCAAGATCTTAACATCCCACCACGCTCCGCAGTCCAGACTCTGGGCTGGATGTGCGCCCGTACGATGGTGTCGCCTTTGCGCCGTACGAGCCCCGGGCGAACACTGCAATGCCGGCGTTGCCACCCGCTCTGTGACTTGAACCTGGGTGGAGGCTCTGATACCCTGAACTCATCTTCAGTTTGGGGCCAGTGTGGCGAAATAGTTCTATCCAAAAATGACTGGTGAAAGTCGCATCACGATCCGAGACAATGGAAGAAGGGATGCCATGAAGACGAAAGATCTGGTCCAGGAAAATTTGAGCGACGGAGGAGGCTGTATAGGGATGGCTGAGAGCACAAAAATGACTATATTTGGAGAGGCGATCAACCACCACTAGAATCACTGTCTTCCCGCCAGATTTAGGGATCCCTTCAATGAAATCCATAGAAATATCTGTCCAAATCCGTGTAGGTATGGGCAAGGGTTCAAGCAATCCTGGAAGGAGTGTTGTTTCACCCTTATTGCGCTGGCATGTATCACATTCGGCCACCATCTGTTGAATTGTCCTTTTCATGCCCTGCCAAAAGAAGTTGCGATGTGCTCGTTCATACGTTTTGAGGAACCCAGAGTGCCCTGCCGATGGAGAAGCATGGAGTTCATAGAAGACAGCTTGTTGAAGATCTGTGCTCTAGGGAAGCACCAGACGACCCTTGTATCGCAGAGAAGCACCATCCCAAGAGTAATGCGGTACAGCAGAAGGGTTGTTGGTCAAGCGTTGGATAATTTGAGATAAGGAAGAGTCATTGACATAACCCTGTTGAATAGATTGCAACCAATTTGGAACATGTATAGAAATAGTTGAAAGAGAACCTTGGGCATCAAATGTGCGAGAAAGAGCATCTGCCACAATATTGTCTTTACCCTTCTTGTAAGTGATCTCATAGTCATAACCCATGAGTTTGCTAACCCATTTCTGTTGTGTCGGGGAGGAGACACGCTGGTCCAAGAAATATTTCAGACTCTGGTGATCAGTCTTGATGCAGAAATGATTTTCTAATAGGTATGGGAGCCACTTCTGTACTGCATGCAAAATAGCTATCATTTCCTTCTCATAGGTCGAGGCAGCTAAATTCTTACCTGAAAGGGCTTTGCTGGTGAACGCAATGGGGTGTTCATCTTGAAGGAGAACATCACCAAGTCCATTGCCGCAAGCATCACTCTCAATAGTGAAGGGCTTGGAAAAATCGGGCATAGCTAGCACAGGTGTAGTACACATAGCTTGTTTTAGTTTGTCAAATGCACACTGAGAAGCAGGTGATTGGGTGAAATCTGAGGAAGTTATGGCAAACCCTAAAAATAGACAAATGTGTGCTTTCGGGCTTTGGGAAGTGGAATTGGGGATAGGGTCCTTAGGAATGAAATATGCAGAATGGGATGACAGGGGTTCCCCAAAAATTTCAAGGAAAACAGAGTGAAAACAAGGGAGATATGGACAAAGTGATGCACCTGCAACAATTAATTAATACGAATATGCGAAATAGCAGAAATGACAGAACTCAGAATCACTTTTATATTGATCACAGGCCACTTCGAGGGGGCAACCTCCTATGAGCAAGCTCAATACAAATAACTTCACGGGTGGGAACTAGTCAATCAGGTAGGGGTCGTTGCCCTTTTCGCTGGCAGGTCCTCTCAATGGGCCAGCTATTTCGGGGTTCCTGTGGTACTCCTCACAATGAGTTTTAGGGCTTATGCCCAAGTACTTCCCACAGTTAAGTGGATAGGGATTATTCCCAAATCCGAACCTGCAACAGATGCGAAAAAAAATTTGGCAGAAATTTCACCCGGGAGCCCAAGAAAGGGCTCTGATACCAAATGATACGAACCGTTACACCAAAACCTCGAGATGTTAGTGAAGGCCGCCCACCAGGATCTTAACAGTTGAAGTGTCTCAGATATGATAATGGAGGTGAATATTGCGGCAAGGAGTTTCATAGTTACTGTTCATGCCATGGAATTCGTAGAGGGAAGATAGTCCCAGGAACACCACAAGAAAATGGTGCATCATAAAGGATGAACAGCACAATCATGGAGCATGCAAGGTGTGTGAGATTGCATGCAGGGTTTCCCTTACAGTTTTGGGAAAATGATGTAGATATTTTTGTTTACTTAATAAACATAGGGCCTTCAAGTGCTTTGGATGGTGGTATTCCAGAGGAGGCATGGACAGGTAAAAAGGTAAAATACACTTTTCTGAGAACTTTTAGCTGTGAAGCATTTGTCCATATTGATAAATAAAATAGAACAAACCTTGAGGCTAAATCCAAGAAATGTACATTTATTGGATATGGAGTTGATGATTTTGGTTATCGCTTATGGGGTTACGAAAATAACAAAATAATTAGGAGTAGGGATGTGGTATTCAATGAAAAGGTAATGTATAAAGATCAGTTGCAGGGAAAGAAACAGGAAAAGGAAAACACAAAGTACACAGTGCTTGATGAAATCAAAGAAAATGAAGTTCCAACGGTGTCAGAAAAATCAAGAATAGCAGCAGGTACCTCAAACTCCTACAAGTGTTAGAAGATCTACTAGGTTAAGTAGACCCCCTGGACAATTTTCTTCTTCACTGTATTATTTATTGATGATTGATTCTGGTGAACCAGAATGTTATGAAGAATCAATGCTAGTGGAAACTAGAAAGAAGTGGGAGCAAGGAATGAATGATGAGATGGACTCATTGGTAAGAAACAAGACTTGGGATTTGGTTCAATTGCCTGCAGGTAAAAGAGCATTGCAAAATAAATGGGTTCATAGGTTGAAGGAAGAATATGGAGGAAAGAAGCAGTACAAGGACATACTTGTTGTAAAGGGGTTTGCACAGAAGAAAGATATAGATTTTGATGAAATATTTTCTCCTATTGTTAAAATGACTTCAATTAGAACTATTTTAAGTCTAGTGGCAGTAGAATATTTGCATCTTAAACAGATAGATGTAAAAACAACCTTTCTCCATGGGTATTTGGAGGAAGATATTTATATGCATCATCCACAGGGGTATGAGGTCAAAGGGAAGAAGAATTTGGTATGCATGTTGAAGAAGAGCTTGTATGGCTTGAAGCAAGCTCCAAGGCAGTGGTATCTGAAATTTGACAGGTTTATGATAGAACAAGGTTATAGTAGATGCCATTATGACCGTTGTGTTTCTTTCAAGGGGCTGGATAATGGAAGATATATTATCTTGTTATTGTATGTGGATGACATGCTTGTTGCAAGGTCTAAAATGCAGGATATAAATGTGCTCAAAAGGAAGTTAGCTAATTCATTTGCGATGAAGGATTTGGGTGCTATAAAGAAAATCCTTAGTATGAGAATAACAAGAGAGAAGAAAAATCACAAATTGACACTGTATTAGGGTGAGTACATACAAAAGGTGTTGGAGAGGTTTAGAATGCAGAATGAAAAACCAGTTAGTACACCTTTGGCCAACCATTTCAAACTAAGTAAGGAGATGTGTCCCAAGACACATGAAGATATATACTACATGTCCAGGGTTCCCTATTCATCAGCAATTGGCAGCTTGATGTATGTCATGGTGTGCACAAGACCAGATAGTGCACACGCAGTGGGAGTTCTGCGCAGGTATATGAACAATCCAAGTAAAGAACATTGGAAGGAAGTACAATGGATTCTCAGGTATTTGAGAGGTACTACCACTCATGCATTATGTTTTGGAGGATCAGACACTATTCTACAAGGATATGTTGATGCAAATATGGCATGTGATAAATATAGCAGGATGAGTGTAATGTCCCTTTTAGGAATTTTATTAAAATGGCAATTTTTTACTTTTTTTCCCTAGTTAGACCTTTGACTAGTTTTGAGCTCTAGGTCCCCAAATTGCTCCAATTGCTCCCAAATATTCTGAGAAGGTATATGAATGATGTTAGAACATAAATATGTGTTTCAGGGATGCTTTTGTACTTTTAAAATACTTGTGCAAATCCTCTTTCAATTCTGGCCAATGTAGGGAACTTTACTAGTAATTTCCCTTTGACTAGTATTGGTCTCTAGGTCTCAAATTGACTCCAAATGCCTTCAAATATTCAAGGAAGATGTATGAATGATATTAGGACTTGAATATGATGTTCATGGATGATATATGGCCACCAAAAGACCTCTGAAAACTCTCTTAATATTCTGGACCAAGTATGCAAGTTTACTAATAATTTGGGGTTCAAATCCCCCTTGGGTAAGTATTGAAAATGGATTCCCAAATGCCTCTAAACCCACTCAAATTTCATAACATAGGTATGGAATGAATTAAGGATGTTATTAATTTCTCATGTGCACCATTAATTTATTATTATATCTGTTCCAACCCTCTCCCATTTAGCTACAAAAATCACCCATTCGACCCTTGGGGAAACGACACTATTTCTTCTCCCAATGCAATTGAACTGAGTAAAAATACTTAAAATGCTCAAGTACAGTACATGAAAAATGTAAAATAAATCCATGGAATTCTATTAATCACAAATGTATCAGATAATCATCCATTCATTTGAAATCATCAGCATTACATTGGTTCACAACAAGGTAGTGGGGAAATGGCACTGTTCTTTCATTAAAAATTAGATTTACACATTTCTACTTGGAATTTTGACCTGAAACTTTCTGGAGATGAATAACAGAGTATTTAATTCATATTAAAAAATAAATGGGGCATTAGAAGCTCCCCAAAATAGTACAATATCTCACCAAAAACGCCCTCCCTCAAGGATCAAGAATATGCCATCAAAACTGGAAATGGTTGAAGGAGTGAGCTGCAATAGAAGAAACCATGAGATTCCCTATAGCTTACACCTGCAAATAAAGACTCCATTAAAGCTCCAAATGAAAGGTCTGAATGGCCTTTCCAATTACCAACTTGGATGGGAATCTTTCACCCTCAAAATTGGCTAAGGCAAGAAACTAGTTATCCACTAGATCTCCCTCTTCACAAATGCAATTTTGAAAATTCTACAAATGATCAAAAGCTGGTTTCATTCTTTGTTCTTGACATTTATAAAGTTCTAATGTCCTCCATGCGTCGAATTCCTTCCAAGAGACTCATGCCAACTCAAGTTGGGAAAAGATTCCAAAGAATGCCACTTGTACAACAATTCCTAGTCTCCCACTTCCACCAAATCACATGTGGAAGCATCTTAGCTGCCCTAACACCCTTGAGCGCCCTCTTGGAGTCTATTTCTAGCCCTGACATGTCATATATGTCATATTTCAGCCTTCAGGTCTGATTTGTGTCATAGGTGTCATAGCATCTTCATCATTGTTGTCATAAAGCTAGGGAATCTAGCCCAAGTGTCTCACTAGCTCCAAATTGCCTCTTCCTTTTCCATGGGAGTTACTCTTCCTCTATATTTTGACCTTGGATGATTCATGCAATGAATACTACCCTTTTAACTCCCCCAATTATGTTACCATTCACCTTGAATTCGAATTGGTGAGAAAATGATGCCAAGTGTAGTGGGGGGAATCTAGCCATATGTGGGTCCCACTTCCTCCATGTGTCTTCATGATCAAATGTCAATTTGATTTTCACTTGTATATATTTATTTATCTCCTTTATTAAATATTTATTCCATTCTAATGTTCAAACATCATTTATTATCCCCCTTATTCCAAATCCCAAAGCTTCCACCCCAAACCTAGGAAACTAGTAATTTTCCTCCTTGACAATTATTTGACCTTTAGCATCAATTTGACAAACTCTAATGAATTTGGCCAATTTTCTTAGGCCATTGTGACCCAATGCCAAATTTGGGACATGACAAGGAGCACCAAAGGGTATGTCTTTATTGTAGGTGGAACAATAGTAAGTTGGATTTCGAAACTACAAAATGTTGTTGCACTTTCAACAACAGAAGGAGAGTATGTTGCTGCTAAAGAGGCTAGTAAAGAGATGATTTGGTTATAGAGGTTCATGGAGGAATTGGGTAATAAGAAGGATAATAGCAAGTTGTACAGTGACAGCTAGAGTTCCATTAGTCTTGCAAAGAACTCATCCTTCCATTCTAATACTAAACATATACAGCTCAAGTATCATTTCATACGGTCTGTTCTGGAAGATGAACTGTTGAAGCTGGAAAAGATACACACTATCCAGAATCCTACAGAGAACTATCCAGAATCCTGCAGAGATGTTAAAATAGGTGGTAACCAAACATAAATTGAGTTCCTTCTCGGTTTCAGTTGGCCTTCAATCATGAAGGTGAAGATGAGAAATTTGCTAGATCCAAGGTTTAGAGCATAGTCCAGAAAGTGAAGCAACGGTGGAGTTGTTGTGATCAGTCTCCAAGTGGGATATTTTTGGTTGTGGAGCCTGATCTTCCTTATTCATAGGTCATGTTTCATCCGTTTCTGGATCCCAACCCATAATAGGGGGGTTTGGGGGGGATTTCCCCCCAAAAATAGTCCCCATGGGGGGTCCAAGGTGGGGCAACTAGTTTGGGAGCCCCCCCCCCGCCAACGGGGATTCAAGGGTAGCACCCCCATAGCAAAAATTTTGTAAAAAATGCCTTGTAAAATGTTGTAATTTCATAGTCATGACTTGTTCAATAATGGGTGATTTACGGGCCCATGGTATTGGGTGTCCCATAGTATTTTCCCATGGCAATCCCTCTTTAAAAGGAAGGCACTTTAATACAGTTGGGTATTGTAGCATTGTAAATATCTCTATGATTGTGTGAGAGAGTGAAGATGAAGTTGTAGCGGATGTGCTGCAGGTTGTATCCCTTTATTTGTTAGATGGTATAATAATAAGGAATGGAAATTTCTGTCTGGACATAGCCCATCTTGGGTGAACCACGTTATATTGTTGTCTCTCTTGTAATTTGTTTTATGTGATTTATATTTGCATCTTATTTATTGTTATAGCTCTGCAATCCTATTTTTCTAACAAGAATCACTGCAATTATTTGGTATAATAAAGTCTTCCAATGGTGACTGAAAATCAAGTTTCAGATAAGGGAGTAGGGTTTTTGTAGAGTGGGGAAACAAGGGTTTCAAATCTGATTGAATTCCAATAGTGAGGGTGCTTTATTTTAGATTGAATGTCTCATTTCCATCTCCTATGCCTCTTTTATATTGATGGGGAGGCAGTTAGGGAAGTTAATAGATGGTTATTTTTAGGAATAGTAACTTGGGGAATGGAAAGAACTGTCATTTTCCTGTAAAATAACATTACTTTTTATTTTTTACCCTCACCTAGGAAGGTACGGGGGATAAACACTAGTAGGTTACGTGGACATTGGCTAACCATACATAGGTCACATACCTCTTGGAAAACCTATTTTTTAGAAGTATTCCCAAGTATAGATGTTGTTTATAGATTATTAAGGATTAGGGGATTCTGCAAAAGAGGAACATAAGTGAGATCGGTCATCATAACATCTAAGGGAACAATGTGGGAAAATATGCTATAACAAATTCCCCCTAATGTGTGAGGTTAGAGGGGTTGATGATGGCCGGAATACATTATAAGTCTTTCAGAGGTGAGTGGAGAAGTGACTCAGGGGGAATTTCTCGGAAAACCAGCCATAAGCGGCACCTGCAATGAACCAAGTCAAAACTACTCTTACTGAGGCAGGCATACCCATGCTCAGAAATATGGCCGCAAGTTGAATACAAAGTGGATACATCAAATATAGAGAAATAGTGATCTTGGCCACATGGATACAAAGGGGATCCATGTCATATAAAGATCATAGCCATGGAAATACAAAGTGGATCTATGTCTCAAAATCAAATGAATATATATGGATATGAAGCTGAATAGATCAATATCCATTGAAATCAGTTCCAAAAGAGTGAATGGCAATCCAATGCAACCCAAGCCATAACAAAATGATGTGATGGTAAATAATGGACTCGCGGTCTTCAAACCAACTAACACTGGTACAAGTCTAGACTATGTGAATAGATGTTCTGAAGTCTGACATAGTAAAAAATCGTGTGATTACCGGTCATCGATGTATACCATTAACACATGGGATCCAACTCACCGATAATGAAAATGAGAGGCAAGGTACCTAGTACAATCTAAGAAGTGTGAATAAAGTTTTTGACGTCGAACACTTGTAGAATCCAATAATCAGGGGACATTGAAGAATTCCCACAATTTCTAGCGAGGAAACTTACCACAAATGACTGCAAGATCCAAGGTATTAAAATGAATCTATATCACGACCCCTGAATAAATGTTTTGGATTCGATGGAATGTGAACCACTAGAAGGAGGGAATTAGGGAATCACTCATCATCCAACACAAGGTAGCAGAAGAAGTACAAAGATTTGATGGAACAACTGATGATCTTGAGACATACTTGAAATAAGAAGGCTAATATGACAAAGTCAGGAAAGATCTAGGGGTTGGTCAACTCAAGTGAAAACTTCCTTTGAACAACATCACAACAAAATATGTGACTAAGGAAACATAGACTTAGAGAGGACCATGACATAAGGAACTAATGTCTGAGACATCAAAGACAACTACATAATGGCTAGAATATTAACCAACCCGAGAAGTAACTGTATGAACAAGTACAACTTTGTAAGTCAAACTATAACCCAACAACAACAGAGACAAGACTCTAAAAAATGTGATGTGTTCAAAGGAAATGTAGCTTGCTGCCATAAAAAGTTAAGAACATAACTCTTTACCATCCTTTTTTTTGGAATATTTGATTTTCTTTTTCTTTTTCATATTATAAAAGCCTAAAAAGAGTAAAAGAATTATATAATACACGTGATGAAACGAGTATCCAAACAAGGAAACTAGTTCCAAAAATGTATGGATCATGAGCAAGATAATGATACTCAATAAATTTCAATCCTCAATTTTCATTTTGTAAGGAGCTTGAATTTTTTTAAAGAAGACTCCTTAAATACTTACCCGTGGATTTTTGCTGAGCTCGGGTTGGTTAGTGATCGTAAATATTTTCAATTTTATAGAGTTTGAAAAAACTTAAAGAAGACTCTATAATACTATCATGTGGATTTTTATCGAGCTCGGGTTAGTGAATGTTTGTCAGTGTTTTCACTTTTAGGGAGTCTGGAAAATCTTAAAGAATACTCAAAAGGTATTCTTTTTCATAATTTTAGTCTCACAAGCCCAAAAATACAGGGGAGAACTCTTCTATCCACAATTGACTAGAGTATTAATTTTTCATAAATAGTCCATATGGCCCAAAAAAGGGTTAAACTTGTATCGAATGGATGTTCATTCATTTCCTTTTAATGAGTCTGAAATAAAATAAAATAAAAACTACTCAACAATTTTTTCATTTTTAAGGAGTTATAAAAAAGCTTAAAGATAACTCCATGACGGGAGTCCCCTTATGGGAAATGGCCAACAAAACATGAGAAGGAAACAATGTAGTTCCAATGAAAAGTCAGGCAATACTACATCGAGACTCCCAAATCCTAAAAAATAAAGCTGCATGAGAATCAATGGAAGATAGGACCAAATATATAATGCTCATGGGATGGGTAAGCTCTAAATGCGATCTTACGAAATATAATTTTTAAAATAAGATTGATTATCACAAGTTCACAAAAATAACCTAGGGTATTTCAAAACTAAAGGACGGGATGGAAAATGCATAACGATGGAATTTGTATCTTATATGCTAGTTAAGAAACCATATACCTACTAAACACACAGTCACCATGAAAAAATATAGCTTCTCGGACAAAGAATGAGCCAATATAGCCCTAAAACACAATTAATTATTTCATTTTACAAAATGAAATTTAAACTTTAGACAATGAAATATAAACTTTAGAAAAGTGGATAGTAAAAAAGTCATAAAAAATAGGGTAAAAAGGACTTTTTACCATTTAATTTGTAAAACATTTCAAAATTTGGTGAATTTGGGCAAAAAATAACTTGATCTTCTATGGACAATTATGAGAGCTATGAGCCATCATTCAATGAAAAGTCAATCCCAAGTAGGAGGTCTTACCTTTCTCTTTCCATTCATACCATTTCTATGCATTTTATTCCCATTTTTTTGGTTTTTAAGGAATCCCTAAATGTGCGCGGACTAGTACTCAGGATACAGAATCACTGGTCATGTGGACACACCTGTGTCTTTTGCAGCTCGCATACATGTGTGCAAGTGAGGTTTTTTCCAAAAAAGGGCTCAAATTTTGGATTTTTTTGGACAAGATGCCACTTGAATGGAGGGAAAGGGACCATGAGGCCATAGAAAACCAATCCCTAGAGGGCGATGAGGCACTTGAAGTTCTCCATCAATGTATATTAAAGAATTTTTTTGAACTACACAATCTATAGGCTCAACAAAGACTTCTTGAGATGCTTGTGAGATATTTGGATGTAGATGCTAACTACTTTATCCTGGATGGCTAGCCTCTAAAAATAGAGGTAGATAATATCTATTTTATCAACAATTTGTCCTGCCGAGGTGAAGTATTCAGCTTCAAATCTTGAAGTTTTGGCGGGATGTCCATTGATGAATATATGGCCATGTATTGTGTGGCCACTGCACAAAAGAAGGGCTCACAAATTCTCATTCAAGACATAGAGAGCCTTAGTATGAAGATTATTATTCTTACTATAGGGAGAATCCAGGGATCAACTTCATTACACCAATCATCAAAGATACATATGTTTTATGCGGTGAGATGCACAGAACCCAGAGTGTTTGACTTGTTCACGTGTTTGTTGGGATGTTTGAAATCCCAACTATCTGGTGTTAAACAAGGGAAGCTACGGAACTTCGGTTTCGAAAAGTATCCTCTGGAACTTATTTTTCAAGAGAGTGTTGGTATTGAGCCCACGAGTACCAGTGGACTCTCATGCACTCCACGTGCCTACCATGGGTCGATGGATAGGACTTATGCTACGGCTTGGAGGTGGGCATGTGGCTACCCCGTTTGACGATGACTACTTTACTTGGTGGGAGCGTCTGATTGTTGCCATCGATGACTACCCTTATTCTAGAATCAAATTCAGTTGAGATGCAAACATGGTAGTCCATCCTAGTAGCGCCCGTGGTTCCATTGGTAAGTCTCATTTTAACATTTTCAAGTTTATTTTAATTTTTGTGTTTTTGCTATAGATTGAAAAAAAATACATGTTTTTGTGTGGAAACTAACATATCCCTATAATCATGACATATATTGGATCGGTTCGTCCGACAGGATTCCCCTGCTTCCAACAGAGGGAACAGGAGGGTGGATATCCTGATACTGCTATGACATTAGAGAATTTTCTGACCAACTTGAGCAATCTCATAGATGGGGTCTCGATGACCAAATTAGAGGACACACCGGAGGGATTGTAGAGGTATATAGTATGTGTACCAAGAGCTTGGGTCTCGTACTTATGCAAAGTGGTCACATTAGTTCTGAACTACAGTAGGGGTCATGTTTTAGGTGACCCATAGGAGGTTTATGACTATATTATCATGAGGCTGATAGAGCCTATTTTTGGACATGTTTAATCCACATTTTTCCTATGTATAAAATTTTTATATTTTTTTGAGACTTATATATCTATTTGTATATCGATAGACCTTTTGTTTCGGCATGCTTTTATTTACATTGTCTTATGAACATGGATGTTATGTACATGTTGCTTTAATGTGTTTTATAAATGAAACAAATGCCAATCGAGGATATAATTAGCATATGCATTAGTAATTAAATTTTGGTTTCTTGATACGTGATTATGTAATGTAAATAAACTATCATTTAATGAAACATACTCTTAAAAACTGACGAATTAAAGAAGGATCGCAAACTCAATACTCACCATTAACCTATAAAACCATTAATTGAGAATCAAGATGAACTTCAAGAGATAATATGTCATGTGACAAAGCATATCGAAGTAACTCAATTACGACACTATATTCAGCCATGTTTTTTGTTGCAATCCCTAAACAAGCTCCTCTTGAAACAACTAACTGACCAGTGGGAGAGTAAATCACCCATGCAAATGATGCAATATTACGAGTATGGAAACTAGTTCCATATGCAAATCCTAGAAAAATCTCGGTCAACTAGAAAATTCTAGAAAATAACGAGCCTATAAAAAGTCTTACCGAAACAAAAAACTATACAACTATACAACTATATACAAGAAAAATTATATGAAATAATCACAATACTTCTTTAGGTAGAGCCCATTTCTATCCTCAAATATCTTATTCCCATCGTAATTAGTCAATTCATATGCACCCTTTTTCGAAACTTTAGACACAATATAGGGGCCGAGCCACATATATTTAACTTATCTGCCCCCGAAGGATCTTTATCCTGGTCATCAAGCAAGACAATATCCCCCTCTGAGAAAACTCTCATATGGAGAAACTTATCATATTGACACTTTACATGTTTGTTATGTGCTTTGTTCACCGTAGCAGCATCTCGACGTTGTTCATCAAGATGTTTTAAGTGAACTAAGCATTATTCTAAGGCTAAGGTCTCAAGAAATAATTGAACAACTAACTTTAATGAAGGGATATTGCACTCAATTGGGAGGATCCCCTTAACTCTGTGAATGAGTTGAAATGGAGAAAATCATGTAGGAGTCTTAACTATCATTTGCTATTCCCATAGGGCGGGATATAACATAATATGCCAATTTGTCCTACTTGCATTCATTGTCCTTTGAAGCATGGTCTTCAAATTTTTATCGACGACCTCAACTTGACCATTAGCTTGGGGGTAAAAAAGTGAAGAATGTTCTTGCTTGAACCCCAACATGGAGGTCAGAAGGATCATCATATGATTTTGAAAGTGTCAACCCTGATCAGTGATGAGTTCCTATGGGATACCAAATCATGTGATATTATGATTGAATACAAAATAAGTAGAATCCCCCCCATCACTCTGAAAAGTAGGGAAAGCCTCTACCCATTTCATAAAATAGTCAATGGCTACGATAATATAGTAATTCCCCTCAGCCGAAGATAGGTTACACGTCATAAATTCAACCTCCCACTTGGTGAAGGGGCCTAGTGTAATGAGGCGAAATACTGGAGTAGTATGAGTGCAAATTTCCCTAGGAAAAACTTGGCAAGCATGGACATTTTTTACCGCTTCGATGCAATATTTAAACATCATCATCCAAAAGTATCTAGCACGTAGTATTTTCTAGGAAATCGCCAAACCAGAAAGGTGACCTCCATAAGCTCCACCGTAAGAGTCATTCAATAAAGACTCAAATTCTTCGTGAGTTAAGCAATATCGTAAAACTGAATCGACCTCGAAATGGTACAAAGTATCACCTACAATGAGATAATTCTTTTCATTATAGCATCCTCGCTCTTGTTGTGAAAAAGACTGAGGACACTTCAAATTTTGGAGATATACCAAGTCTCCATACCAAGGATCAAATGAGGAGATGAGAAAGATATGCTCATCGGGTAATGAGTCATACTATATGTTATCACACTCTTCTCTAGGGAACCCTGAAATAATCTAGGCAAAGACTAAATATTTTTTCGACTCAGGGGATTGGAATTCCAAGTCAAATTCTTGTAAAATCACAATCCATTTATTGAATTTTCCCTCGATTATTTGCCAGGTCAAAATATATTGAAATGGATTGAGATCTACAACTACAATGGTCTTACATAGCAAGATATAATGTTGAACTCTTTGAACTGAAAAAACAGTAGAAACAACTAACTTCTCAATGTGGGAATACTTCAGTTCAGGTCCAGCCAAAGCACGACAAAGATAATAGATGACTTGTTCCTAGGAACTTTCATCTTCTTGAACTAAAAATATGCCAATAGTGGAGTCAAAAGTGACCAGATATAACACAAAATCTCTTGTGTAGTCTAATGGGTTAAGTAAATGGGTTGTCATAAGATATTTCTTAAGAGAATTGAAAGAAGATTTGGTAGTTTCATTGCATATAAATCGGACCCCTTCCTTCAGTAATCGCATAAGACCTTTCGTGATCTTGGCATAGTTCACGATAAAATGCCTGAGAAAGTTGGATTTTCCTTGGACGCTCTGAAGCTAGTGTATGTTTTTTGGGGGAGGTAAATTCACAATGGATTCAACCTTTAACGGGTCTACCATGGTCCCTTAATTCGAAACTATGAAGCCTAAGAGTCATTTGGACTGAACACAAAATATGCACTTGTGAGGATTTAACTGAATCTTATAGTTCCTACATTTTAAAAAAATGAGGCAAAGATGGCTTGGATGGTCCCGTATATTGTGAGAAATAGCATCTAAGTCATCTAAATATGCCTCTATGATGTGCTTAATATCATGGAAAGCAAAAGACATGGCTTGATGAAAGGTGGCTCCAAAATTTTTTAGGCCAAACAACATCTTTTTGTATGCAAAAGTACCCCAAGGACAAATGAATGCAGTTTTGTGTTGGTCCTCGGGATGAATCTGAATTTGGTTGTATCTAGAGAATCCATCCATCAAGGAAAATACCTCATGTTCGACACACTCATCAATGATATGATCGATGAAACGTGTGGCGAAGTTATCTATGGGAAAGGCCTTGTTTAAATCCATAAATTCCATGCATACCTGAAGATTTCCTTGCTTCTTATCAACGGGAACGAGATTGGATACCCATTCTATTAAGGAAACGGGGTAGATAAATCCTGCCTTGAGAATTTTTTCCACTTTAGATTTAATGGCAGTAATTTTGCTAGGATTAACTAGATGGAGATTTTGACAGACAAGTTTCATGTTCAGATAAGTTTTAATTCCGTGCTCTACGATATTGGTGTCAATGTATGACATCTCCTCATGTGACGATCCAAATATGTCGTGAAATTCATTGAAGAGATCTATGTAAATACGAATCTCCTCAAGTGAACAACTTGCACCGATGTACACATTTTACACAATATCGAGATTCCTAGAGATGTTGATCAGTGTCGCTTGTGATATATTGGCCCCATTATGCCAAAGGGTTTAATGGTTGATCAACATATGAAGGTAAATCAATGCGGAAATATCCACTCTCAATTTTATGTAAAGTTAGAAGAAAATAAGATCAATGGTGCATATTTTCACAGGGTGTTTCAGGTCTTGTTAAAGCTTCTAGTGTAGCCTCATCAGAAGGCATAACAGTATCTAGACAAGCTTGAGATGTAGAGGAATTTATAGACCAAACCGAATTAGAGATTTGATCCACCTCTTTTGTGGGTGGAGGATTGGTTTCTGTTGTTTCCTGCTGAATTGCTTGATAAGTGATTTTTGTTGCAGAAAAAGTAGAGTTTACTCCAGAATGCTAAGATTCTTCCACCGAATCAGACAGGGAAGGGAGTACCCAAGGATCACTGAGATAGGACGTTCTAAAATATTATACTCGTGACATAGGAACTTCTTCTTCAGTCGAAACTGGAGCATAATTGATAAAGAAGGTAGGAGACGGAATACTAAAAGTACCCATCAAACAAGGATATATTCCAACTCCCACATTCTCGGTAACTGGTTGTGACTTGTCAATTGAAGGGATATTATATCCCGAAGGAGAATTTGGCCTTGTTTGAGTGAAGGATAGTTGATCGATAGTAGTAATATTTTCTTCGTGAGGAAAACACGACACTCAAAATACTGAAGAGACAATGGTAGTCATAGCATAAGTCCAGCTGCGTCCTAGCAACCTTTTGTAATTGATGCGGGCATTAACTACTTCAACCTACACACAAATGGTTTTCCCTCCTAGTTCTACCGGGAGGGATGGGATAATCCCATGCGGTCGGAACGATCGCCCATCAAAAGCAGTAAGCAATGTGGAAGACCGAGCAAGCTCCAAAGAGCCGAAAGCTTTCCAACTAGACATATTGATAACACACGTCGAAGAACCTTCGTTTACCAAAATCCTGCCAATAGTCTTTGTGGAATGAACCACAATGAACTAAAAGGCCACGTGATATGGGATACAAAGCTTAACATCAGAAACATTGAACTTAACCAACTAACAATTTGAAGGGTTTGAATTTCCTAAAGCAGACAATAATGCACTTAGTTTCTATGGGAAACTTTGGAGGACCTCAAGAGTTAACATGGCATAAGGACTTTGATCTAAATATTCCATAATCGAATAATTGGGACAACTCTCATATTTGGGTTGTGCAATGCACTCTTATAAACGCTTTTCAGCATACAAGGAATTGTCTCGGTTGTAGGTTTCTCTATCTGAAGAGGGATATGTGGAGGGGTACTATCCTTATCATTTGATGATTATTTAGGGTTGGTGTAGTTCCTAGCTCTAGTCTATAACAAGACATCAGATACAACCATGTAAATATATAATTGATTAGTGGGGGGATCATTTTGAGTTCCCCCTTGTGCATTACCAGTAGCATTGGAAGACCCTGAAGCTAAATGTTGACCTTATTGAAACAAGTTGGTTAGAATAGTTACAGGTTGTTGTTGTTTCTGACTCAATAGTTTTTTGGCATCCTCTATCAAAGGGAATTGATGAGTCAGGTGGTCGCCTTCGCAAAGTTTTCAAGGGAGCTTGATTTTCCTTCATTCTTTCTTTTTCCCACCAGCATTATTATTTTGTTTAGGTTGGTCATTATTATTCTCTCCCTTTTTATTATTGTTCTTATTATTGTTTTCTTCTTACCAGGAGGCTACTGGTTGCTTTTCTGTTTAGCCTACACAATGTGTACAGAAGCTATTTAGGGAGGAGGAGAGGTGGTAGTAGAATATGCACCAACTACTGAAGGCTATATTGTTAAAAGTTTCATTTGGTTATTAACAACTTCAACAGTATTCTGACGAACTAAACCAACTATGTCATTGGCATGTGGTCCAGACTTGGTACTTAATGGGTCTGAACTAGATCGTGGAGCATATAGAATAATCTCATAAAGTATCCTAGACTGATAATAAATCAAATCTAACTATTGGGCCTTGAAAATTGCTTCTTCTTCGAAGGTAACCTATAATGTGGAAACATCCTTAGAGATATAGGGAAACAAGGATTTAAGAAACCATTCTAAAATGAACTCGAGGGGAATTGTGGCCTTAATCAACCTCTTTCATCTACGCCATTCCTGGATATGATCCTAGATATGGGTAGCCGCATTCTTCCTAAACTAAGACAAAATATCAATGTCGGCATCATATCAGATGGGAAGCTGAAAGTGGTTCAAAAATACTATTGCTAAATTGTGAAAGCAATGGTAAGAAGAACCGAGTAACTCGATATACCACTTCACTGCAACACCTATAAGTGTGCATTGCAATAGTCTCAAATGGATGGAATCATCATTGAGTGAGTTCGAGGAACATCAGAGATGAAAATTAGTAACATGATTTCCGGGATCCTCGCCAGTTTTTCCTTCAAACTTTGGAGTGCTTGAGGGAAATTTGGTTGGGACCGAAGGCCAATTGGGATTGTGACACACTAGATCATTCATCAATTTTAATTGGTCTGGAAATTTTAAAGTTTCCAAAAAGTGAAGTTTTGGTTGTGAAGTGAAAGTGTTTTGATAGGAACCTTGTTGTGGGAAAGGTTCCAAAAATATTGATAGGAGTTTCCCACAGTCATTGTTTGTGAAGTGTTTACCCCAACAAAGGGGTTCCAATGGCTATGTGTAGGATTACCCCCACTAGGGTTACCCTACATCCAATTAGGTTGTGCCTGAGATAATTTTCCTTAGGTTGGAATACCAATTGAGGGTATAAAGTTGCTTCCTCCTCCACTAAAACGTGAGAAAGGGGAAGGTATAGCAGGCATTTTTGTTAATTGGAAGCCACCCATTTGAGTATTAAAGCCTGTAAAAGGACTTGTATTTGAGGTAGGTCTAGCAGATTGGATGGGTCCACTCCCAAAGGAGGGAAAGGATGGGGGAATGTGCCCTCCATTCCAAGGAAAACCTTGGAAAGGAGTTGAGGAAGCACTAAAACTAGTGGAAAGATTATGAAATAAGGGGTTGGTTGTATAAGGAACATCGAGCCTAGCTAATGAAGGTATCCCATAAGTAAAGACCCAAAAGGTGATGTTAAAGCAATACTCGCAAGTTGAGTAATTGCATATCCTAAGGGTGCGGTACTTGTACCAAAACTAACAATAGGAGATGAAATCATTGTTGTGGCATTTTCCATCTGGGTGCTTACATGGGGTGGATAAAATCCACCTAGTGCTATAGTTGTATTGGGAATGTGTACTTCTCCTGAGCTAGTTCCTAGATCATCCATTATTAACCCTCCACTAATCCGATACTCACTCGTCCTTTGTCTCAACAAACTAGGAACTCGCACCGGAACTAGATCATTAGGTCTGGTTAAAGGATGTTTGAAAGTTCTAACAAAGCCTTCAACTTGTAAATATTCAACTCTGCTGATGTGTGGTGCAGAAGTGTTGTTTCTCGTAGGTTGCGGCTCACCGAGTAAATTGATGGGACTTGTAGGTTGAAAAGAGACCGACGTGTTTATTTGCTTCCTTTAAGGATGCAGCAGAGGTTCAAATGTAACTAAATGAAGATTTTGAATCCTCCTATACTAGCAAAGAGATTGATCTTCCACACTTAAAGATTTTATTTTTAAGCAATCATGTCCTAAGACAAGCTAAATCACTCACAACACAAAGAGCACACCGCTAGAAAAATTCCTAGACAATCAAACCAGGAAAATGGATAATCCTTTTGAAGTTTAGTTGTGGATTGATTAAGTGCCACTGCTAAAACAACAAAGGCTGAAAGAAGTTACTAATTCCGGGCGTGTTTCCATTCTTGGTGCAAGTGTTTTCGTAGATAGATCTAGAAAACACCCTTCAAGGGTACTAATGCTCCAGGCACAACATTTTCCCAAGGTTTTCACAGAGAATCCTTTGTTAATACCTGTGTAGATCCCTAAGGATAAGATTCTATGGCTACCAATATGCAGTCGGCGTCTGGGCGAACAATCACAGGTCAGAATTGTATGTATGGACAAGGTTTCAAAGCCCAAAATCTCAATAGCACTTAGTACTGCAAACATCCCCATACACGCAAAATCCACATATGCTTGGTTAACTCCAGTTTGAGTAGAGATTCCTGACCACACCCTTACTATGTTGGATTTTCCTATCCTTATGAGAGACACCTAGGTTTCAGAGTTTACAGTAGCTTTCGATAATTTAGAAAGAACCGTTACACTCAAATTTCCCATTTTTGAGTGTGCATACTTTACTACCATGGAAAGTATGAAGTTCATGACTTTATAGTTGTGTTGGACCCATTATGACATGGCATACTTACTCCTCATAGTACTTTAAAAATGTTCCTAAGTGATTGGGGTCAAATTTCACATCATCAAACCATCTCTAGAAGAATTTTCGCTCCTTGCACTACTATTGGGGGGCAACAATTACAACATTTTCACACCTTTCTCAGTTATAAGGGTGAAAAAATACCAAATTGTCGCACTATGCTCAACTAAAAGGGAGCGAAAATATTGTTGAGGGAGTTTTTCCATGGATTTAGGGATCCTATCTTGCATGGATTATACCATATTTCAAATATCACTCTCCCTTACCTACTAAGGAAAGCTTCATATCTTGAGATCCACTTAATCCTACCATGATCAAGTTCTCCCTCTCATGATACAAATTCTTCTCATGGATGGTTGAGCCTTTTCCTACTATATAAAAACCATTACCCTTTGAGCTTACTAGTGGAAAAAGCTAGCAATGGTAATACTTTAGATATTTATAGTTGCAGAAACAGTAACTTAAGAGGAGGTCCTAATGCTGGCAAGATTCTCAAAGGTGGCTTGTTAGAAGGCTTGGAGAGAAATGTTGTCCAAATGAGCTCAAGTATCATCTCATGTTGTATCATTTCCTATTTGGCTTCCTAATAGATAACTTGGCCTATTCTCTCATATTGTCTTTTCTATCATTGAATGTGTCAATTTGATTACTAGCTTAAGTAAGTAAATTAGCATAACATACTAGCATAGGAAAGAATTTTGTCTCTCTACCTTTGTTGCAGGTTTACTTAATTGGAGCATTGAGCAAGGAGTTGGATCAATTAGGAGCAGCAAGGACAAACATCTAAGTTGAGGTAGGTCATCTACCTTCATCCTCTTTCCTTTCATGTTTGCTTGTATGTATGTGCTTGATCTAGGAGAGTAATTACCACTTGTTTCCTTTCTGTTGTGGATTGGGTTGTAGGGAACCATAGTATTATTCATGAGGAGTTCATTCTATCCGTAGGAGGAATTTCCTAGGGGGGAAATTGGCGACCATAGTGGGGACTCATCCCTACCTTGTTTTTGTCCAACCTTTGAAACTTTTATTTGGATCTCTTTTGTCCTCAAGAATACTTGAATACTATTTTTATCTACTCTTGTATTTATTGGAAAACTCTTTGAGTCTCAGACTCGATCCATCATTGTATTTAGGACAAATTCACTGCAAGTTCTTCACTTCCCATACTTTTTCGCACCCCTGCCTTAAGTTACACAACAAAAATATTCATATTTTCACACTTCTGTGGTGTATCAGAGTGGGAGAATTTTTTATTGTCGCTTTGGTGTAGTGTCTTAGGGAGTGAAAATTCCCTATCTTGTAAAAAAACTTGAGTTGCGTGCTTCGTTTTTGGGTGACTCTCTTTGTCAATTTGTTCCTGGAATCTTTTGTTGTTTATTTATCAATGGATTTAACATATTACACAACTTGATGAGAACTTTATACTCAAAACGAAAACTCTAGCCATAAAAAACTCACATTTTTGAATAAAAAACACCAAAAAACAACTCTGAATCAAAAAGTGGTGCTATCGGTAGCACCACTTTTTTTTTGGTTAAAAATATAGACATGGACCAGAACAATCTTTATTGTTGTTTACAAAAATCTTAAAATCAAGCCCTAGATTGAAAAATAATGCTACCGATTGCACACTTTCTCAAAAAATGGCATTATTATATCATTGTATCATAATTTAAAATCGTATTCATTAAATATCTTAGTAACACTATATAAAACTAGCACTTAGTTAAACACAAATTATTCAAGAAATTATTTGATCATTTTTTCATGTAAAATAAAAAAAAGTTATGATATTATCCATAATAAAACCATATATTAAACCATAAAAGGTAGAAGTTATGATAATTGGGCGCATAAAGGAGAAAACGCATTATCACCCATTTTCTAGGGGGGCTAAAATAACAATTTTATGAAAACTATGGGTGGTATTGTTGCAATCAAAACCCTAAATCGATCCTTGGTTTGAAAAATGGACCTACTAGAATCACTATCATTTCTATTTGAGATTAAAATTTAAAAAACAATAACATGACAAAATAAATTCAAAAAAAAAGTGAAAATTCAAAAAAAAACGAAAATTCAAAAATTTAAAATTTACAACATTTACAAAGCAAAAATTATAAACAAAACATTTGAAATATAAATCCGAAAAACAAATTGTAAAAAAAAACACAAACTTCAAATTTAAAAAAAACTACAAATTTAAAAAGAAAACTAACATTTAAAATAAACATAAAAATTCCAAACAATTTAAAAAAAAAAAAAAATGAATTAAAACAAAATCAAAAACATTTTAAATTAAACAAAATAATTTGCAAAACAAATCTATAAAAATTGAAAAAAAAATAAATTTTAGAACTAAAACTAAAAAACAAATTTAAACTAAAAATTAACAATTAAAAAAAAAACAAATTAAAACTAAAAATTATAAAAAAAAAACACTCCTCTCCCATTCCCCCTCTCCCTCCCTCCCCGCCCTCTCATCCCTCTCCCCGTCCCCCTCGCTCGCCCCCACCCCCCTCCCGCCCCGCCGTGCTTCCTCTCCACGGCCCTCGCACACTGCTCAGCCCACCCCCTTTTCACAGCGACACGATTCTCAGAATCATGCCCGCCCTTAACGGCGGTGGGTTGGGAAGTGGGCGGGGGTCGTGGAGAGGGAGCAAGGCGAGGCAAGAGCGGGGAGAGGTGGACGGGAGTGGGGGCTAGCGGGGGGGAGGGGGAGGGCGATGGTAGGGTGGGGCGGGAGGGGGGAGAGGGGGGAGGTGGAAGGGGGGGAGGAGGGAGGGAAAGGGGAGGCGAAGGGGGAGGGAGAGGAGCTGCATTTTTTTTTAATTTTTAATTTTTGTTTTTAGTTTTTTTAAATGTTATTTTTTAGTTTTTTTCTTAAATAGTAATTTTTAAAATTTTAAAATGTGTTATAAATTTTAATTTATTTTAATTTTTTTCCAGTTTTTTTTTTTATATTGGTTTTTTATTTAAGTTTGTTTTTTAAAATTTGTTGTTAAGTTTCTATTTTGTTTTTTTTTTCAATTTTTTTCAAATTTATTTTAAAAAAATTATTTTCATATATAAAATAGTGGAAAATGCATTAAAAATGTTAGAGAAGGTTTTTTTTTTCTTTTCTTTTTTACAAATTTTCCCTAAAAATGACTTCTTTAAAATAAAAGTATAAAGAAAAACTTCCAAAATTCATATATTTTTCATTCTTTTTAGTTTTTTAAAATCCAATAAAATTTGAAAATGTATATTTTTTTCATTATAACTAGCTGTTAAATGTATTGTTTTTGTAAAATTTGAAAAAAGGCCCTTGTAAATAAAATTTATAGTTTTTTATGACCAATAGGTTTCAAAATCGCAAAAAAATGGCTCAAAATGAAAAATGGTGCTGCCAGTATACACACTTTCTGAAACCGAGGTAAAAATAGCTACTAAAATTGACCCCTAAAAAATCAAGAACAATGTCGGGTTCTCATCAAATTGTATAATATGTTATTTGATTTCATCTCTATAATATGAATCTTTTTGGGCCTTTGTCTGAGTCTTTGATTCAGTTTTTCAAATCTTAGAAGTGTGTTATTCATCTTGAGACTATCTTAGTCTTGTGTTTAAGTTCATCACCTTCTCAAACTTGTGAAATTGATTTGTTGGCTTGCATACTTTCTGATTATACCTGAACCATCAATAGTCTTTTTTATTTAGTTTAAGTATCTTTCAATTCATTGGAAGTTGTTTGGTTTCATTTGGGTTCTTTTGCATTCAAGCAATTATTCATCTTGTTTTTGGATAATTAATCCTTTATAAGAACAATTATTTTTGTAACCCTCTAGAAGCCTTTTTATTTGTCTGATCTCCTTTTCTTCAAGCCTTAAGGTCTCAAAAAGGGTTCTTGTAGAGTGTCTTGGTTTGTTTGAGTTTGAATTTGCTTGATCTTTTGGGTCTTTGAGTGAAAAGTGACAAAATTTGGAGGCTTTGGTGCTTTGAGTATTTTTTTGCTTTGGGTGAGTTGTTTTCTTTGGAACTTCTTTCATTTGAGTGTTGCAAAATCATTTGATTTCTTGCACTAAATTGAAACAAAACAAACAAGAAAAAGTCGCTTTTTTGAATTTTTAGTGCATTTTTGAAAGAGCATTGGAAATTGAAAGCTTAGTTCTCTTTACTCTAGATCCATTGTATTAATAATTAGATCACTAAAGTGAATAAAGGAAATTTACATTTTTTAAGTATTTTATAATTATTTAAGAGTATTTGAAAAAGCTCAGAAAGTTCCACACTTTCCCTTTTTTACTTTAAAAATATCTAAAAGGAGGTATATCCAATCCTCTCTAAAGCGAATTCAAAGAGCCCTCTTTTTCAAAGCTTTTTAAACAATTAGGAAGCACTCGAAAAAATTTCAAAATATTTTAACTCCTTTGCTTCTTTGCTTGAAATCAAAAACTTTGCAATTAAAAGAAGTTTATTTCATTCTACCTTGTCATTTTAGGCACTATTGAAAAAAAATAAAAATAAAAATTGTTTTGGTGCTTGATTGAAAAGTTTCAGTTTTTGGAGCGATTGTTTGATTGAAGGATTGTTTCATTGTTATTTGGCATTCATTACTTGAAATTGGAAATAAAAGTGAAAATTGATATTTCATTTAGGGGAAAAGTTTGCTCACATTTTTGGGTGTATTTTTGGTGCATTTGGGAAAAGGGAAAAAGTACTCTCCTACTTCCCATAGATAGCATTCATCCAAGTGAAAATTCTTGCATATGCATGTAGTTTTTGCATGGTTTTGGATTTGAATCAAAATTACACAAGTTTCACTTCCATTTATCCTTGGCTAAGAAACATTCATAAAATAAAACAAGTGTGCTAATAAAATTAACTAGACATTTTATTTTATAGTGAACCAACAATAGTTTAAGTTTTAGAGCTTTTGACTAGGATTCAAGTGAGTAAATTGTCCAAACCTACAAAACTAAACTTAGAACACTAAAGAGGGAAAAATACAGTAATAACATCTTGCGCTTGCTGGGAAATCCCTTCTAACACAAGTGGTTAAGCATGATGTCAAGCGAAGCATTGGTTGAGATATCCCGTCTTCCAATTTCCTAGTGGGGTCAGCAAGTTTGGGGCTTTGAAGAATTGGTAGATCCTCAAGGTGTCACATTTTATTCTTAGTTTATGGGTCATGCAAATTCTTCCTCCATCCCCAGTGTCATTTTGGGTGGCCTTGACTGACGATTGTTCTTCCCATTCATAGGGTGTGAACTGGTGAATCTAGTGTCCTTTCTTTAGGTTCCCACCTAAGTGACTATGAGGGGGAAAGACTCACGGTATCTGCGAAAGACGTTCAATCTTTGTTTCAACAAATCCCACGGAATCTTAATTTCACCTTGGGTACTATTGTGTGAAGGTTATCGTAACTGTTGTTCAAATATTCACGTGTGGCTTGATATCCCACCTATGGAAGACCATTTTTACCTACCATTTGCTTGGTTTTACTATCTTGTAGTTTTTCGTAGGAATGTGCTCTTTGCAACTTCATAATTGGCCTTAGGTACCATTGTTTTTATCATCATCATTATTACTTATATCACTATATTAATTTCAAAGTGTCTGATTAAGGTTTGAGAAGGTCCCATAGAATACAAGGTTTAGAACCAGAAGACCATCAACCCAAAAAACCACCACAAGGTACCCAAGATCATTCTAATGAAGGACATATCGGTGGGGAATTTGTCTCTGATGAGGTTAGCATAGCACCACTAAATGACCAACTCGAGGGAGAGGTCGAAGTAGTTGAAGAGGGAGGATTTCTCGTTTGCACACTCGCAAATATCTTGTTGCCTGAGAACTCCTATTACCACATAGTACAAGTCCCTCATACATGACCCCATTTCGAACGAATATTTTCTACCATCACTATGAGAGAGGTCATTTATCATATGCCCAGCTACGCGAGACCTAGATATGGATTTCTGAAATCTAGAGGTTTCCTTACCTTGCACTTTTGAAGTGGTAAATTATGAGATGAACTTACCAACTAGTTATGGCACTTTTCCACCGAACGGGATACATGTGGCCCAAGTGAGTTCTTTCGAGATAGAAACAACCCAACCTTCCATTCCAACTACTTGGTCGAGGGTATTACCAAGTCAAATTATTGGTAGGTCTTTGTTACCATCCTCTTATCTCCATGTAAATAATAGTGGGCATGTTTCGACTCCAATGATGAGTGTTCCAGGCACATCGCATTAGTGTCCCTCAGATTATAGATCACAAGCGCTGCAAAACACTCAGCAAGTTCCACCATAGAACTCATATATGGTTGGGGGAAACCCCCAACTAGCGGGCATTATATGGCTGGGGGGAACCTTTAGCCATGGAGCACAATATAGTTGTAGGGAAACCTTCAGGATTTGGACAAAACATGGTTGGGGGGAAACCCCTAGCCATAGGGAAACCTAAATGGGGTCAGCCTGTTTGGGTTCACACCCTTCCTGGTAACCAAAACATGGCCATGGCCCATACTCACCAATCTAATGCTTTAAGGATAATTCACCCTAGAGCACCTTATCCAGGAAACACAAATACCCCATGGGGTCAACATAATTCAATGGGTATGCCCCCAGCTAGGGCTCCACCAATGACCCCCCCACCCTTTCCTACCCCACCTGCCTAAACCCCCCCTCTATCACCTTCCCAACTCCTAAACATGGGAGGACCTTATAACTTTAATCAATCAACTTATGGTCCTACTGGTCCACAAATGGCTTATCAATACTACCAGTATCCGCAGCCGAACCAACAATTACCCTTTTTGGCTACATTAGACTTGTCAGATTTGTCACGTTTGACTAATGACCCCATACAACATGCCCCATATTTGACACCCATCCCTGCGAAACTTCCATTTGACATACCTATGTTTGATGGTAAACCTGGTGAATATCCGAAAAAGCACATGATGAATTATCTTTTGTGGTGTTCCTCCAACTCGTTAATGGATGAATCCATTCGTTTGAGGCTTTTCCAAAGGACCCTCACCGATACTGCCGTTAAATAGTATATAAAATTACCCCAACATTCCTTCAATGATTTCAACACTTTGGCCATGGATTTTTTTACTCACTTTCAGTTAGCGATCCACTATGAAATTGGTACTAACATGTTAACTTCCCTAAGACAATCCACCTCCACTCACATTTCAAATCACATACATGAGTGGAGAAGGAGGTGTAGATTAATTAAAGCCAACATTACAGATAATCTTTTAGCTGATAATTGGTTTACAAAGTCATTATTAACACCAATAGCTAAAGATGTTTCCAAGGGGGGCGCGTCATTGAAGAACAAGCGATTGCTCATGCCAAATATTTAGATTTGGTTTATTCCCAATCGGGCACATTATATGAACTAATCCCCAATTCTCCACGCCCCACCAATGATCCTTCCAGACCATCCAGGGAATCACATGTCGATGGTGTGGTTGGTTCTGTTAAATCCCATCCTCCATCCCACTCGATTGGATTGTCAGGCTAATCAGCCTCCACTCCAACTTCATCACAGGTTGGAAACAACACATGAACTCCACCCACTCCTCCTCATTCCTCTCAGGTGAACTTAGTTCAATCTAGGCCATCTAAAAAATCAGGTGGTAAGAAGAATAACAAAGGTAAACCTAAGAAATAATCTAACCAACAAGAGAATACCAATAGCCAAAATGAAACCAATGACAAACCTAAACAGAATGCTAAATTCCCTTGTCTAATATGTGGTGACGACCACTACACGAAGGATTGTGCCCATCATGAAGAAGTCAACAAATTCCTAAAGGGAAATTCTCAACCCACAGTTTTAACTGATCCCTTCCCACCACAACAACAACATATGGTTGCACAAAACCAACCTACAACGCAAGGGGATAATACAAGTCATCCTCAATTTGGGGATGCATCCACTACCACACATGTTTTGATGTGTAACGAGACGGTAAACATTTCAGCTAGGTCACAGTCATATGACCCATATCTAGAGAAAACGACCAACGGGGGTAATACTGAAAATCCCCTACTTCCGCTTCCACCACCCCTCCACCACCTGGCCCTCTATAAATTTACAAGCCAATATTTGACGTTGTGTTGTGCCTTCCCAAGGCCACAATTCAAAAAGCGACATTCAACCCAAACTCATGCGTTTCCCAAAATTACAACATCGTTGAGGATTTGGCTCAGGCACCCTATGTAATGTCTACTCTTGAAGTCCTACAAAGTTGTCCCAGTCAACATAGGACCCTGCTATCAGCCATTGGGGGTTATAGATCCAGAAACATTGAACACAATTATGTTTAATCTGGAATATTTCAAAACAAGGCTTTCCCACCAATTGGATTTTCAAATCAATACCCATGTTGGTGGAAAAAACATCCATCGTATTGTTTTGGATGAAGGAGCATCTACCTCGATCATGTCTTTTTCATGTTGGAGAGACATCGGTTCTCCTGAATTCAATCGATCTCCTACCACACTCAAATCCTTTGACGGTCCTGGCTTCCAACCGTATGGACTACTACCTTCATTAGTCGTGGAGTTAGGGGGCAAGTACATTTCCATTCATGTGGAAGTGGTGGATGCACCCTTGGATTATAATTTTTTACTTGGTCACAAGTAGTTCTACGCAATGACTGCCATTGCATCCTCAGTCTTTCGTTTGGTACAATTTCCCCATCAAGGGAAGATTGTTACTATCGACCAGTTCAATTTTTGTACACCTAATATCCAAGACAACTCTTCTCACAATGTCCCTTTTTTAGGACACGTGAAACCTCAGTATGAGGATGTTGGATTCAAACTCTTAAAAGACTCTTCACTCATGGGAGTCTTCCCTTTACCCGTGTCTGATCCTCCATCACAAGTTTCCATTGTTAACATGATTAATCTGTGGTGCAACAATCCCATGAGTCAGATGACTCTTGGGTAGTACCCAGTTCATCACAACTCACGTCCATCGGTGATTATACTTCGCTTAGCCCCACTGAGGAAACATACAATGTCATTCAATCCATGTCTATTAACCCAGTCCCAGATGACCAACACCTTGTGGCATCAAACCAATATTATCTACCATCTTGGTTGGACTCTTCTATACCTTCCATGGATTATCTCTTGCATACTTTTCCATCAGATGAATCCATTATGGAGGTTACGAGTCTAGATGAACCACCATGGAAAGATAATCATCATCGGTCATCTTTCCTCCCCACACTACACAAGGTATTAAATGATATCAAATCCATGGATCCACTTGATATAATCGACAATCCACAATCCCCTTTGAATTAGGGCGTGTTCTCTGAAGGAAATTTAGGAAATATCACACCCACGATGTTGATTGATATATTGACAAAACCCAATATTGTGGAAAACATCCAATTTGGCTAGACTTGTTCCTCATAAGAGGTGAAAATTTATAAGGCCTTATTTCTAGAATTCCATGATGTGTTAGCATGGAGCTACGAATAAATGCCAGGTATTGATCCATCAATTGTAGTTCATGAGATCAAGACCTACCTGGGAGAAAAACCTTCCAGGCAGAAACTTCGTCGAGTACACCCCCACAAGACTACTGCCATCAAGGCAGAAATTGAAAAACTTTCGAAAGCTGAATTCATTTATCCTGTGTCACTAACTGAATGTATCTCTAATATTGTCCCAGTATTGAAAAAGAAAGGCACTATTAGAGTTTATGTCGATTATAGGTATCTGAATAAGGCATTTACCAAGGACAATAACCCTACTCCCTTTATCGACCAAATTATCGATAATTGTGTTGGAAGCGTCATCTTCTCATTTATGGATGGATTTTCTGGATATAATCATATCGATATTCTCCCATCTGATTAGCACAAAACTGCTTTCATCTACCTATGGGGAACCTTTGATTATCACAAGCTGCCCTTTGGTCTAAAGAATGCTTGGGATACTTTTCAACAGGCCATGACATATGCCTTTCATGATATCAAGCATATGCTAGACCCTTATCTTGATGATCTATCTGCTCACTCAACTCTTCGAGACAATCATCCAAAGCACCTTAGAGCTATTTTTATTCGGTGGCGTCACTACAATATACACTTGAATCCATATAAGAGTGTTTTTTTGTGTTGAAGTCGGTAGAATCCTGGGCTTCATAGTCTCCAAAGATGGGATCAGAATTGATCTGCTAAAATTTGAGGCCATTCTATCCTTGCCATCCCCCACCAATATACCTAAACTTCAAAGTTTCCAAGGGAATCCAAAATTTTTGCACCGTTTCATTTGTAACTTCGCAGAGATAACTTAAGGGTATATGCGATTGTTGAAGAAGTTTTTCCCTTTCATTTGGGATGATCAAGCTCAACGTTCATTTGATAATCTCAAAAAATCCTTGACAAATGCACTCGTGTTACAACCCCCTGATTATACACGAGACTATATCATTTATCTCACTGCATCCACTTCCACCATTGGGATGGTGTTAGTGCAAGAACATCATAACAGCCAAGAACATGTGATTTATTATCCAAGTAAGAGTCTTGTCAACTCTAAAACTCGATATTCGCATGTTGAGAAATTGGCTTTGGAAGTCGTCATCACTATCTAGAGATTTTTCCACTACATTTTCTTCTGCAAGACAACAATCTTTGCAGAATCCAACCCCATGTATCACATTTTAACTCGTCAGGTACTAGGGGGCAATTATCCTCACTGGATTATGGTTCTCTAGGATTTTTATTTCGAGTTCGCAACATCTAAATCGAAAAAAGCCTTGATCTTTGCAAATCTTATATGTGACATTCCTCGTACTTATGAAAAATATGAGCCCATTGACCCCCTTCTAAATAATTCATCGTTTCTCATTAGTACATTTGATCCATGGCACAAAGACATCGTTTTATATCTCCAAACCCAACGTTTTTTGCTTGACCTATCTCCTGACAATTGTCATCACTTTCGCCATCATGGGAAATACTATCTTATCATTGGTGACACATTGTATCATTGTGGTATCGACTCTATCCTATGATGATTTCTAACTCATGAATAATTTGAATGTGTTTTGAATGATTGTCACTTTGGAGCATGTGGAGGTCATCTTTCTGGGATGCCTACAGATCAGAAAATCCTACACACTAGATACTTATGTCCCTCCATATTCAAGGATTGTATGGAAGCCGTAAAGAAGTTTCATTAGGGGAGTTTTGAGGTTTAAAATGGGCCTCCTAAGGGAAATAATAAAATAAGAGTTATAATAAAAAAATTAGAGTTCTAAATTTTAGAGAGGAAAAAGAAAAACTACTTTTTCTTATCGTATTTTTGACATATCTCCTTAACGATTTACCCAAATTTCAAGTTTGGGCACTCGTTGGATGTGGATTTTAATTCGCATCCAACCCATACCCACACTGCATACTTCTGAGGCACCCATGACATGAAAAAATGAAAATTTCAATAAAAAAATATTTTAATATTAAAATACTTTTTTATTGAAATTTTCATTTTTTCATGTCATGGGTGCCTCAGAAATGCAGTGTGGGTATGGGTTGGATGCGGAATTAAAATCCGCATCCAAGCAGTGCCCAAACTTGAAATTTGGGTAAACCGTTAAGAAGATATGTCAAAAATACGATAAGAAAAAGTAGTTTTTTCTTTTTCCCTCCAATTTGTTTTACAAATTTTACCCTTATGGTTGACATCATCATCTTGAATCTTATTGGTTCTTATAAAGTGATTTTTTATGGTACATTATTTGTTTTGAGGCCCATTTTTTACCTCAAAACTCCCCTAATGCCTCCCTGCCATATTGTTCATTCAAATAAGCGCATACATCCTGCTCCATTACACCCAGTTATTGTCATTATCCCCTTTGTAAAATGTGTCATAGAATTCATGCACTGTAATCCTACCTCAGTCGAGGGGAATGGTTACGTTATTGTCGTTGTTGACTATTTTACCAAATGGGCCGAGGCTATGCCTACATATAAAGAATATGGCAAAACTAACGCACTCTTTGTGTTTAACGACATTATCGCTAGATTCAGAGTCCCTATAGCCATTGTCACTGGTCATGGTTCACATTTTTTAAACTAGATGATGACTGAACTAAGTGCCAAGATGGGTTTTCGTCATGAGGATTCAACCCCTTACTACCCCCAAGCAAATGAACAATTATAGGTCATTAATAAATTCTTGAAATTCGTGGTTCAACGCATGGTGGGGGCACATAGATCGAACTAGAATCTCATGCTTTTTTCGTCCCTCTAGGCTTACAAGTTAAGACTTTGGTGAAAACTGCTACTGTATTTACACCATTTCAATTGGTTTATGGTCTGGAAGCAGTACTACCTATAGAGTGTGAAATTCCATCCCTCAAATTAGTTGTTGAACTCTTTTCGAACACTATGGCTAAGGAAGAACGATTTATGTAATTAAAGAAACTAGACGAGACCCGTCATGATGTCGCTCTTTCCAACGAGGCACATAAGAAGCGCATAAAATCCTAGTATGATAAGTCGGTCAAATCTCACAATTTCAACGAAGGTGATTTAGTTCTAGTGTATGACCAAATACATGACAAACTAGGGGCAAGAAATTATGAATCCATGTGGCATGGGCCCTACATCGTCAAACGTATACTAGAAAAAGGTGCCTATAAGCTAGTTGATTACGATGGAATCTCTTTAGGAGAGCCCCGGAATGGGATCTATCTCAAAAAGTATTATGCCTAGGGCCATCCTGCATTTGTACTTATACATATGTACATAAATTAGTGTGTTTTTGGTGTGGAGTGAGATTTATCTTCTTTTTATGTGTTAGGGTCTTGTTTCACTTATAGCTATTTATCCTACTTTGTACTTGGTTGCGCAAATGTTGTTGTACATCTGATTTGGAGATGGTGCCAGTCGGCATACCCAGAACCTTGATTCTGCATCTTGGGTGGTTTATTCCCCCACTAATGAGTTAGTGACCTCAGGTGGAGTTTTCCTTGGTCCAGCGACTAATAACATCATTGAATACCATGTTGTGATCGGACTTCTGACTGAAGCATCCTCCTATGTAATACTCCATTTAGTTGTTAACCCGGGTTCCCAACTCGTGGTGTCCCAACTCAACCATGTCTACATTGTCCGAGACTCGTGGTGTCCTTGAAAGATCATTTGATTACATTTTATATCAGCACATACCGAGGCAGTTAAACACAGTGGTTGATTCATTATCTAACTACGTGTTAAACTCGCATCTAGCCCATACATAAGCATTGCCTCATCATAACAAAAACATGTAAATAAGAACAAAGTAGAAAACCATTATAGATAATATAGTTGAAACATATGTCCATGTATATAGTATGTCGAAAGTTTGATCACATCATATAAAAACCAAAATGTGTGTGAGGACAAAATTGGGACTATCGCCCATACAAAATTGGCACTATCGCCTGTACACTGTGTAAATGCTGCAAGTACTAGAAAGATCGTTATACTACCTAGGCCTAATTACAAGGAGCACGATGCTCATGGTAACACACCACCGCCCTGGAAACACGACTGAGTAGCTGACTGATGCACTTAGGCACTCCTATGGTGTGCCTCTGTAGATGGTAGGGAACCTGAGGTATTCGTAGTGGAGGGACTCTCATGGTCAATCCCTCCAGGTTATACTCCACATCACAAATCCCTCCAACTTCATATTCCTTAGCCTAGTACTCTTTCCCACGTCAACACAATGACGATAATCCTAGTGGTCTAACTGACCGTCGATCTGTAGCATTACGCATGTATATATTAGTTCCTTGTGCACAACAAAACAAGTCAAATATTCAAAAATAAAAACATAAAATTTTAAGGTCACATACCTTACTTGTTTGAGTCCTCATCCTGCGGAAAATCCAAATCGATGCCATCACGAAAATATACCCCGGCATAAGGGTAATCCTCAATCATCAAAATCTGGTTATCCAACCATGAGAAGAAACCTGAACCATATGACAGTAGCTGAGGCCCCCCTAGCCAGCTCGCATGACTAGTCCACCTCTCCGAGTCTCATATGGATACCAAAGGGGAATGTCTATATGTGGGCGTAATATTGACACCACTCCAGGAATAATGTAACCAAAATTGTGCCATATATGAACTGTTTTGATACCCTCGTGTGAGACTTGGTGATGTGTTCCTTCATGTTGACGAAGACACCTCCACACTACTTGAACAAATTTGTCCCAAGAAACTCTAATGCATAGGCCATATGTGGCTTGGTAGCGTGATGAGCACCCACACTACCGACCACCTGAGCGATAGTGAATAAAATGGGCCTTAAAGGACGATCTACCATATCCTTTATAGGTATTTTCCCGCTTTATTTATTAGACCCCTGTATGCAAAACCTGGCTACATAATCCTTAGTGCTTTCATAAAAATACAGTGCCCTTCCAGATTGTCTTTTGCCCCTCTTTTGGAGAGGCCAGTCAAGAAATATATGTCCTCGAGCTCAATCTCAAGGATATGCTCTCCTAATCGAAAATCTTGCAAATCAAGGTCCCACATATCTATTATGTGGTTCAGAAGCATGGGTTACTTCCTCATACACTGTGTCTTGAAGAATTTTATTAATCCACACTCCTAGAGTGTGGAAAAAGTTTCATTATCATGGAGAGCAACTCAGTCATCATCCCCATTCTCCTGCGCTTTCCACTCAATCATAGTTGCCTTTGATCCTAGCAAACTCCTGAAAATAATTAAAAACACCCTCGTTAAAATTTGGAATCAAGAACTTGCTTAATGACTGAAGAATAAACTCAAAAAATTCCAAACCTACAAATTTTCGCACCCCCTAGTACTGTACAGAGCGAAAATTTCCATTTTCCGCACCCCTGCAGTTATGCATGGTGCAACAATTTTGAAGATTTTGCACTTTACAACATTGAGGGGGAGCGACAATTCCTGAAAGCGCAAAATTTTCCCTAGTATAACTCATTCCTCAGTCAAATGAGAATGAAAATAAAAAAAATCAACTATAAAATGAAAGAGTACAATGAGGGGACCAACCTGTTTTAGACGGTGGCTCGATTGGTGGCCTAAATCTCCCACGATCGTCAATTGAAAATCGGCTTCCAACAAGGGTAAAAACTTATTGAGGTAAAAATGACCAAGTGAAAATGACATGTTTTACGTTTCACTTTCCTTTTTATATCCATGAACTGGTTATTTTTGCTACGTTCACACTGGCAACTTTTGTTTAAGGTGTTTTTCATCTATTTTTACGACCAGAACGTCGAGATTCTAACACCATTTTCAATATTTAGCTTAGTGTGATTGAAAATACCATTAAGAATATTTACACTGGAGGAATTTTTGGCCATCATAGTGACCTTATCAATTTGAGCTTACTTTTATTCTTTTTCGTGCTCGGGTTTAAACATGAAAAAGAAGTATGAGCTTACTTTTCACTTTTTCGTGCTCTGGTCAAAACATGAAAAAGATTATGATTTCTTTTGATACCATAATCGTGCTTGTTAAAATTAAGTAAAAATGTGTCGAGTTTAGTTCATTTTTCTCGTACTCATAAAATAATGAGGAAGTGTTTATTGAGTATAGGTTTATCCCTTTTTCAGCCTCGTTATACTACATGTGAAAAAGGAACTCCACAGAGTTTCCTTTAAGCCCTTTTCAGACTCCCTAAACATGAAAAGATTGTCAAGCGAACTTGTCTCTTTCACACTTGTAAAAGGATTTGAAAGGACGTCTGTTTGGTGATAGTTTATCCCTTTTTTGGACCATTTGGACTAATTACGAAAAATGAATACTCTGGTTAAACATGACTAGAAGAGTTCTATCTCGCATTATTTTATTTTTTTCAGACGAGGATACTAACTTTTACGAAAAAGGCACTTTGGAGTCTTCTTTGGATCCTTTTCAGACTCTCTAAATGTGAAAATAGCATTGAGTTTACCTTCTTTGGGCTCGTAAAATGATTCATTGAAGGACCCTTCTTGGGAACGAACCCTTCCTTCCTCGGGTTTGTAAAACATACTAGGTTGGACTCATCTAAAGATGAGCTATATCGATCATCTGTTATCCTCCTCATGCTCGTTAAAAAACAAAGAGGTACTCATCAATCATGATGGGGGGGAATTGGGAAAATAGGTCAAGTTTCATCTTTATGGAATTCATCGATTCATTACCCTTGAACATGGCATCTGTTTGCATTTCATCTTATAGTTGGATATTCAGATTGCCTCTGAGTCATCTTACTCCTTTGGGCCTTCCGAAGAATGTGTCATTCATCGTTGCATTATGTCTTGGTCTCTTCCTTGTTGAGTCAATGCTGCCAAATCTTATGTCATGCTACCTGAGGCAACACTCTACAATATTATCGACCTTTCATCCTTGTGTCAGTACTTTCTCTTATCTTTATACATCATCACTATCCCATGTCAGTTTCGTGTTGATGATGTGGGATTCATAATGTCCCTCCTTCGACGAGTTTATTCCTGTCGACTTCAACTCATTATCCGGGAGTGAGACATAGAAACCACCAGTACCTTGGGATCTACATGCCTCAATGGTGGGTTTCCTCGCTTTCGACAGTAGGTTCACATCATTGACCTATGATCAAAATATTCCATGAGTTTTCGACTTTAGCTCATCTATTCGCATTCGATGGAATGTACCATGGTACCCTTGCAATCATCATCATCATTCGTGATCTCCCTCGCACTTGTTAACTATTCTCATTATTGACCAATAATCAAGTGGTTTCTACCATGTTCGACTTCATTAACTTTATCCATGTTGTATGTTGACTCAAACCCAGTTGACAGGGGTTCCCATCACTGTCGACACCAACCCACTGCAATCTCCCTGAGCACCGGCCCAGACAGGTTTTACCCTGTCCAGCAACACCTGCGGAGCAGATGAGGTCTCACCTGAGGGAATCAAGGGAGAGTAGACAGAACCATGTTTCTGCCAAATGAAGGAGGATGATTGTGGTAGCACTTAGTCAACTTATCGCAAATATCAAGACAGATCTATGCATTCATGTTTAACATCGTTCATATTCATAGCATCATTCAACAGATACATTCATTGTGATAAATATAACATTAAAATATTAACTACAGCAGAAATCATAGCATCATTTGTGAATTGCAACATGCATTATAAAAAGATACACAAGAAATTTCACCAAACAGTTCTGTCATGTCATATTATTTCAGCAAAAACCCTGATACAACATCTCCTCAAAACCAGATCTCAGCGATATCTCTTGATCTCACGTACAGACTCAAAGATGCGCATAAAACAACATCCAAAGTTCCGTACACAGATAAAAAAACAAACAAGCTCTCCCAACACTTACAAATCTTATCTATATATAGGATTCCGCCTTACAACTCTTGTCCACTTACTAACAACTTCCTAACCGACACTTGGACAAATGACCCAACATCTAATTGACGCGGTCCATTTGACCCAAAAACCCATGAATTGCGGTACGACTGACTCAAAAATGCATAAAATATGGTCCAAATAACCCAAAACCCGTGAACTACGGTACAATTGACTCAAAATTGCATTAAATAATCCTGCTTTCTGCTTTCCATGACCTCTTCTGATGTGTCGTAGCATCGGCAATGCTGTAATTCTTCCTTACCAAACCGCCTGCCAACAGGCCCCCAACACAATATTATGGCTCTCCCTTGAGCCACATCAGCAGGACATAGTGTACTCTGTGGTTTTGACTTTGAAATCCTCGTACTATTGCTCGACTGTCGTCACCATCTCCTTTGCTGCCGTAGCCTCCTCTTGACTTTAAATGACGTCCTGAGGTGATGGGTGCTCGATCAGCCATGCATCCACCTATTGACGATGTCCCTACACTGCCTGGAGAACTTCACCAGCCTTCGTTATGAACTGTCCACCAGCATCCTGGAACTCCTCCAGCTACGCGGCACGCTTCTTCTGTCACACATCAGCCTTAGCGACGCGCTGCTGCAGATCTTTCAATTCCACAACCTTCGCAACCTGCTCCATGGCTAGCATCACATGCATCGTTGCTTTGAGTGTCTCCAACTGCCCCTCCGCTTCCTGCCGATCCTTCATCAGTTGTTCGACCTGCTCGTCCTGAATGATCCATCCCCAAAATTGCACAGTGTCAGTTGTGAGCTTCGTTTGCTGTGATTTCCAGCTCCACCAACTACGTGGCTATCTCTTCAATAGAGCATTTACGGTCATCCATGTCTGCTTGCAGTGTACCGGGATTCACCTGAACTCGCAACTCCTGATTTTCATGCCGCAACTGGACAATGGCAGCCCCCAATCGCTGCACCCGTTGGAGCACATATGACTCTGCGATGGGCTCCTGCACATGCTGGCATGCCTTAATAATAGTCGTTTCGACCCCCATGCTTTGATTCCACAGACGGGCCTTCTCTGCAATAAGGAAATCATGTTCCTTCTTTAGTCTTTCGATTTCGCGAGCCGTCTCAGCCCGTTCTTTCTTAATGCCTTCTACAAGTTCATCCATAGCTTGCCACGCTGAAGCAGGCTTGCCTCTCAATTCTGTGATATCACGCTTCGCCTTGGCCTCGCTCTCCTACAATCTCGAGCATATACCACTAATCTCTCGCAGTTGGTCTGTCATCTCCCGGCTGGTATCCGCCTACATAGTGATCAACCCTTCTGCTGGAAATGCATTAACATTGATGGTCACCTTCTTCACTTGCTGCAGCAAGATGTTCATAGCCTCATCCTCGGTCACAATCGCATTCGAGGGAATCTCCACATTCCTAACCTGCGGCTCGATGCTGATTGTGCCAACTTGCGGTGCCACTGCTTCCTCTGATTCCTTTATTGAAATCATATCATACAAGGAGTCCATGCAAGCAATGAGCGCATGGAACCCTTCGTCTTCCTTCCTTTCCATCTTGTCAGCTGCTATAGTGGATGCATGATTGATTGTTGAGATGAATCGGCCCAACTGCGCTTCCGACGAGAGAGGCAACCTGCTGATGGTTCCTGGATCCTGGTACCCTTTCCTTCGTTTCTCCTCAAGCGCCCAGTCGCTATCATCATCCGACAATGTTTTTGTTGATTCTTGGCCTGAGTCGTGGCGACTCTACTGGTCCTGTGCCGACAGTCGATCGTCGGGGCCCTTCACTTATCTTTCAACTTCAATATGTGCCAACGCTACAGGTTCGCGCCATTCTAGCGGCCAATCATTCATAATGGCATCCAATGCTTTCATCGTTACCTTGTAATGGGTCAACAACCACTACTGACCGGGATCATGCCTCACTTGCACATAAACAGCATGGGGCCGAACCGCAAACTCCATAATCGGCTTAAACTTGGCCGTGGTTTCTTCGGATATCCACGGTACCTATGTTGTTGCTGCACAGAGCATATCCCAATAAAGCCAGAATCGCAATTGGCAATATCAGAGTCGCTTTGGCTCCCATACATACCATAAGTTCTGATAGGGCACACCCCGACGTTCATCCGCAGCTACAACTTCCATTCCCTGGTACTTGTCGGGCTCCTTCCAAGCCACGAGGGAAATCAGTAGAAGAAGCCAACTATATGTGAATGAACCCTTACCTGATTGAACCGCCATAGCATCCTCTATCAATTGATTCAATAGAAATAATGACCAGTTCATTTGGATGCCCTCCGCGCATTGTACTACACATGCAACAATCCCTGAGTTGCACTGGTTAGGTCGACCACCCCTAACCACCTTGCAGGATAAGATCTTGGTGCCAGTGAGTACCGCGTTATCATTGATACTGTTGGTGCGATACCCACGGCCATCCGTTTCCAAGCCATATTTCTTCACCAGTTGTCCCGCCCGCTTTTTGTCGTTCGCCTTCCCTTGGAAGTACTGCGACGGATCGACTCCATCTTTAGGCAATCTAGTAATGTGCGAAATCAAATCAACAGTGACCAGAATTTATATGTCCAACCACAACGAACCACCATGGAAGCACGCCAGCAACTACTTCACACACGCATTAACTTCTGCTAGCCGCCCGAAATGCAGCATGTTGATGAGCCCTAACAAGCCAACCTGCTTCAATCCTCGTGCCCAGTCCTGCGGAATCGGTGTCACGGTAAGTTGGGACCCGGGCACATATGAGGCCAATGCAATTTCTAGGTAGGCCACCATATCATGATCATCATATCGTAGGCACATCAGCGCCGACCCAATATCAATAGAGCACTCCATTCCAGCAGGGAGTGCCGGTATCTTCACTCCATACCTCTGCTTCGGGTTCAGCTTGCGCGGGGTTGCATCCGGCCGACTGGGAGGGATATACCCAGGGATTTCAACAGCTGACAGTCCCTCCCATGGGGCAGACTCGTCAATGCAGTGACTGGACTTCCCTACCTGTGCCTGAGCTTCTCCTACCACTGCGGCAGACAACCTAAGCTACCTCTTGCTCTGCGGTGACCCAGAGTGCTGACCCCCTCGATGCTTCTTAGCGATTACTGACGTTCCCACTGGCATGTTTGCGGCTTCAAGATTGACATCTCCCGCAGACAAAATTTCTTCTTCAATGGAAATTTCGGTGAAAGGAGACTGAACTTCACTGCTAATCTCAACCGTTTCTAGCTGGCGTGGCATACCTCACTCAGCGTTCTCAACTAATGTCTTCACCGGTGGAACTGATAGACCCACTCGATGCTCAGCAACGACACTCTGCAAGTTCAACCGAACCTTTCCCAACTCACAACTGCGCTCACTAAGCACTAACGATACTCTGTAACACTTCACAAGCACTTAACAACTGAATTCTCGATGCCTTCAGACCAGCTTCAACCCATTCTTATAGCTTCCAACCCAATCCTCCATAATCATTACTAAATCCCACATTAACTCGACCAAAATTTTGTATTAATGACACAAATCCGTCGTCGATCCTGTCAGTCGATCGGCTGGATCCACCATTAATTCCCATCATTCGAACACGCGCCGTTAATTAATTGTTTGAACTTTTGGCATTTATTGTTGATTTGACCTGGTCGTGACCCTGCCACTTTTCGCGGACCGCTCCTAACTTGTGACACAAGCCTCCCTGCTTGCGCATTCTTGTCTCTGTCGGTGCGCCATCCTAGCACCGATCTACCTCAATTTTTTTTTTCCCGATGCGACTCAGGCATCGCGTCGCTCCAATCCCAATCGATAGGGCTTCAATCTATTTCCATTTATCAACTTTGGGAGCATCGCTCCGTCCAACTACTGCAACTGCACTGCACCACCTGAAGTGATGCTACTGATGCGATACAAACCGAGCCAATGCATCTACAATTTTCCTGGATGTTTCATAACTTGTTGTCATACAATAGCACCAAGTCACCTTGTTGAAACTATTTGTTTTTTATGTGGCGGTTATGCCACACTTTCTGGCGATCCTTCTCCACCCCCTGGTGGAAACCTGCAATAAAGCGATCTTCTTCCAATTGTACTAGCTGCGCAAGGTGCTCCTCCATTGCCGTCGCAGCATCCATACCCGTTGCTGCCGCTATGCGCAGACTCGGAACGATGTACTCCATAGGCATAACTTCTTCTTTCCCATATACTAGCTTGAATGGTGTTTTCCTGTCAGCATTTTACATGTGGTGCGATAGGCCCACAATACTGCTGGGATTTTTAGATCCTAGTCATCGTGGTTCACATTACACACCTTTGTCAGTGCATGCTCCAATATCTTGTTGAAAGCCTCCACCGTGCCATTCACCTGCGGATGATAGGGTGTACTCTTCTTGTGCTGTATCTGCAACTCCTCTGTCAATGCACTGATGGTGCGATTGAGAAAGTGGTTGCCTTGATCACTCAACAATATCTTGGGGCAGCCGAAGCAAGCGACAATGTTGTCAATTACTGGTGCAGCTTCCGCCCATCTGGTCAAATAATCTATCACGGTGATGATGTATTTGGCACTAGTACGCTTCCCAGGTGGGTTGATAGGTCCCACAAAGTCTACCGCCCATTTGTCAAATGGTTGTAATGTCAGCTGAGGCATCAACGGCATCTCATCCCTTCTGGATGGATTCCCGGTTCTTTGATAGACATCACAAGACCGTGCATAATCTGTCGCATCACTTTGCAGCGTAGGCCACCAGAGCCCCACTCGAAGCACCTTCCTTGCTGTCACATGTCCGCTATAGTGCCCTCCAGCCACTCCTGCATGTGCTTCTGATAAAATCTGCTCTTGCTCATGTGGCAGGACACACCGTCGCAATATCTCATCTGCGCCCATCTTGTATAACTCTCCTGCGATTAGCTGGAAGTCTACAGCCTTGACTACCAACTCCTTCTTTTGATTAGTGGTGAACTCTTCTGGTGCAGTACCTGCCACCAGAAACTAAATGATTTCTTGAAAATATCCATCAGCGACTCCCACCTTAAACAGTTGTGCATCCGGCAACCCATCTTCAATGTTAGTTGGCTCCTCTCCTGTTTCAATTCTCGAGAGATTATCAAGGCCAGCATTTAATCGCCCTGGCTTCACAATTACTTCGAAATCAAACTCCTGAAAGAGAAGTAACCAACGGCATATATTCCCCCCCAACACAGGCTTATTGACCAGGTACTTTAATGTGGAATGATCTGTGAACATCTTGAAATGGCCTCCCAATAAGTAATGGTGAAACTTCTGCAGTGCATAAACCATCGCCAGACCTTCCCTCTTCGTAGTAGTGTAGTTTCTTTCTGCAGATGCCAACTTCTGGCTGGAAAAAGCAATGGGGTGATCAAGATCCCCCTCTCCAGGTTGGGCCAGCACCACACCCAGTGCAATCCATGTGGCATCAACATGAACATGGAATTCCTTACTCCAGTCTGGGAAGACCAATATCAGTGCCGAAGCCATCTTCGCCATCAGTGTCTCAAAGTTATCCTGACATTCAGGGCTCCACTGGAATACCACGTCCTTCTTCAACAACTTCTCCATAGGGGCGGTAATCGATGCATAACCCCTGATGAACTTGTGATAGTACCCAATGTGTCCCAACATTGCCCTCAACTGCTTAACTGTAGTCGGTGGTGTCAAGCTCAGAATAAGCGCAATCTTGGCTGGATCGACCAACAATCCTTGCTTACACACCATATGACCCAACAATATTCCAAACGGTGCACAGAAGATGCTTTTTTTCAAGTTTAGCGATATCTGGTGCCGTCGGCATCGCTCCAGCATCAGCCGCAAATTTTCCAAATGATCGCGGATCAAACCATAGACTGTCCAATCGTCTGTGTATACCTGCAAAAACTTCTGAATGAAATTCTTGAATGCAGCAACAACAACCCGCAAAAATATCGCACGTGCATTCTTCAAGCCAAACAACATCATGGTGTACTGAAAGCAGCCCCATTCGGTCACGAAAGTTGTCTTATGGCGATCTTCCTTTACAATGCGTATCTGAAGGTATCCAGAGAACCTGTTTGTGAAAGAATACATCTCCTGGCCACCCACACCTTCGATCACTTCATCAGTAAATGGGGTTGGCAACGGATCATGCAAACATGCATCATTTAGCTTCCGGAGGTCGACACAAATGCGCACTTCACCAGTCTTCTTATCCTGCACCACCATTGGACTAATCCATTCCGACTCCTCAACTGGTTAAATGATACCGACATCCAGCATGCCATCCAGTTCTACCTTGACCCTCTCCTTCTGTCGCAGATTTAATCGATAGGGTCCCTGCCAGATCGGCTTAACATCTGGTTTTAATGGCATCTTCATCTCCCCTAAGTCACCCAGAATCACTTTCATGTCAGAAAAATTCATGGGAAATAAGTCCTGAAACTCATGGAGCAAATCGGATACCTTTTTCATCATCTCATCTTCCAATAGTCCCCGATATTGGCAAACTTCGGATTGTATTCTATCCCAATGTTGATCTTGCGGATCTTCAGCGGCTGACTGATTGGATCACTTGGCGCAGCAGGTAGTACCACGACACAACTTCCTTCAGATTCCATGATATTGACATTCCTTGGATCATCACCATCTTTCGTCCCACTAGTGATATTGAAGCATTCCATGAGAGACTGCATCTGGCAGTGCATGTGCGGATCCACAGGATATGCCACCGGAAAACCCTACAAAACTACATCGTGGATGAGTTGCAAAGAATTATTGACCTCTGGATCGGCATCCGCAAAACTGAATGTATGGGTGAAACACACTGTGAGTTCCAACCAAGTGGAAATTTCTCCTCGCAACTCAACTACAGTATACCATGACCACGGCATCTCATCCAAGGTATGGATAAAAGCATGGACCCACTCATCTCGTGGTCACGATACCCATAACTACTGACACTCCATCAATTGACCGTCAGGATCATTTCGACCATCATACTTTCCTGTGTGGTAAACCTCGGTATCACCGAAAGAAACCATCATCAACCTTCGGCACTGTTGCCAACCGTCAATCGATTTCTTATGGGTTGCCCACCAGCATGCTGGAGAAGCCTTTAGTGCTTCCTCCAATGCCAGCATTCGATGTGGTTCCGAGACTATTGCCTCAAATGTTGCCAGAAATTCTGACAAACCAGGAAGTCCTTCATATACTGGAAGTGTAACTATTTCAGTCGTAACCCAGCACAGTGACTGCGTAACTAACCTGCACTTTCGGAGCGATACCTCATGCAAGCGGTTCTGCCAATGTTCTAGCGCATCATCAGAGTCGGAAGATGCAGAGCTATCACTGCACCATCCCAGCTCACCGTTAGTAGTCAGATGAATATAATATTTAGAAATATTGAATGCATGGTCCCATCCACTGGGATCGCCATCCTTCACTGGCTCTATGTATCGGCGTCCTTCAACCGGATCCAACGGGGCGATAACTCTGAGATCATGATTTTCAAAAGTCATCATCCGTCGCTTGAAGTTGATTACTTCTCCGCTATCATTTTCCCATCCAATCCCCAGCAACGTGGGATAAGAGATTCCTCCTTCAACTACTTCTATTACATCAAAGTCAGCATATGTTTTCATTCCCTTTATGTCCACCACCATTCATGGAACTCTCCCAATCGATGTTACCTTAGCGTGATTATCTAACCAGAGATGTATAGGAGACCAGCTCAATTGGGGACTCCCCATATTCTTCCAAGCCTACTTGGTTAAGATGTTGACATCTGAATCAAGATCCAGAATAATTGAATTAACATCATAGTCACCAATTTGAATATCCATTCGCATCTCCTTACCTGTCTTCCGACGTTGTAGGGAATTGACCGCGAACTCCTATCGACCCTGAGCCGATCATCGCAATAGAGCTTCAATCTCAGCAAGAGCATCGAGATCCCTTGCCAGGGATAAACAATGTTCTAAAAATGCTTGAAGTGTGCTAGACTGCCACAACGGGCCAGCCTCTGAAGTGGCATCAAAAGTAGAGAGCATGTCATACACAACAACCTTACCTCGGTCTTTTTCTAATGAGTGACATGCTTGAATAAATGCCTCCCGCTCAATGTCAATGTCAAATGATACCTTCTTCTATCCTGCTAACCAGATCAGTGAGCTATCTTCCTTAGTCATCTTATCGCCACGAGTGACAACCGCGACAGAAGCATCTTGCGCTCTTGGTTTCGCATAAATCGTTGCAATATTCGCACCCTGGGTCTAGTTCAGTGGCAGATTCCCGGGTTGGTTCCCATTCTGATTTACATTATGATTCGGCCGTGGATTCTAGTTCTGCGGCAGTTGCTGTACTTGATTCTACATGGGATGTTGTGATTGGGGCTGATTCTACAACTATGGAGTGTTCCCTGCTTGCCATCGCGCGATCAACTGCGGGAAATTCTCAACTGTGTGATCATTAACAAAACAGAACGTACACTGGTTCTGCAACAGTGGACATTCTCGCTGGTATTTCCCCCATACTGCACGGTGATAACATTGAACAAGTCTGTGACCACCTCATCCTCCTCCGCGACCAAGTCCTCCACCGAATCCTCATCGGAATCCTCCCTCCTGCTGGTACTGCGGTTGGTTGAACTATTGTTGCATAGGTGCTTGTTGCATGCCTTGTCCTTGCAGTGCATACTGCGGTTGTTGAACGTACTGTGGCTGTTGTGGAGCCATCTGCATCGGAGCATATTGTGGCATGAACTTCTTTGGATGTTGCTGCTGCGGTACAAACTGCATCTGCGGTTTAGGTAGCGGATGGGCTACCTGTGGCTGTGGTTGTGATTATTGTACGGCACGTTGGTCATCCTTTATATAGAACGCATCATACATCCTCTCTTGTAGCAACCCATATGCATGGAAATATTTGTCATCATGACCCACCGATTTGAAAAATGTACAATACAGATTCCTCGGAGTCGTAACCATTTTCTGCATGTACGGGCAATTGTCATGGCTGTGCCCATATACATGGAAGATGCAACACCATGGCATGCTACCACCATTCAATAGATTTGGTGCTCCTGAAACTAAATAGTTGCGGAAATCTGGGCAATTATCCTTAGTATGCCCCTCTCCGCGACATCGTGTACACCAGAATTCTTCCCGTTGCTCTTTGCCTTTCTTCAGATCCTGCAACTAGATGGTCAAGTTAGCCAATTGTGTCTGGATCTGCGACATCCCAGCTGTATTATCCCCAATGGGTGATGCCTCCAGCCGCATCACGATCTCCAGAGCTTCACTTGGTGTGGTAATGTTTTGCTGCATCAGTGGTATCCAAATATGCGGAAGCAATGTCGCGATAAACCATTCCTTATGTTGGACAGTGCTCATGTCAAAACTGACCCTTGCCATCAGCATTTTAAATCGCTAATCAAAATCCCACACAGTCTCATTGGCATACTGCTTAATCTTGAAGCTTTGTGATGTAATCTGCATCAGATTTGGGCTTCCGAAACTCTGCGATCAGGCCTGTGTGAATCTCATCCAGTGTCTTCGTCGGAGTACCGATGGGAACTTGCGTAAATTTCATAAACCAGTCCAAGGCACGACCGTGAAGAGTCATCGCCAATTGTCCCTTTTTAGCATCGTCATCATTGATCTGTTTGATGGTCCATATGGCCTCACATTGAAACCAGTACTATTTAGGGTTGTTTGTTCCATTCCCTTGGAACAGCGGTAATTTAGTGTCCTCGCCCGCCATCCTGGGCCTCCTTCCTCCTTTCACTGAACTACTACCGCTTAAATTTTGTGGAATTGATGAGCTTGGCGGTGTCGAAGTGGTATTTCTTGCTATCTGAGAGATAGTGAGCGGAGGTGTGGGTACGTTAGTGCTGGGGTTTGGTCCTGCCTCAATCCTGGGCGTACCCTAGTTGTCCTTGTCAGGGCTGTGAGGTCACTTCGTCCTGTGTGGTCTTCCTTCAAGGCCTTGCGGTTCGACCGTAGCAGGACCTTCTCCTGTCCTCTGCCTCTTTTCCTATCGGAACCTCGATCCTCCCCTCGTAAGACCACTTTCTTCCTCGGATCCACTCATAGTCTCTTCATGACTTGCACCCATCTACCCCTTATCATTCCATGTACCGCCCCTCAACTGTCGCGGAACCCATGGCCTCCGCCCACCAGGATATCTACTGATCAAGATGCATCTTCAATATACCCTTTTCACAAATCAACATCTTGATTGACAATTGAAATGACAACAGAAACCTTCCCCGGGGTCCGCGGAAAAAAATATCTTTCGGCTTCACTATAGGATTTATGGGTATCAATCGCGAACTCTATGATATATCCTTCTAGGATGCTGTCGAACCACACTTTGACAGCTTGTGATGCTTTATTATCGACTTCCTGCGGCTCCTGAATCAACTCAGGGGTCCAGGTCGTCGGTTCACTGCCTTGGAAGTTCCTCTTCTGGAAGGTCAACTTCGCCAACCACTCATACAAAATGACTGGGAATTCACAGAAAAAACATTCATGCGGACCGTCGTGAATATATCTGTCCACCCACTGATCTACCGTCAGTCGAGTGTTCCTACTCTCTTCTTCAGCGAACTCCTGCAGCTTCTGATCAAACCATTCTTGAATCTCCAGTTTCTTCGGGTGTCACAACATATCCTCCTTTCACTTCGCATAAGGTCCCAACAACAGAACCATTTGTTGACTCAAACCCAGTCGACAGGGGTTCCCATCACTGTCGACACCAACACACTGCGATCTCCCTGAACACTAGCCCAGACAGGTTTTACCCTGTCCAACAACACCTATGGAGTAGATGAGGTGTCACCCGAGGCGATCAAGGGAGAGTAGACAGAACCATGTTTCCGCGTAATGAAGGAGGATGATTGTGGCAGCACTTACTCAACTTATTGCAAATATCAAGACAGATCTATGCATTCATGTTTAACATCGTTCATATTCATAGCATCATTCAACATAGACATTCATCGCGATAAATATAACATTAAAATATTAACTGCAGCAGAAATCATAGCATCATTTGTGAATTGCAACATGCATTATAAAAAGATACACAGGAAATTTCACCAAATAGTTCTGTCATGTCATATTATTTCAGCAAAAACCCTGATACAACATCTCCTCAAAACCAGATCTCGGCGATATCTCTTGATCTCACGTACAAACTCAAAGATGCGCATAAAAAAAATCCAAAGTTCTGTGCACAGATCTAAAAACACATGTGCTCTCCCAACACTTACAACTATTATCTATATATAGGCTCCTGCCTTACAACTCTTGTCCACTTACTAACAACTTCCTAACCGACACTTGGACAAATGACCCAAAATCTAACTAACATGGTCCACTTGACCCAAAAACCAACGAACTGCGGTATGACTGACTCAAAAATGCATAAAATACGGTCCAAATGACCCAAAACCCGCGAACTATGGTACAATTGACTCAAAATTGCATTAAATAATCCCGCTTTCTGCTTTCCGCGACCTCTTCTGACGTGTCACAGCATCGGCAATGCTGCAATTCTTCCTTACCAAACCGCCTGCCAACATTGTATCTTTGGTAGCCATATTATTTTATCAGTACTTTCATGGATCCGCAGTGTATTGGTCGACAACCATGCTTTGAGTCAGCTTATTCCAAGCATGGGTATTCCCGCCTTGGGGATGATGTAGATATACTAATTGCTCTTGTTTACAACTCTCTTACAGCCTCTCTTCAAGCTATCCTTGGAGAATCTACAACTTGATAAAGTGTTCGGTCATCAGAATCTTTTATGACCTCACACTTTAGGGGGCACCTGTTACACCTCAAATTTACCATTTTTGAGTGTGCATACTTTACTACCATGGAAAATATGAAGTTCATGACCTTCTATTTGTGTTGGACCCATTATGACATGGCATAATTACTCCTCATCTTACTTTGAAAATTTGCCTAAGTCATTGGGGTCAAATTCCGCCTAATCAAACCATCTCTAGAAAAATTTCCGCTCCTTGCACTACTCTTGGGGAGCAAAAATTACAACATTTTCACACCTTTCTCAGTTATAAGGGTGCAAAAATCCCAAATTGTCGCAATATGCTCAACTAAAAGGGAGCGAACGTATTGTTGAGGGAGTTTTTCCATGGATTTAGGGATCCTATCTTGCATGGATTATACCATATTTTGAATATCACTCTCCCTTACCCACTAAGGAAATATCCATATATTGAGATCCACTTAATCCTACCTTGATCCAAATTATTCTCATGGATTGAGCCTCTTCCTACTATATAAACACCATTACCCTTTTAGCTTACTAGTGGGAAAAACCTAGCAGTGGTAATACTTGTGAGAGTAATAGTTGTAGAATCACTAACTTAAGAGTAGGTCCTAATGCTGGAAATATTCTCAAAGATGGATTTGTAGAAGGATTGGAGAGAAATGTTGTCCAAATGAGCCCAGCTATCATCTCATGTTGTATCATTCCCTCTTTGGATTCCTAATAGATAACTTGGCCTATTCTCTCAAATTATCTCTTCTATCATTGGATGTTTCAATTTGATTAGTAGCTTAAGTAAGTAGATTAGCCTAACATACTAGCATATGAAAGAATTTTGTATCTCTACCTTTGTTTTAGGTTTACTTACTTGGAGCATCGAGCAAGGATTTGGATCAACTAGGAGCAGCAAGGACAAACATATTGGTTGAGGTAGGTCATCTATCTTCATCCTCTTTCCTTTCATGTTTGCTTGTATGCATGTGCTTGATCTAGGAGAGTAGTTACCATTTGTTATTTATGTTATGTATTGGGTAGTAGGGAACCATAGTGTTATAGCCAAAATTGGCACTTCTCCGTCTGTGACAACACTTACATCTTTTGGTCGCATGACGACACTTACATCTTTTGGTCGCATGACGACACTTCATGAGATTACTGTGAGTCACACAAAAGGAAATTTGTGGATGGAAGAGCCATATTTTGGAATTTATATGGATGGAATTACCTAATTCATGGCCCATTTTATAGGTAATAACCTTAGGAACAATTTTGGAGACCAAAACTTCTCTAGAAAACCCCCAGAAAAGGTTGTTTTTTACCATTTTTCCACAAAAACGCAGGTTGCATATGGTAAAAGCCACGGGTTTCCCAAAAATACACAGGTTGCATATGGTAAAATTCACAGGAACCCGCTATTTTTCTATGTGCAAAGTCGCGGGTACCTCAGAAACACTAAAAAAATGTATAAAATCACGAAAAAAATGGTCGATTTGGATGGTTTTGGAACCTCCTCTTCAGTTGTAACTACTTCTTATTCGACTATATATTCTTCACTTGCTATATAATAGAGGGAGAGGGATCATGAAAGGGGATCAATACCATTATAATTTTATGCTGGAGGAATTTGGATTCACATCCCCCTCACTTGTGCCTTAGTTTATTGTAAACCCTAGCACATCTTATCAGAGGTTGGGATCCTTGGAGAAGAGGACCAGGAGACCTTGAATCTTGGTTTCATGAAATTCCATGCTTGAAGGAAGGTATAATTTTATGTACTTGCTTCATTCATTAATAAATATCAGACATTCTTCATTTCCCAAATATGATTCTTTCATGTATGTTTCCGATCTGATTACAATTTGATGTTTTCTTCTTTTATAAATATCAATCTTTTATTTGTAGTCAAATTGGTTTGAGGAAGGGTTGTAGTTGTTTTGCAGGTTGTTGCATTGGAGAAAAAGAGGAGAATATTGGATCAACCTTATGAATAAGTACACATTCTCCTCAACCCTAATCTCTTTGCTTAATAATTGTACTTGCATAACCTTGTATGTCTGTCTTTTACCCCTCTACGCTGGTAGTCTCTCCCCTGCTATAGGAACACTAAGTTTTCCTAACAACAGAACTGGTGACTCCGTTGGGGAGAATCCTATCTGCTTTGGGGTATCCAAGGCCATTTTTTCCAGTATATTTGAAGGTTTGAGTTTGATTTCATGTTAGGATCAGTCTTTAAGCTTTGTTAGACCCTTCCTTGCTCGGTTTTGATTTGGATTTTTTGCAAATTTTTGAAATTTTCTGCATACTCTCAAGTGTGTAATAATTAAAGTCACGGGTCTGAGATATATTCGCGGGTTTAATCCTTTTATACCCACGGTTCCCTCGCGCTTGTATCCTCACATAGTCCCGAGTACCTCATGTACATGAGTTTTTCATTTTTGAATCTTTTTGGGGGGTTTTGATTGCTTTTTTTGGATTCCTTGCAGATCCTAGGTCTGTATAGGACCCTTTGGAATTGGTGTCTTGTCTCTAGATTGATCTTAGTTTGATGTTTGGGATCTTCTTTAAGCAATTTGGGCTTGTTTGGAAGATTTTGTGGCTTCTTGAGCCAAGTTGGGGGTTTGCGAACTAGTTTGGTGTTTTTTACCCTAATTTGAGTTCATTTGAATCTACTTGCTCCAATTTGACTGGATTTGGAACCTATTGAGTCTATTTGACCCTATTTTCATCTATTTTAGTGATTTTCCTCTTTATATTGGTTTCTTTTCCTTCCTTATGCTTTTGGCCTTTCTTTTGTAGTGAAAGCTCAAGTGTCTTTTCTGTGCTATAGGACCTTGATTGCACTGTTTGTGTGCAGACCTAACTTTACCAAACCATATTTCTTAGTAGGTCCTTTTCTTTGATTGGGTCTAAAATTCCTTGGTGTATGCTTTTCCCAATTTTTGGCATGCTTACATGACAAGATTCTGAAGGTTTATGGTTGCTTTCACTGTTTAATATGGAGATCTGAAAGCTTTTGCATTTGTTTTGGTAGTGTGTTACTTTGATTTTCAGTTTTGTTCTCACCTTGAAAAAGCAATAAACATTTGGTTTATTTTATAAGTTAGTATTGGTAGAATACTCTGCAAGTGGCTTAAAGGATTTATGAGTGCTTTGCATCAAAAAACAAGAAATTTTCTTTTGCATAGATAGTTGTTTGAATAGTTGCATGCTTAGGTTTTAAATTTGATTTTGCACATTAGACTTTAAATTTTTACCTTTTGCATTCAACAAAACCAAAAATTGCATTAGATACAAAAAATTTGCATATGCATTCCATATTATATCTTTAACAATTGCATTGAAAAGAAATGGAGAGTGGGTGAGTGCATATTTGTGGTGATTAAGTGCTTCATGTTTCAGTTAAAGTATATCTTTCTTTAGTTGCACTTGTTTTAAAGCAAGCAATCAGTAACTTGGATAGGATCTTAAGTTTTCTTCTAGTTTAGAAACACACCTAATAGCTTAAGTAGGATTGTGGAGGTGGGGAGTTGTGAGTTAACTCCTCCACGATCACTCAAACTTGTCAAAACATAGGTTTCATTCTTCTAGGGAGAAAATCCATCTTTGTAGAAGGTGAACCGGGAAGCTCCACTCACACCGGAGTTAAGCACGAGTTCGTGCGATATTGAGTAGAGGAGATACCCCTCCATTATTCAATTGAGCATCTACCAGAATCAGTGCGCATACGGGGACTCATTAGTACCTTTTGGTGCTTTTGAGTTTTGGGCTTTGTTACCCTGCCCATGCACATTGATTTGACCTGTGAGTGTCCCCCTAGACCCTCTCTGCAAGGTTGGTAACCTTAGTATCCAGACTCTAGGATTCATACACAGGTGACGGTGGAAGGCTATTTCTATTGTACCTAGGACAGACGTGGGAGGAAATCCCTTTCAGTTATTTGGGAGGGAGGTTGGTGATTCAAACACTTGCACCCAAAGACTCTGTATTGTGCACCCTGGCTAATTGTCCTTCATCCTTCCTTGGTTTTTTCAGGGCCCTAATCATCCTAGAATTCCCTCCAGAAAGCATCTGTCTTCCTGGTTTGGATTACCTAGGACCTTTCTAGTGGTGTGCTCTTTGAGCTGCTTGTTCTTAGTTGGCCTTAGATATTTTCTTGCTTGTTGATTCAGAAACTATGGCTAGCATTCCGGTGAGCACCAATCAAGGGACCCATGTTCAAGGGGCTCCTTGTGCTTTTCCATTAATTGGGAACGTTGGTACTCCCTTAATGGCTACCTTGAATCTTTTGGGATTGACTCTAGGTCTACACGTTTTGTTTTTTCCCACTCCGAACGCCTTGCATGCTCTTGACGCTTCTCAAGTAAGCACCTCAAATCAAGAGCATCATAACCCTATGCCTTCTTCGCCAATAACATCTTCTCCTCCTCCTTCTACCTCATGTGGTGAAAGTAGTAATACTAGTAACTAATAGTCTAAAAGGAATAGACGGAGGAAGAATAGGGAGAAGATGCCAAAGCAAGGGGGAAGCCCCCTAGCCTCTAAATTTCATGATGGGGTCACCTACCCAACCTCTGGTGGTCATGTTGGGGGCACTCATTCAATCACTGTAAATCATACAAAACCTATGAAACTAGCCTCTGGAGGTCATGCTGGGGGCACCCACCCAGCCTCTGGAATTCATGCTCGGGGCACCTACCCAACCTCTAGAGTTCATGCTGGGTTCAAAATTTCAATCACAGCGAATCATACTAAAAGTGTGTCTTCAACCACTCTTAGTCATGTTGAGGACGCGTCATTGATCACTGTTGGTCATATTAATGACAAGTCACCAATTACTATGAGTCATACTGGAGACACTAAATCGACCACTGCAGGTCATGCCGAGAAAGTTGAAATTGTCTACAAACCTAATAAACAGAAGCTTAAGTTCCCTTGTAAGTTTTGCGAGGGAGACCACCTAACTTATTTGTGCCCTGTATTTCCAGAAGTGAAAAAAGTGTGGTTTGTAGTTCAAAAGTATTTTGCTTCTGAGCAACCAGCCACTGCAAGTCATGCTGGGGGAAAGTTGTTAGCCAATGCTAGTCATGCTGAGAGTACTGATGTTTTAAAGGAGTCTAATCTTATAGGTCGCAAGCCAAATTTCCCTTGTAAACTTTGTAAGGGAGATCACCTTACTCACCCGTGCCCTGCTATTTCAGAGGTGCGGAGAGTGTGGTCCATGTCTGAAGGATCCTCTGCTCCTGAATTATCTATATATTCCAAAAAGCCTGGTCAACCTTTGGTTGATAAAGTGGTTAAAAAAAGAGTCTTTGGTCAACCCCACTCTTTCTTCGGAGAGTGAATTGATCAAATTGATGTAATCTTCAACCAATCCCATCAGTCCTTCCGACATTGATGCACCTACCCCTGAATTCTTCTGCATTACCAGTTCAGATGTTTCTGAAAAAGGGGGCACTTCATCTGTGTTGAGTGAACCCCTACCAATCTCTAGGATCATTTCCTTTGATTGGAATAGTCTAGTTGGGCCTCGTCTTCCTTCGTCTACACCTTTCCAAATAAAGGTTGATATCGGAAACCATGCGGTTCATCGATGTATTGTAGATGAAGGAGCCTCTGTTAGTATCTTATCCCCTTATGCTTGGAGAGATTTAGGTTTCCCTAACCTTGTTCCAACTGTTAATTGGTCGTTGACCTTCGATAGAAGACCTAGTGAACCGGTGGGATTCCTCCCTCAAGTACTTGTTACTTTGGGTGGAAAAATAGTCTTAGTCGATTTTATGGTTTTAAAGGACCCTATGGACTTTGATATAATCCTCGGGCGTGATTAGATATATGCTATGCATGCTGTGGTGTCTACGCTCTTTCGTATGATGCATTTTCCTCACAATGAAATCATTGCCACTATTGATCAGCTTGCATTTGTTAACCCCTCTTATTTCCCAACTGTAGACCAAGTATATCCCTCGTTAGTAGGCACTACCATGTCACAAGCGAATTATGTGGCATATTGTTCCTTGAGTCCAATTGCTACTGAGAAGAAGCCTCTGAATTCATGCTTACCTTCTCGAGACTGGGTCCTGGAAGTTGACCAAGTGATACCTCCATCTGAATGTTTAGATATGTTTTCTATCTGGGATGATATACTTCCTTCTGATGAAGTTTTCCTAGAGTCTATAATGTAGTCTTCCATTCATTTGGATATTGACCCAATTGCAGTTTTGTCCAGCCCTAGTTTGACTTTAGAGTTTGATCTTCCTACTTTTGAGTCTTTAGACTCTCCCATAGACTCGCAAATCAGTGTTCCTGGTGATTTTGATTCTGCTTCTAGAATTTTCAACTCTCGTGATGACAAATTTGTTCCTGCAAATTCCTTCATGTCCTTCAACTTTGATCTACATCCTGAAGTTTATATTGTTGATCATAAGTCCTCAAGCTTGGGTACTATAGAGTGTTCATTGGTTAACTCTACCTGTAATGTGTCTGTTGTTGATGATAGTGAATTTGAAAGTTTTTATACCATAGTGACCTGTATCAGATCTTTCTTTACATATGTTTTAGATATGATGTTGGTACTAATGTTTCTTGGAGACAGGATTCTTAGCTGGACTTATACTTTCTTACTGCTCCTTTTTTTTGTTTGATCGTGGCAGGTATATTCGGAACCTTGCATATAGGTTTAGGCTTCCCCACTGTTATGATGCATTTAAACCTTTTTCCATCTGAATTCTCCATAGGGTCGAACCTGTTGGATATTGGTGTGTTAGCCATCTCTATATGCACTGTGCACTAGTCCGACAACAAATCCTACGTAACATGGGTCACCCTAGTCAGCACCCTTATGCCATTTTGGTGCCCATGCTGATTTTTTATCATAGGCTCGGGAGCCTTTCTAGATTTACCATGACATTGAGAAGAAGCCTCATATATTTATGGCCATCCCTTATAAGGCTCTGATCTTTGTGTTTAAGTCGCATATGCATTTATTTTGATCTCACTTGCACTATTGAACCTGATGTTGGCTTCCACATTTTTAGCTCGTTATATAAGCCACCATCTCTGATCTCATTTATGATAAGCTATGTGCCACTTTTCCTTTGTGATTTCACATCCTTTACCCGGAGGAGACACACCCTGAGTTTCCTTATCTTTCTCATGTTCCTTTCATTATTCATAGCTTCGTTCCATTCGCTTGGAACTAATCTCGCATGTCCCTGGCACTCGTCTCCTCCCATCACAAGCATTCTTCCACATTTTCTTCGAGCTCGTTAAAAACAATAAGGAGGCTACGAGCATTCTTTCATCTCTCCTTTGACCTCATTAAAAATAGTAAGGAGGCTACGAGCATTCTTTCATATCTCCTTTGAGCTCGTTAAAAACGTAAGGAGGTCATGAGTTTACTTTTTCGGGCTCGTTAAACCTTTACGGAAAATATTTTTATGGAGTTGTATCTAGCTCTTTTTAGACTCCTTAAAATTGACAAGATCGTCGAGCATACTTTTTCACTTCAAACTCGCTAAAGGAATTGAAGGGAAATCCACTTAGGTATAATTTTACCCATTTTCTGGACCTTTGTGGATTATTTACGAAAAAAGGAAAACTCTAGTCATACTTGGCTAGAAGAGTTCTCTCTCGCATTGTTCTACCCTTTTTCGGGTGAGGAGACTAACTTTACAAAAAATGACCCTTTGGAGTCTTCTTTAGGATTTTCATACTCTCGAAATATGAAAACACCAGCGAGCATATACCAACTCGGGCTCGATGTGAAATCCACAGGTAGGTATATGGAGTTGTTGTTTATGTTTTTCAGACTCCTTAAATATGAAAACACCGATTAGCAAGAATAGATCCGGGATCGATATTAAAATCCATGGATCAGTATATTATCGAGTATTAGTCTATATTTTCTTCAAAGTCGTAAAACAAAGAAGAAATTCTTGAGTTTCCCTTCCATGGACTCATAAAATTACACATGGTTGGATCCTTCTCGAGCATGCTTTAGTTCTTTCTCAAGCTCATTAAAAAATGAAAAAGGTACCTAAAAAGAGAAAAGGGAAGGGAAGAGTGTTAAATATCTTTCAATATAATGGTAGCAAGTCAACTATGTCCTTGAAAAAAGAACCTGTTTTGAGTCTATAAAACAAGTTGGGTTCTAGTTTTGGCCTTAGGATAAACTTGATCTCAGAATTTTTACTCCTCCGATTGGTTACTCTTCCAATCATATGGAGAATCTGTTATTGTCTCCTACATTGCAAATTTATATCATGGTCCCTTTGTGTTCAAAGCTACCTAATTCACTCTTGTGTTTGCTCACTGTTCAAGGATATAACCTGTTTCGGCCATTCTGCAGTTGCCTTGACCTCATGTGTCGTCCATTCCTTGGTGTCTGTATGTTTCATCATGTATTCAGTCCTACTCCAGATTAGATCAACCTTTTATTGTTCTTCGTGTTGGATGATGGAGGATGCCTTAAGGCCTCCCTTCCAACAAAATTATTCCCATCGACTTCAACTCATCTTGCTTTGGGAACGAAATCCAGAGTTTTTGGTAGTACCTTGGATATTGCAGTCATCACTGGCAATTTCCCTCGTCATAGAGTTATGGGAATACATTAATGTCCCTTGCTCAATGGATTCTTCAGGTGTTCGACTTCAAGAACATTTATTCACATCTGTTGGAATGTACTAGGTACCTTGGGGCCCATTTTCATTATCGGTGGGATTCCCTCGCGTTTGTTAACGGTTCACATCATTGACTAGTAATCAAACGGTGTCCTCCATGTTTGACATCACCTCATTTATTCGCATGGTTAGGATTCATACCTTGAGACAGTTTATATGAAGACCTTGGGCCTTTAATAGCATAATCATATCTTGTTATTTCCCAAGTTGCGCAATACTGAGCCACACTCATTTTTGGCTCTTGATGAGACATGGATCCAGTTTGTTCATTATGGCTATGTTCTCTAGTTTTGACATAGATCCACCTTTTTATTTGTGTGGCTATGTTCATATTTATACTGTCATCATGGATCCACGCTTGTATTCCAGTGGCCATGATATATATATATCAATTATACTTATGTATTGGATCATCATTATATCCTTCTGGAGGCCACTTTTTGCTATTTTGAGCATGGACATTTATCCCAGGGATGAGATTGGCTGACATTTTCCTTTCTTTCAGGTACTTCATTTAAGCCTATGATTCTTGGTTTCTCCTGTTTCTCCAACTCCATGAGCCAAAATTTTATTATTTATAATTTATTTCGGCCATCAGCTTCCCCTCTGACCTCATACATTAGGGGGCATCTATTATAGCCAAAATTGGCACTTCTCCATCCGTGACGACACTTACATCTTTTGGTCACATGACGACACTTCATGAGATTATTGTGAGTCACACAAAAGGAAATTTGTGGATGGAAGAGTCATATTTGGGACTTTAGATGGATGGAATTACCTAATTCATGGCCCATTTGATAGGTAATAACCTTAGGAACAATTTTGGAGACCAAAACTTCTCCATAAAACCCCCAGAAAAGGTTGTTTTTGACCATTTTTCCACAAAAATGTAGGTTGCATATGGTAAAAGCCGCAGGTTTCCCAAAAATACGTAGGTTTCATATGGTAAAAGTCATGGGCACCCGCTAGTTGTGTATGTGCAAAGTCACGGGTACCTCAACAACACTAAAAAAATATATAAAATCATGAAAAATGGTTGGTTTGGGTGTTTTTGGAACCGCCTCTTTGGTTGTAACTACTTGCTATTCAACCATATCTTCTTCACTTGCTATATAAGAGAGGGAGATGGATCATGAAAGGGGATCAAGTCCATTGCTGGAGGAATTTGGATTGACATCCCCCTCACTTGTGCCTTAGTTTCTTATCAACCCTAGCACATCTTATCAGAGGTTGGGATCCTTGGAGAAGAGGAGCAGGAGACCTTGAATCTTGGTTTCATGAAGTGCCATGCTTGAAGGAAGGTATAATTTGATGTACTTGATTCATTCATTAATAAATATCAGACATTCTTCCTTTACCAAATATGATTTGTTCATATATGTTTCAGTTCTGATTACAATTTGTTGTTTTCTTCTTTTATAAATATCAATCTTTTATTTGCAGTCAAATTGGTTTGAGGAAGGTTTGTAGTTATTTTGCAGGTTGTTGCATTGGAGAACAAGAGGAGAAGCTTGGATCAACCTTCTGAATAAGGTACACACTCTCCTAAACCCTAATCTCTTTGCTTAATAATTGTACTTGCAGAACCTTGTATGTATGTCTTTTACCCCTGTACGTTGGTAGTCTCTCTCCTACTATAGGAACACTTTTCCTAACAACACATAGTATTAATCTTGAGGAGTTCATTCTATCTGTAGGAGGAATTTCCTAACACAAGAACCTAATCTAGGGATCTAGCCTTAAGCTATTGGTGAACCCTATAAAACAAAAGTCTATAATTGGTTTTAAATTAAGCGTTATTTTTAGGTGGTTTTATTACTCAAAGGATGTGGAGGTGAAACTAGTGGTGTTATTTCTCGTGCATGAAATAAAAACACTTTTAAATATATATGTTTCATAGAAAGCAAATCATCCTCAACTGAATGTAAGCGTTTTAAGAAACACTTCTGGAAACATTAAAAAAAATCACTATTTCTTTTCCCTTTCGTTTTTAAAACTGAAAGCGAAGAGAAATACAAAACACAACCTTTTTCTTTCTTTTTCAGAAATTGTACAAACAAAAGTTCAAACGCACAAGAGAACCAAAAATAAAAGTTTTTATTTCCTTTTCTTTTTCAAATTCCAAAAGTAACTACTTTAGAGACTTTCAAATAAAAGAATTTATTTTTATTTTTTTTAACTGAAAAGACAATTTTGAATTCTCAAAAATTATTAAAATATTTTTCTTTTTCAATTTCAAAAAGAACAAGTAACTTTTATGTTTAAAAGTTGCAGAAAAAGAAAGCAATACCAAATAGATTGCAGAAAAATTATTTTTCGTTAATGCATAATAATACAAATAAAGAAACAATTAATACGTACAACATAATTTCCTTTTCAAAATGCAACAAACACCCAACAAAAAACTTACAAATGACAAAAAAAAATTATTGATTTTTGTGACAATATAAAACAAAAAAGTAAGTACATAAAGATAAATCTTTCACAAGAAATCAACAAAAAAGTAAGTACATAAAGATAAATCTTTCACAAGAAATCAGACTGATAAAACTTTTAGAAAAAAAAATCAAGAAAAAAAAGACTTGGGATCAAACCCTAAACCTAGATATTTCTATTATTTTTGTTTTTGCTAAAAAAAATGTCACTTTCTGAACAAAACAAATGAAACTTAGCTTTTCACAGTCAATTTAGACAGGAAATAACCCACATTCCCAGTTTCATAAAGAGAAAAATGATAAAAGAAGGAAAAGGGAATGTACGCGGGCTATGAATAGACAACACACATAGACGCGACTCTCTAATGTCTAGGTCACATACCTAGGAAAATATAAAAAAATTCACAAAAAATGGTGAAAAGTATAGGCCAGAACATGCCTGTGTACACTGCAAACTGCGTACAAGTACGAGAAAAGGTGAAAAATGAAAAATTCGATACCCCAAAACCAAAGTTCCTTCCCCCAAGGGTCCTAAAATGAGTATTTATTAGGATGACATAGGATAAATTCCAAAAAATTACCAAAACAAGTAAAAAAAAAAAAATCAAGAATCACACAAGAAAAACTATAACAACCCAAAATGGAGATGAATCCCCAGTGGGATTAGTTCTATTTTGGGAAATTAATCCCTAGTGGCTTTTGGGTGTAACCGCCACAGAGCGGATGCCCTAAAATGAAACCCTCAACCATCAAACAGAAAAACAAGTTTCCAACCATTTTTAAGCATTCTTCATTTTTAAAAAAGAAAGAAGGTTTAAAGTATGATCTACCTATGGTCCAACATCTAATGTAGATTTTCGACACTGGCATTGCTGTGATCTTTTATGCAACTTTTCAAGATTCAATCTAAAGCAAAGAAAGATCAAAGAAACAAATAGTCACTACTGCAAAAGATTATCTATAAACCAACCACTGATTTAAATATCCAAATTGCACGAACATAAAGATTAAAGATAAGATCTTGAATTTGACAAGAAAGAGAGTTCTTTTATATTAATGAAAAACAAGTTACAACTGAAATGATTTCACCTGATTTCTGTTGCCAACACCGTTATGAAACTATAAATCTTGGATCCTCCATCCCAAGTCTTTCACACACTCATTCCTTGTTCACTCTGAAAGAAATACCCAAAATAATAACTGGAATTCTTTGGTATAATAAAGTCTTCCAATGGTGACTAAAAATCAAGTTTCAGATAGGGAATAGGGTTTTTGTAGACTAGGGAAACACGGGTTTCAAATTTGATTGAATTCCAACAACATGAGGGTGCTCTCTCTTAGATTGAATGCCTCATTTTTCCTCTCCTATGCCTCTTTCATATTGACGGGGAGGCACTTAGGGAGGTTAAGAGATGGTTATTTACGGGAATGGGAAGTTAGGGAACCGAAAGAATGATCACTTTCCCGTAAAATAACATTACTTTTTATTTTTTACCCTCACATAGGTAGGTACGTGGGCTAGACACTTGTAGGTTGTGTGGACGCGAGCTAGCAATACATAAGTCATGTACCTCTTGGAAAACCTAGTTTTTTTAGAGGTATTTCCAAGGATAGATGTTGTTTACAAATGATTAAGGATTAGGGGAGTCTGCAAAATAGGAACAAGGGTGAGATCGTTCATCATAATGTCTAAGGGAACAATGTGGCACAAACCTGTGTATCTTCCAAAAAAGGTTTTGGCACTCTTTTCATTTTGTCCATTTCGCAAAATGTTATTCTTTGAATTTTGGTCGTTTTGGAGTTGATAGTTGCAACTACATTATGCAATTTGTTTTTGATCTAGTCGATCTAATTTTTTTGTGCAAACTTTTTATCCGTTCTCTCACTGAGATATATACATATACGTTTATATGACCTTAAGCCAATTGACAAGGTTATTTTTCTTTTCTAGGTTGATTTATGCAACTTGAATGCATTATATAAACTTGTGATATGCTCCATATTATGCTTGGAGATGAACTATATCATTGTGCTTGGTCATTTAATATGTTATAATTGAAATCTAAAAGATAATTTATGTTTCGTTGAGTTTCTCACAGGTAGACATATTGAAAGTAATTTGGAAACCTGTGTATGAGCTTTAAAATTCGACATTTTGGGCTAAATAGCGTAGCCCAAAGATGAACATAACCAGAGAAGAAGCGAGGGCGTTAAGGGATCTCAGAAAAAACAAAGATATCATGATCTTAAAAGCTGATAAAGGGAATGCCACGGTAATCTTAGATTCAAACGAATATGATAACAAGATGCTAGAGCATCTCACAACGAGTGGGTGCTATAAAAAACTGAAGAAAGATCCTAGCAATAAGATCATTAAAGAGATCTATGAGGCAATAAAACAATCTACACTAGATGACAACATTAAGAAGAAAATCACCTCGAAGAACCCCATAATTCCTTGTATCTATGGACTACCCAAGATACACAAACAGGGTTATCCTCTCAGACCTATTGTAAACACAATAGGGGCGCCTCTTATGGTTTAGCGAAAATACTAGCTGAGAAGCTCAAACCTCTTACTGGACACTCACCGTCCTTTGTTAAAGATTCCTCTAGCTTCGTTGATGACATTAAAACCATAAGATTGGAGGAGAATGACTTATTAGTTAGTTTTGACATAGTTGCTTTATACACTAACATTCCAGTTGACGAAGCCATTGATGTCATTAGAAACCTCACTAACAGAGAAACTGCTGACCTTGTTAAACTGTGCCTGAAATTTACATACTTTAGCTTCAGAGGTGAAATTTATGAACAAACCAATGGCGTGGCGATGGGCTCACCACTCTCTCCGGTGGTAGCTAGCATCTATATGGAATTCTTTGAAGAAAAAGCCATCAATTCTTCCCCTTTAAAGCCAAAGCATTGGAAAAGGTATGTAGACGACACTCAATTCATATGGCAGCATGGATATGAAAGACTAAGAGAGTTCCTAGAACACATGAACAATCAGTCTAAGCATATTCAGTTCACAATGGAAACAGAAGACGACAAATCGCTACCTTTCTTGGATATACTATTGTCTAGAAAAGAAGATGGTTCTTTATCTCATGGAGTATATCACAAGAAAACTCACACAGACAAATATGTTCAGGCAACCTCACACCATCACCCAGCTCAGAAAGCGGGCATCTTAAACACTCTGTTTGTTAGGGCTAAACGTATCTTAGACTTGGATCACTTAGGTACGGAAATCAAACATCTAACAGAAGTTTTCAAAACAAATGGATATGACGAGAAAATAATCAAAAGATCCATTAGAAGGAGCAACAGAAAAAAGCTGAAATCTGAGAACAACAACAAACCTTGTAAAACCATCTCTCTTCCTTACATTCAGGGCACCACGGACAAAATCGCGAATATCTTACGAAAAATATTAATAAGGGTAGCCTTCTCTCCTCCAAATACAATAGGTAAACTTTTAGACCATGCAAAAGACCAATCTGATCCAAAAAAGGGTAAAGGAGTCTATCTGATCCCGTGTGCCTGTGGTAAAGTCTACATCGGTGAGACAGGTCACTCTATTTACACTAGACTAAAAGAACATAGCGCAGATATCTGTCATGGAAGATGAAAGAAATCTTCCCTAGCAGAGCACTCACATGCCTCTAAACACCATATCTTCATAGAAAAAGCAAAAGTCATTAGCAACATTGACCATTACACCAAACAACGTGTCTGCGAAGCTATTAAAATTGCTAAAAACCCTAACAATCTCAATCGAGATGATGGATGGACCTTGAGTAGCTCATGGGTCCATGTCATTAACCAAACTAGAATTAAAACATCTAAGCATAGCGTTAGTAGTTAAAATCTTTCAACTTCTTAATTAAAATTTTTACTATTATTTAAATTATTAATAAATTATAATTTAATTAATTAATTAATTATTAAAACTCAATTGACCACAAATATATAATTGCTTGGAATCACTATTATATTAATCTAAAACTAATCACAAATATGTATACATCTATTTAAACACTTCTATCTATTTAATAAAAAATTCTCAACATTCTACATAATTTAAAAATTTTCAAACATTCTACATAATTTAAAAATTTTCAAACATTCTACATAATTTAAAAAATTTAAATAATCTACTAACTACTTCTATCTAATAAAAATTTTAGATACAATTTTCCAATTTACATACATATATCTACCTAATTCATCCTATAATATATACATATAATTAATAATATAAAAATGACATTTATTAATTACCATTAAAAATAATTAAAATCTATAAAAGATCAACACCTCTAAAAAAATATATAATTTTATAAATAATTTCTCTCACCAACTCTTACAAAGGTTTTGCTGAGCTCATAATGAAATTATTATTAATAGGTTATGAGGGATTTATATTTCTTCAAGATTTATTTCTTTTTGAGGATGAGCTATACTATTTAACCCAAAACGTCAAATTTAAAACTCATATACAGGTTTCCAAATTACTTTCAATAATTTATGTTCCTTGTATTTTTCCATGCATACTAGTTTAGAGTTGCGTTGTTGTTTGCATTCTCTTATATACAAAGCAAATTCTATTAAGTTTACTCACAAATTTATATTCCGATATCTATATGAAATGAGTCAACTACAAAAACTTATTTCCTTCCCGCTACAATTGTTTTTTCTTCAGTTATTGTTTTTTTTACACTCCTCCCTTGCCACATGTGGAAAACCTTTCTTTTAAATTTAATGGAACACCTATGTTTTCCCTTACTCGTTGAATTTTGCATTGGGAAATCAATTGAAATGAAGCGGATTCACTTTATCAATCTTCGAGGCTTTGTCATAAAATAAAGATATACATGTGATGTTAATTTTTTTTACATTATGGTAAGTTTTTTTAAATATAATAATGATGTTGTTGGCTCTAAATATCAGGATTCCAAATAAAGATGTAGGTGTATGTTATTTTTTTGGTTACTGTTCTGATACTGAATCTTAGAAATTAATATTTTATAATGTATGTGTATGATGTATATTATTTATTGACACTAGATGTTATAATTTTTTTTTTATATGTATTTTTCTACTGTGACAGTAAATTTTTTCAAATTTCATTTTCTTTATAATATAATAATGATCATTATTTATGTAACCATATATTTTATATTTGAGTAAAGTTTGTATATAAAATATAATAATGATTATTATTTATGTAACTATATATTTTATAGGTATATGATTAAAGTTTGTATAAAACCACACACTTCGGTTTTTAGCACGTGTTTTACCTATTCAACCCACGAAACGCAATTTCTTTTTTAATTTCCGAATACTATGTTTTCAGCGTCCGAATCAACGTCGCCAAGACGTGTAGATGCGTCTCTTTCGTAAATCAATGGAAACGAATCCGAATCAAATTTATTTTGTCAAATTTCCACCAAAATTAATTGTAGAAAATACACATTTTGCATAGACAACGCCGTTTATGCATGTTCTGTCGGTTTTTTGGGGTTTTAGTAATTTCATTTAAAACTACCTGCACCAGTTTTATGATAGATCAATACAGTTGGCAAAACTGTATATAGTTATAATTTAATTTATTGATAATTTGAGAATCTATGACGTTAACAAATCTAATTTTGTGAAAAGTTATTATCATTTATTTATTGATAAGAATCTCCATTATAAAAATTTATCTTTAAAGTTTTAGCTTGTTTTAAATAAACTCCAATATTCAGAATTAAAAAAACAAACAGAAATCAACCAAATGAAACTGCACTTCACCAATAAAAAAACTGTGAAAAAATCCTCAGTCCATATATGGCCTGTATAAAACGTCCGTTGGCCGGAAGAAGATAAACATCCATTTTCATTTATTATTCCGAAAGAATATTCCGTTCCGTTCGCTGATTCCAGTGGCAATCCTGACTCCCGAGTGAAAGGAAATTAGAATCCCCGGAATTTGAAACGAAATTCCCGTCTCATTAAACGGTCAGAAGATTCCGCCTTACCCTTCGGCTCACAACCTCCCATCCTTCCTCAGCAGTCATTCTCTTTCACAGGTCAACGGTTCGATCCACACAAAATTATAATATGCAGTCAAGCGCGCAGTCGGAGTATTTGGCATTCACACTTACAAGCAACATATCAATGCAAATCCGGAACGAGCAAAGCAAACGTCACACATGGACCGATTGAATGACTTTAGCAGAAGTGTAATACTTCCCATTGCCTTCCTGAACGAGGAGGGCAAGAAATAAGCAAAGGAGACCTGGGTTGAGAGCGAGGCAAAGCAAGATCTGCTATAAGCTATTAAGTCTTCTATATGGACAGTAAGTAATATGATGGAGGAACTTATTTATTTTAAAAAATTGCTATTGATTCTGTCCATGGATTTCTAAGCTTACCGCATTCAAATTTTGGCTGATTCACAACAGTCTAACCCCGGCAAGACGCTGCTCATCTTTCTCTCTTTCCATGGATTCTCACAATGGTACGAGAGGGGTTTGGCTTGACAACGAGGTTGACTCCGGACAAACACGCCTGCAGCAGCTTGGTTACAAACAAGAGCTTAAGCGTGATCTCTCGTACTATATTTTGCCTTCTCTAGCTCTTCAATGTTATAATTTTCTACATAGAACTCTTCGAGCTACAGCTTTATTTCCAAAATCTTTAAAGTTCTGTATTTCTCCAATAAATTTTAACTTAAAACTCTTCAAGCCAAGGCCTTTCAAGTTTTTATTTCTCTCGAAAATGTCAACATACTATTGCTTCGAGCCAGGGCTTCGTCCCAGAGTCTTTAAAGCTTTCAATTTCTCTCTTAATTTTTAAAGTTTTCATTTCTCTCTTAAGAATGCTTGAAGCTGAGGTTTTATCTTCAAAATCTTTGAATTTTTTGTTTTCTCCACAAAATCTTTGAATTTTTTGTTTTCTCCACAAAATCTTTAAAGCTTTTAGTAATTTCTCTCACAAAACTTTTAAATTGCTGACACGTTTTGGATTTGAATGCGTTTGGATCGCTGTGTGCAGAGTACTTTCAAACTTTGCGTTTTCCTTTTCCATTATATCGGTTTTAACTGGCGTAACGACTCTGTATACTACGGGGCTGACCTTCGGAGGTCCGGCGACTATGGTGTACGGATGGTTCGTTTCTGGTCTTTTCTCCCTTTGCGTGGGACTCTCCATGGCTGAGATTTGCTCTTCGTATCCAACGTCCGGGGGTCTGTATTACTGGAGCGCTATGCTCTGCGGTAAAGAATGGGGACCCTTCGCTTCATGGATGACAGGCTGGTGAGTCCTTGAAGCCATGATATTTAGTCAATTGTTTTTACTTCAGATAAAATTTAGACATACAATGCATCTTCTATAATTGTGAGTAAAGGTCCATGTTTTGCATTTAGCCATTCTGAAGCAATGCAGTCCTTTTTCAAAGGTGTTTAAATGGATCGTTGAAGGAATAGCCCTGGTAATTGCATTAAGGTTCCAAGCACTGGTCTCTCTGTTCATAAGTTTATAGAACTCTCAGCCTTAATTTCTTTTATCCATGCACAGGTCTTTCTGCTGATAAGTTTGTGGAACTTTCTCTGTATTTAAGCTTTTAATGGTTTTGTTTCTATAATTTCATGAGCATTTTACAGTTTGTCTTTTATTCATACACGTCTGTTTTTATGCCCTTAAATTCATGCATTTTAGAGTTTTAACTATCAGAAGTATATAAACTGGCTTCAACTGAAATTTAGAAACCACATCCAACTATTAAATGCAAATTATTTTTCTTCTAAATTTAAGATGGATAACAGATTTGAGTTTAAATGTAAAATTTTAAACTTTAGATAAGATGGATAACAGATTTGAGTTTATAACAGCATAGATTTATTTTTAACTTGGGTCTATCAAACACATAGAAGATTAGCTATCAAACATATAGATATCAAATATATAGAGGAATTTAATTTATTGAGATGTAAATTTTTTATCTAAATTTTTTTCATATAAATTTTTTTTACAACATAAATAAATTAGATATCTCTTTATGTTTGAGTTTAGATAAATCTATACTTGTTACATAAAGTTACAACATCTCCTCCATAATCTACTCTAAATCACCTCAGAACATTTATAACACAATATTTTTCTCAATAAACTATATAATTTTTTTAATGGTAAATTGAATACTTTAACTAGAACAATGTTTCATCATGTGCACTTCCTTTTTAATTTATAATAAATATACACATTATTTTCTATTCATATTTTTTATCTCGAATTTCTACGACTAAGTGTTTTTAGTTTTTCTCTACAGAGATTTTTTTTTTAAACATTCTATATAAATAAATTATTGAATTGATATATAGAATTTCATTTTGTTTCTTACCCCACCTCTCTAATCCCTCTTTTATATAAAGTCTCATTGGCCTCCCTCTTTTATATAAAGTCTCAAATGGCCAATAGTTTATGTGAAAATCCTTTTTCAATTCTTTAATTTTTTTTATTCATTTTATCTAATCTTGAGATCAAATCTTTACTTGCATTGATAATCTATGGGTTATTTATATACTTTATTTTAATATAATATGTATTAAATTAATATAATATCTCTTCTTTTAAAGACATATACATGCTTTTGTTAATATACATACTTTTGCTAATATCATACAAAAGGGGTTTATATTTAAACTCTTAATTTCTTTAATAAGCAAATTATTTTAAACACTTTTTTTAAAATATTTTTGTAGAGTTTGGAATTCAAAGAGGGTAATATACAATATAATTGTTTGTATTAACGTTCTTAATAATATAATTATCTCAATTTCTAATTCTAACTTGAATTTTTATAAATACAATAGAAGACTTTCATGTTCCTTATTATAAACTTCTCTCTACAAAATTTATAATTATAACTACAAATATTTGTAAAAAAAACTAACTCCAATCTATTATTATAGTATAGCATATTTGATACTCAACATATATGATATTATACAAAAAAATTCAATTTCTACAGATTCGTGAATATGACAGAAAAATGATCCTATTCTATGAGAGGGCATTAACAATGGATTTTTGAGTCTATTGCATAGGTCTAACAATTTGATCTATGATGTAGACCAAATTGTAAGGTGTGGGATAATGGGCCATCGAATGACCCCATTAATCCAATTGATTCTCCCTCAAATCTGGTCAAAATTTTGCATGAAATTTGCAATTTCAACACTCATAATTCACTATTTTAGGCTAATGCCCATCCTTTGAATCTACTTAAATGCTTACAATTTCCATTCAAGCTTTGCAAATAGTCATATGAACACTTCTTCCTTTGTTGGATTTTGGTGTATATAGGATGATTTGAGTACCCTAGATATCAAACACCAAGTTGTAAAACACAGTTAAAGTGGACAACATGCATCCACATCATTAATCATGAACTAGTTGCAAAGCAAACATCACACTCAGGACTTAGTGAACGAAAATACTTCTTGTTTCCTTCGTCAAAAAGAGGTGGCAAGAAATAAGGAAAGGAGGCATGGGTTAATGGATACTCAAAGCAAAGTACCGACAACCTAGCGGGTTGGGGGTTTATTGATGACTCAATGCACACGAATAAATAGAGTATGCTTGGAGTTGGGATTGTGTCTAGTAATGAGGTGGAGGTTTTTCTATTTTCTAAGGCCCAATTTTGCTAGAGGAAAGAGGTGGACTCTCGTAACCATAATAGGGGACTCTTCGATTAGTGTCTAGTCATTGTTTGAACAATAGCTTCTTCAAAATTTTAGACTATCTTGCTCCACTAAGAGGACAATTTACAACTTGTCACTTTGCAACAATTTCCTATCATCAATTTTTGAGAATGTTGAATGGGGATGTTGATCTCTACAAAAATCTAGGATTTGACCTTGAATGAAGGAATCATAAGGATAAATATGGGGGTTCCACTTCTCGCTTCCCTTCCACAATTGTAATACCAATATGTATGGAGTATCCTAGTGTCAACAATTGTTCCATCATACATCAATGATGAGATGATAAGTTATTAAGCCTATTACACCCATTACTACTTTGCTTCAACAATGTGCCAATATTCGTGTAGTACGTCGATGGGTATGCAGAAGTATGTGTCAGGGTTTATTATGTGGCTAGTTCTACAATGGTCTTTTGTTAGTAAATTTCCACCCACCTTTGGTATTTGGAGTGTTGATGTTGAGTGTTGACATAAAGGGTGTCCCCTCGAACCCAAAGTTGGTATGGTTATAGTAGCTCTCTATTGTGATTTTATGTCATTTTCCCTCTTAGTTTTGGTGGCACTCTGTGGTAATTTTGTGGTATTTTCTCTCTAGGTTTTGGTGGCATTTTGTGGTAATTCAATAACAACTCTATGGTCTCTTATGGCCTAGTTCTGATGGCACTTTGAGTTCTAGTTTTAGAGTCATAACAAGGTACTACCATTATCTACATAAACAATGTACTTTGTGCACATTGAAAGATGTTCAACATGGCCTTTAGAGGTGTGAAAGGAGGTTGAAGAGTTCCATTGTAGTGTCATGAACTCCACTATCAAGTGGACTAGGTGACAGGAGGATTGCAGAAGAAAATTGTAGGGCACAAAATTGGGGATGATTGTGTTGTTGAAATTGCATCACAACCTCTAGTATTTAAGGAATTTGTAATGTCCCTTGTTAGGAATTTTATTGAAATGGCAATTTTCCACTTTTTTTCCCTAGTTTGACCTTTGACTAGTTTTGATCTCTAGGTCCCAAATTTGCCCCAAATGATCCCAAATCTTATGAGAAGGTATATGAATCATATTAGAACATAAATATGTGTTTTAGGGATGCCTTTGGACCTTTAAAATACTTCTACAAATCCTCTTTCAATTCTGGTCAATGTAGGTAACTTTTCTAGTGATTTCCCTTTGACTAGTATTGGTCTCTAGGTCCCAAATTGACTCCAAATGCCTTCAAATACTCAAGGAAGGTGTATGAATGATATTAGGACTTGAATATGATGTTCAGGGATGACATATGGCCACCAAAATACCTCTACAAACTCTCTTAAGATTCTGGACCAAGTATGCAATTTTACTAGTAATTTGGGGTTCAAATCCCCCTGGGGTAAGTACTGAAAATGGCTTCCCAAATGCCTCCAAACCCACTCAAATTTCTGAACAGAGGTAGGGAATGTATTAAGGATGTTATTAAGGTCTCATGTGCACCATTAATTGATTATTATATCTATTCCAACCCTCTCCCATTCAACTGCAAAAATCAACAATTCGACCCTTGGGGAAATGGCACTATTTCTTCTCCCAATGCAATTAAACTGAGTAAAAATACTTCAAATGCTCAAGTACAGTACATGAAACTTGTAAAATACATCCATGGCATTCCATTAATCACAAATGCATCAGAGAATCATCCATTCATTCGAAATCATTAGCATTACATTGATTCACAACAAGGTAGTGGGGAAATGGCACTGTCCTTTCATTAAAATTGATATTTATACATTTCTACTTGGAATTTCGACCTGAAACTTTCTGGAGATGAAGAACATAGTATTTACTTCATATTAAAAAATAAATGGGGCATTATAATCTCCCCCAAAGAGTAGAATAGCTCACCAAAAACGCCCTCCCTCTAGGATCAAGAATATGCCATCAAAACTGGAAATGGTTGAAGGAGTGAGATGCAATAGAAGAACCATGAGCTGCCCTATAGGTTACACCTGCAAATAAAGACTCCATTAAAGCTCCAAATGAAAGGTCTGAATGGCCTTTCCAACTTCCAACTTGGATGGGAATCTTTCACCCTCGAAATTGGCTAAGGCAAGCAACTAGTCATCCACTAGCTCTCCCTCTTCACAAATGCAATTGCAAATTCTACAAATGATCCAAAAGCTGATTTTATTCTTTTTTATTGACATTTATAAAGTTCTAATGTCCTCCATGGGTCGAATTCCTTCCAAGAGACTCATGCCAACTCAAGTTGGGAAGAGATTCCAAATAACGCCACTTGTACAACAATTCCTAGTCTCCCACTTCCACCAAATCACATGTGGAAGCATCTTAGCTGCCCTAACACCCTTGAGCGCCCTCTTGGAGTCTATTTTTAGCCCTGACATGTCATATATATCATATGTCAGCCTTCAGGTCTGATTTGTGTCATAGGTGTCATAACATCTTCATCATTGTTGTCATAGAGCTTGGGAATCTAGCTCAAGTGTCTCACTAGCTCCAAATTGCCTCTTCCTCTTCCATGGGAGTTACTCTTCCTCTATATTTCGACCTTGGATGAGTCATGCCATGAATAATACCTTTTGTACTCCCCCAAGTATGTTACCATTCACCTTGAATTCGAATTGGTGAGATAATGATGCCAAGTGTAGTGGGGAAATCTAGCCATATGTGGGTCCCACTTCTTCCATATGTATTTATGATCAAATGCCACTTTGATTTTCACTTGTATATATTTATTTAGCTCCTTATTAAATATTTATACCACTCTAATGTTCAAACATCATTTATTATCCCCCTTATTCCAAATCTCAAAGCTTCCACCCCAAACCTAGGAAACTAGTAATTTTTCTCCTTGGCAATTATTTGGCCTTTAACATCAATTTTACAAACTCTAATGAATATGGCCAATGTGATTAGGCCATTGTGACCCAATTCCAAATTTGGGACATGACAAATCCTCCCTTCCCAATATTGCTTGTCCTCAAGCAATTTCAAACATGGGTGTTCAAGAACCTGCTTCCTGTATAATTCTTTGAAGTTGCCATTGAATTGCCCAACCTTGAGTCTTTGAGTTTCCATGAAGATTTTAGAGAGGAACCACCATGCTTGCTACTGCACTACTCTGATAAAAATCACTTTATTAAGTGGGAAATCCATCTCCCATATTGCTTGTTTCCCCAAAAAATTTGAAACCAATGAGATAAAAATTATTCCATGGTCCCATTGCTTGTATTGCACCACAACAATTAAGAGTGCTCTCCAACCCACACCATTAGATAAGAGGATTCTTGGATCCCATTTTCTTGTATGCATTCTTCCAAACATCATGAGTAGAAAATATATATCATCAAAGTACATAACAACATAATGAAAATGTACATCAAGAAGATGCTTCATCAAAGAATCATGAAAGTGTTTATACCTCCAAGTAAGTAGATCACCATTTGCTAGGTGCATACAATCTTCAAGTGACCAATCAAATCTGCTCCAATGACATAGGTGAGGATCCCATGTCCGATAGTGCTGCTCCAAAAGAATGTGATATGCATCAAAATATTCAGCCATGCATTCTTTCATCCAAGAAGTGAATGAAGAATCTCCACTAAAATCTGAACCAAATAATGAGCAGGAAAAACAAGGAGACTTCAAAGGACTCAAAGAAGTCTCATCCATACATCCATGAGGATATGTATCATCATAAGGTAAAGCAATATGCTGCTGCAATTCTAAATAATGAGGTGCTCTATTCATGTCATCATCAAAAGGAGAGGTAGGAGTTTCATACCCCTCATGTGGCACCACTAGAAAAAACCTTTCACCCAATTTTCATCCCAAAGTGATGTGGTTGGAAAAGAAGTGTGGGGTGAGGAATTATGAACCAAATATAATTCTTTACAACTCTTACCCATTGAAATATTTAATTCATCTTCTCCATAATTGGCTGGTCCAACTATTGTGAGATCATGTGCCTCCTCCAAGGATTTGCAATTCTCTCCATGAGGCAACTCATAATCCCTCTGAACAAGGACAAGTGCTTGTCCTTCTTCTTGTTTTAGTGTAGCATCTTCAAGAACCTGCATATCAACATGTACCTCATGTTCCACAATTACATTAGGTTCCTCTTTTGTGACATAAATTATTTCATCCTTTTCCTTGAAAAGAGAACCATTGCTCATTATTTTTTTCGAGTTGCTTCGAAGTTCACTAAGCAACAATTTGAACTCTTGAAAGTATTTCCTCCACTTGTCTTCAAAGGATGGTTTAAGTAATTTTCTAAACTCCTCATTCTCCTCTAAGGTTCCTTTCTCATCCTTACTCATGGTGACCAATGAATGCACTTCTTCTCCTACTTCTTCCCTTTCACCAAAGTACATCCCGTTTCAGTTTCTAAGGGTGGTGGCTTATTTCTTTGACTCCTGGTCTTCATTAATGTTCTACCACATCAAGTGCCAAGACCATGTTCTGATACCACTGTAATGTCCCTTGTTAGGAATTTTATTAAAATGACAATTTTTCACTTTTTTTCCCTAGTTCGACCTTTGACTAGTTTTGATCTCTAGGTCCCAAATTTGCCCCAAATGATCCCAAATCTTCTGAGAAGGTATATGAATCATTTTAGAACATAAATATGTGTTTCAGGGATGCCTTTGGACCTTTAAAATACTTCTACGAATCATCTTTCAATTCTGTTCAATGTAGGTAACTTTACTAGTGATTTCCCTTTGACTAGTATTGGTCTCTAGGTCCCAAATTGACTCCAAATGCCTTCAAATCTTCAAGGAAGGTGTATGAATGATATTAGGACTTGAATATGATGTTCAGAGATGACATATGGCCACCAAAAGACCTCTGAAAACTCTCTTAAGATTCTGGACCAAGTATACAATTTTACTAGTAATTTGGGGTTCAAATCCCCCTGGGGTAAGTACTGAAAATGGCTTCCCAAATGCCTCCAAACCCACTCAAATTTATGAACAGAGGTAGGGAATGTATTAAGGATGTTATTAAGGTCTCATTTGCACCATTAATTGATTATTATATCTATTCCAACCCTCTCCCATTCAACTGCAAAAATCACCAATTTGACCCTTGGGGAAATGGCACTATTTCTTCTCCCAATGCAATTAAACTGGGTAAAAATACTTCAAATGCTCAAGTACAGTACATGAAACTTGTAAAATACATCCATGGCATTCCATTAATCACAAATGCATCATAGAATCATCCATTCATTCGAAATCATTAGCATTACATTGATTCACAACAAGGTAGTGGGGAAATGGCACTGTCCTTTCATTAAAATTGAGATTTATACATTTCTACTTGGAATTTCGACCTGAAAATTTCTGGAGATGAAGAATAGAGTATTTAATTCATATTAAAAAATAAATGGGGCATTATAATCTCCCCCAAAGAGTACAATAGCTCACCAAAAATGCCCTCCCTCTAGGATCAAGAATATGCCATCAAAACTGGAAATGGTTGAAGGAGTGAGATGCAATAGAAGAAACCATGAGATGCCCTATAGCTTACATCTGCAAATAAAGACTCCATTAAATCTCCAAATGAAAGGTCTGAATGGCCTTTCCAATTTCCAACTTGGATGGGAATCTTTCACCCTCGAAATTGGCTAAGGCGAGCAACTAGTCATCCACTAGCTCTCCCTCTTCACAAATGCAATTGCAAATTCTACAAATGATCCAAAAGCTGATTTCATTCTTTTTTATTGACATTTATAAAGTTCTAATGTCCTCCATGGGTCGAATTCCTTCCAAGAGACTCATGCCAACTCAAGTTGGGAAGAGATTCCAAAGAACGCCACTTGTACAACAATTCCTAGTCTCCCACTTCCACCAAATCACATGTGGAAGCATCTTAGCTTCCCTAACACCCTTGAGCACCCTCTTGGAGTCTATTTTTAGCCCTGACATGTCATATATGTCATATGTCAGCCTTCAGGTCTAATTTGTGTCATAGGTGTCATAACATCTTCATCATTGTTGTCATAGAGCTTGGGAATCTAGCCCAAGTGTCTCACTAGCTCCAAATTGCCTCTTCCTCTTCCATGGGAGTTACTCTTCCTCTATATTTCGACCTTGGATGAGTCATGCCATGAATAATACCTTTTGTACTCCCCCAAGTATGTTACCATTCACCTTGAATTCGAATTGGTGAGAGAATGATGCCAAGTGTAGTGGGAAAATCTAGCCATATGTGGGTCCCACTTCTTCCATATGTCTTCATGATCAAATGCCACTTTGATTTTCACTTGTATATATTTATTTAGCTCCTTTATTAAATATTTATGCCACTCTAATGTTCAAACATCATTTATTATCCCCCTTATTCCAAATCCCAAAGCTTCCACCCCAAACCTAGGAAACTAGTAATTTTCCTCCTTGGCAATTATTTGACCTTTAACATCAATTTTACAAACTCTAATGAATATGGCCAATGTGATTAGGCCATTGTGACCCAATTCCAAATTTGGGACATGACAGAATTAGAGCAAGGTGTTAATGCTTTTATTTTGGGATCTTGTATGAGTATTTGGATTTGGAATCCCAGTTGGGTTGTATAAAATCACTGACCAATCAAATTATGACACATCTTGGACTACCTAATGAGGTTCTCCCATCCCCTCCCCCGTCAAACTCAGTATCAATCAAGTACTCTTCTTCCTATGCTATCATAGGGGATATGGATGCTCTTGGTACATCTACTATAGTTCTAGAAGAGCCGAAAGATGTTACTATCCTTGTGGAGCTTCAGGCTGAGGACATGCAAGCAACATGTGAATCAATGGAGACTCAACTTATCTTGACTATTGATTCCACACCCCCCAGGTGGAAATTTTAGTTAATTCTTTGTATTGCTATGTATTGTTCTATAATTTTTTCGTTATGTCAGTTTATAAAGTAGCATTGCTACCAAGACTAAATTCATTGGATGAGATTAAGTTTTGCTTGGATATTTTGAATTTGATGTCTCTTTTTATCAATGGATTGAAACTAACTATCACATACCTTCCCATTGATCCAACTCAAGGAAGGAGCATGGCTAAAAATCGGGGCTTTTCAAATCTCACATCCCCATTCATATTTAACAAATTCATACAAAGAAAACACGTGTGCAGATGCATAATAAAAATAAACACAGCGAAAATAAAATATATATCCACACACATTTCACATGCATTCATCAACATAATCATCAGTCAATCATTAAAGAGATTGCATAATCAATACAAGAGAGAATACTTATCTTGATGTGAATTTGTCCCAAGCAACTGGCTATACAACTGCAACATTCCACCCAGCCATAGGCCAACTGCGTTCATCAATCTCTCAACACAACTACCACCCCCGAGTTGGGCATGATTTCCACAAGGAAAGGGAACCTATCAATTCATGCATACTAAAGTATATATACCACAAATCAACCAAGCCAATCCATAATTGGGTTTATCAAGATTTTAAGGCAGTGTAAAGGAATGAATTGCTAAGGTAGTGAGCTCAACCACAGATCTATTGGTAACTCTTCAATATTTAGCTAGCTTGGCCCCCACAATACCTACACACCCAACACAAGGAAGTATCCCCTTCACTGCTCCATAGTCCCTCAGGCCATACCTTCCCTTCTAGTGCTCTTCAAGGTGTGTATAGAAAGGTAGCCAAAGCCCTTTGATCTCTGATGAGGTTACCCTCTTCACTAGGTTTATCAAGCCACTTCCAAATCCTCTTCTACTCTTGTTTGCTTCCACACAAACCAAGAAAAATCAAGGGATACATATAACCCAGGCCAAAGCTATATCTCAAACACACAACAATACCCAACAGTTGGGAATGGAAAAATGATTTTAACTATGAGATGAACAAAAATATATTTCCATAGGTTTTCCCAAGTTGTGGCACACCAAAAACGAACTATGGGATGGATAAATAACCACAGGGGGATACCAATCGAATTCCATCATATACATGGGAAATCGAGTGACAAAAGCGGATCTCCCAGACCCCCAAATACATTTCCCTTCATCCCCATTATTCTACAACACAAAAACACCCTTCTCCCAGCTGAGAATGAAGGAAACACATGGGAAAACGTGGAGAAAAACGCCCAGCATGCCCAGAACTCATTAGAAAGCAAAGAAAATGGATGAATAATGGGTTGGGGAGCAATTTCGTGGGTTTTTTCTTGCCCAAAAATCCAAACACAATTTTCAAAATTATGGATTTCCCATACACGAAATTGGGACATCCATACTCTGCATTTCCCAAAATAATAACTACCTCAACCACCTGTTGGAATAATTAAATGATTGGGTGCAAAATTCAAAATGGGTAGTTAATGGTTTATGGGTTCTCTCATGGACACTTGGCTTGAAACTATTGGTTCAAGGGTTTGAATCTTTTCCCTCCCTATTCCTTGTAAAAATCATGCCCCTATACTCTTGTTTCATTGCATAGCTAGTTGTGGGTATTTTATTAAAATACATATTTACATTATATTTGTAATTTCTATTGTGGCAGGCTAGCACGCGATCCCTAGGTATCATTTTTTAATTGTCGATACATAAAACGCTAAATTGATGGAGGGGCCTTGGCCTTGAACTCCTCACCACAATTTTATAACGATATTACATTATTTACAAGTTTAATGCAATGGGGTCAAAATCAAGGTGTTACATTCCCCTCCCCCTTGAATTAGCACTATCCTCGATGCTCTTCAAAATTGAACAAAAATGGATATGCCACTCTCATGGAATCCTCCAGCTCCCATGTAGCCTCATCGGGACCATAGTGCTTCCATTGCACCTTCACCTGTCCAATGGCTCGGTTCTGGAGCAGTGTTACGTTCTTGTCTATGATGTGCAATGGATCGATTTGGAAGTATCCCTCGGGTTTCACTCGGATCACATCCCAATTAATCATATGGTTAGGATCATGTACATATTTATTAAGCAAAGAAACATGAAAGACATTATGAGCTCTAGTGTTAGCAGGAAATACAAGTCTATATGCAACTGGCCCTATTCTTTCAAGCACTTCAAATGGCTCATAATATCTAGGTGATACCTTGGCACAACTCCCAAGCTTCAAGGAACTCTTCCTTGGACTCACTCTAAGGTAAACATGATCCCCAACACTGAACTCCCTATGCACCCTATGCTTATCTACATATATTTTCTGTCTATCTTGGGCTACTTTCAAATTTTGTCTGATCTTTGCAACCTCTTGTTCCATTTCCTTAAGCAATTATGGCCCAAGCACAATTATATTCATTATATTATCTCAAGTTTGCACTTACATCCATACAAAGCCTCAAATGGACTCATGTGTAATGATGCTTACTTCCCATTATTATATGCAAACTCTACCAAGTGTAGATAATCCTCCCACTTTGATGGTTTGTCCATTACATAAATGCGAAGCATGTCTTCAAGCACCTGATTTACTCTTTCAGTTTGCCCCTCTGTTTGAGGATGGTATGTTGTGCTAAAGTTCAGCTACGTACCCAAATATTCAAAAATACCTTTCCAAAAATTGGAATTGAACTTGGCATCCCTGTCATAAATTATTGCCTTAGGTAATCCATGCAATCTAAAAATATCCTTCATGAAAATCTTTGCAATGGCATTGAAACAATTAAATCGTTTCTTATACAAATAACCAATGTAAATAATACAAAGGATCCATAAATGGTCAAATAATCGAATATAAATTGATAAGATAAATAATGATGATTTACAACGAGGATGTAGTCACATATATAGTGCTTATATGGTGACTACTCACCAAACGTTATGTCCCTTAGTTAAATATAATTAACATTATGTTTTATTTTATTAATTATATTATTACATATATTATTCATTATTATTTTAATATTTTATTTGTTACACTGACTTCCCCTTAAGGGAAGCTTTGTCCTCAAACCTTATTGAAGACAAGGCTTCTGATTTTTTTGCTTGTAATGTCATCTATCATTTGTGTGTGTGTTAGTAACTGCGACACTTGATGAAACGAGACGATATGAGTTACGAATTCCCAAGAAAAAATGACACATTGTTTGTGAAGTTGCCCATCTGAGATCTATCTTCATTGGAGTTGTTTGTTGATCGCTTTATTGGATGGAACTTCTCATTTTCTGCTTAGTTTGTTGATCTTGTGTTCTTTCTTTTATGAAGTCATAACTCCTTTGTTTGTGTTAATTTTCACCCTGTCGTTGGTCAAAATGAATTTTATAATTTAGGTGTCGATAAGGAGTTCTTGTTGTTTGTTTTTTACTAGATTAGCTTCTTTTTGAACTATGACAATGACTGTATTTATATTTTCTTATTTTTCTTCAATTTGGATTTTTGAGTTCGAGGGCTTGGATATCCTCTTTTGAATTTGCTACAACTTGTTTTCCAACTTGAATATTTATCATTTTTAGGATTCCTCGTCATTTCTTCTTGTGATTTCTCGTCATCTTTAAGCTTTTGAATCTGATCCATTAGATCTTGTTTATGCTTCCTAAGGTGATCATTCTCTTCAATATTTTTCACTAGTTTCTTCTAAATATCTCGATTCTCCTCTTCTAGATTTTGATTGTCTTGTGCTTTATCCTTCACCTTCTTGATTTGAAGAAGCGGTTTCTTATTATGATCTCTTAGACGAGAGATCTCTTCTTCTTTGTCCATGGTGACCTTATCGAATTCTTCTTGCATCTTTTGTATGTATTTCTGATCTTCCTGTGAAAGCACCTTTGAGATGTCCTTGAAGTCTTCACACGACACAACTCCTGAACTTGATTTCAGTGTAACATCTTGGAATGTGACTTTCTTCTTTTTGTAAGGAAATGTTAAGAAATTTTTCCTTGTGTTGAACATGAAGGTACCTAGTGTATCTAACCAAGGTGACCCTAAAATTATATCAACCTTGTCTTGATCCACTGATACCACTAAAACAACACTGAATTGAGTTAGGACCTTGTAACCAGCAATATATAGTTGTAGGTTCTTAAGCTCATATTTCTCATCAGAAAGAATCATGTTTTTGTCAATTATATCTGATTCTGAAAGCGTTAATTGATTTGCTAAGTCAATGCTTATGCAATTCTTCTTGGTAATGAGGAAAATAACGATGCAAACAAACTTTCCTTGAACAAACCCATAAGTTTTTAATATGGGATCTGCATAATTTTTAAAAGTTTGCGGGAATCTTCCTTGTTTTTTGTCATGAGACTCCATTTTATTATGTTTCTTATCCAAATATATATCAAAGAAAGACATCTTTTATCTTATATAGTATACTATACTCTTCAATAATTAAATTTTCCCCAAAATATATTATTACTATTATTAAAAATTTAATAATAATAATTATATATATATATTTCAATATGGTTCTTCTTGTAAAAATATTATTTTGATGCTCTTTTTATCTTCTTTCCCCCTTAAGACTTTTTCTAGACTGGATGTAGATTGGTTGTTTGGGAGGAGTGATTGTTACCTTCCCCACCCAAGTTCAAATCTTGCTTACTCCTTAGTAGCCTTAAGACTTCTTATGCACTTCTAGATTTTATATTCTAACTTTATTATTAGCTTTCACAATTGCTTCAAATAAACCATGTGTTGTCGTGTGGTTTCTATATTTTCTTTTCTCTTTACTTCTTTTACTTCTTTGTTTTTAATTTTTTTCTCTTTTTTTTACTTTCCCTTTTTTCCTTTTTAACTTTCTTTCTTCTTTCTTCTTTTTATTTATTTTTCCGACTCTCTTTTTTCTTTTCTTTTCTTTCCTTTCTTTTTGTCTTTTTTTCTCTTTTTCTTTTCTTTCTTTTTGTCTTTTTTTTGTTGAAATATTGTAACTTCTAAGAATATTATATTTGTACTTTATTATTCCGGAGAGGTTTCATTCCTCCGTGAAGACCTTATTGTATATCCAGAGATGTTTTATTCCTCTGTGGATAATATGGTAACTTGGGTTATTAGAATTCCCTAGTGGGGGTCGGCCCTGTATGTGTTATGTGGGTTAAAGGGTTATTAGACCACCCTAGAGGGGTCAGACCAGTCAGCATTATGTAAAGTGGTTAAGTTGGGGCTGACCTAGTTTGTGTAAAAGTCAAGTTGGAGTTGTGTATAAATAGAGGAGGTGTGTTCCTCATTGTTAAATTTTCAGAATTTACTTCAATCTGATCTAGGATCTTAACTAAGAGAACAACATGTACAGCATATCTACAGCATATCAATCATGGAGACAATAATGCAAGCACACAAGAGACACAAAGATTTACTTGGGGAAAACCATAAAGGTGAAAAACCCCAATAACTTCCTCAGAGATAGATAGAGCAATGATACAACCAACCAAGAGAGATAGCCATAACCTAGCAGCAGATCCTCCTCCTCCATAAGTGCGCTACTCCTCCTTGAGTGCATGTGTGAGAAGTGAGTGAGTAAATAGAGTGCCTCCCGCACTCTATTTATACTTGACTTGACTTTCCTTTTTACCTAACTCATGTAGGCTCGAACTTAACCACATAACATAATGCTGACTGGGCCGACCCCCAATAGGGTGGTCTAATAACCCTTTGACCCACATGGCCGACCCCCAATAGGGTGGTCTAATAACCCTTCGACCCACATGACTTATACAGGGCCGACCCCAACAAGGTGGTCTAATAACCCATCAAGTATAAGTTATGACACTTACAATATAAATGACGACACTTCCGTATAGAGGAATAATACCATCTCTATAGGAGTACATACAACATATATGAAATACATTCCGAAGTTACATATACATCAACACTCCCTCTTAACTAGGAAGGTATTTCTCAGCACAGTTCTTCTAGCACAATTCATCTTCTCTGGATCATCGTTACTGGATAATCGTCATCGAGTCATCATCATCGTCACTGCTGCTGCTATCTCAATCAATCTCTGAATCTACTCGTCATAGGAAGTTCTACAGAGCCAGTCCTTTTTCATACTGGATGTAGGCCCACCACCTGCAGGTCTTCATCATCACTGGCCATACTGTGGAATCCTCGGGACTTATTACGTGCGTCACAAAACCTTGAAAGAGCATCCCAGGATGTTACGGGTACACAACTCCGACCTGTAGGATCTCCCAGGGCGTTATTACATGTGACCCCACCACAAAACCTCGAAAGAGCATCTCAGGATGTTACGGGTACACAACTCCGACCTGAAATCTCCCAGGGCACAAATTACATGTGGTCCACCACAAAACCTAGCAAGAGCATCTCAGGATGTTACGGGTACACAACTCCGACCTGAAATCTCCCAGGGCACAAATTACATGTGGTCATGGCAAAACCTTGAAAGAGCATCTCAGGATGTTACGGGTACACAACTCCGACCTGAAATCTCCCAGGGCCCAAATTACATGCCATAGGACAAAACCTCGCAAGAGCATCTCAGGATGTTACGGGTACACAACTCCGACCTGAAATCTCCCAGCGCACAAATTACATGTCCTCCCAGAGCAATGTCTCGAAAGAGCATCCCAGGCTGTTACGGGTACACAACTCCGACCTATAGGATCTCCCAGACATGCTCATCTGCACAACCCGATCCACGGCCACAGAGTATCAACCTGATACTCACCATACATCATCCTGATGTACTCATGATCATCCTGATCATCATCACTGCAACGCCTTGCTGCATGTCATCTGGAGCAACATCCTGAAGCTCATCATCCATGATCATCTTGATCATCATCACTAAAACGTCCTGCTGCATGTCACTGGAGCAACATCCTGAAGCTCATCATCCATGATCATCCTGATCATCACTGCAACATCCTGCTGCATGATCCACCTGATCATCAATGCATCCACCTGATGCATACCAAGTATCTACCTGATACATATCATCATACATGATCCTCCTGATCATACAATGTATCCACCTGATACATGATACATATCACCATACATGATCCACTTGATCATACAATGTATCCACCTGATACATATACAGATACATGGTCCGAGCATCCAACATGATGCATATACAAAATACAAACACATGATCCAACTGATCATATCCAGCATCCAACATGATGCATACATACATAAATGATCCAACTGATCATATCCAGCATCCAACATGATGCATACATACATAAATGATCCAACTGATCATATCCAGCATCCAACATGATGCGTACATACATAAATGATCCAATTGATCATATCCAGCATCCAACATGATGCGTACATACATAAATGATCCAACTGATCATATCCAAGCAGAAACCAAAACATCATCCTGATGCCCATTATCCAGCGCTTACATCCACAGCCATGTGAAGGATCCTCCTTCCAACATGCTTGAAATGGCTTCAGCAAATGTGTCCATCACTTCTTCCTCGAAGTGTCCTCGATCTGAAGAATGCCAAGCCTCTCTCTGAAGTACTCGAACTTCACTCTGGCTAGTGGGTTCGTCAGCACATCTGCAATCTGCTCGTCCGTCGCAACATACAGGAGCTTCACAGCTCCTCTCTACACCATATCCCTGATATAGTGATATTTGATCTCTATGTGTTTCGACCTGTCATGAAACACTGGGTTCTCGGACGGCTTCACACAACTCTGGTTATCACAGAAGATACCAGCAGCCTCCAACGGGAGATCAAATAACTCAGACAGTAGCTTCCGTATCCATACTGCCTCACAACTAGCTGAGCAGTCTACAACATACTCTGCCTCAGCTGTACTCAGTGCTACACAGGACTGCTTCTTGCTAAACCAAGAGATCACACCTGATCCCATACTGAAGCAACACCCAGATGTGCTCTTCCTATCTGTAGCACTGCCAGCCCAATCTGAATCAACATAACCCTGCAGGTTAAACTTTTGATTCGCTTCATACTTGAGCCCATAATCCACTCTACCCTTCAGGTACCTCAGAACATGCTTTACAGCAACCAGGTGAACACTCCTCGGATCCGTCAGGAACTAGCCCAATGTGTTCACAGCAAAGCAAATGTCTGGTCTCGTGTTCGTCAGGTACATCAAGGACCCAATCATCTGACGATACAAGGAGACATCAACCGGCTCAGATGAAGCATCACATAGAAGCTTCAGATTCGATGCCATAGGTGTGGCCATGGCCTTGCAATCCATCATCCCAAATCTCTTTAGTATATCTACTGCATACTTCCCTTGTCCAAGGAAGATTCCATCTGCACTCTGCCACACCTCCATGCCAAAACAAATAGTGCATCATCCCCAAGTTCTTCATCTCGAACTCGGTAGTAAGCTTCCGTTGCGTGTCGGCAATCAATCTATCTTCACCATACCAAGTTCTGCACATATATGATTTCCTATCATGTGTCTCAGAACCAAGTGGCTGCTCTACATACACTTCTTCTTCAACTACACCATTCAAGGAATCTGTCTTGAATCCATCTGGTGTATCTTCTATTTCATCACTTTTATATTTCTCAATGCTGCCATCTGCAACATGCTTGATCTGATAGTTCCAATTGGAAGTCATAGCAAACTTCCCTTCATGTCTTGGGATTACATCCCAAACATCATTCTTCATGATCGACGGATCATGGCATTTCATTTCTTCATCCCAGATCCTGGGAACTTCAATATCTTCAATAGATATCTTTGTTGCTGGAACAAAATGTTGTAGTTCTTCTTTTGTAGAATATTTTCAGAATTTACTTCAATCTGATCTAGGATCTTAACTGAGAGAACAACATGTACAGCATATCTACAGCATATCAATCATGGAGACAATAATGCAAGCACACAAGAGACACAAAGATTTACTTGGGGAAAACCATAAAGGTGAAAAACCCCAATAACTTCCTCAGAGATAGATAGAGCAATGATACAACCAACCAAGAGAGATAGCCATAACCTAGCAGCAGATCCTCCTCCTCCATAAGTGCACTACTCCTCCTTGAGTGCATGTGTGAGAAGTGAGTGAGTAAATAGAGTGCCTCCCGCACTCTATTTATACTTGACTTGACTTGCCTTTTTACCTAACTCATGTAGGCTCGAACTTAACCACATAACATAATGCTGACTGGGCCGACCCCCAATAGGGTGGTCTAATAACCCTTTGACCCACATGGCCGACCCCCAATAGGGTGGTCTAATAACCTTTCGACCCACATGACTTATACAGGGCCGACCCCAACAAGGTGGTCTAATAACCCATCAAGTATAAGTTACGACACTTACAATATAAATGACGACACTTCCGTATAGAGGAATAATACCATCTCTATAGGAGTACATACAACATATATGAAATACATTCCGAAGTTACATATACATCAACACTCATTTAACACACATTACACTCACTTGTGATTGGCACATAGGTGAGGGAGAGATCTTCTATGGAGGAGAAGGAGCTCATGTTTAGGGTTTACATCTTTGTATTTGTTGGTCATCTATATTGAGGAAACTTTGCTGGGTTTTCTACCCCATGAGGGTTTTTCCCAGGATAAATATGTGTCTCTTGTGTTTATGATGTGCTTGTTGTTCTTTCAGTGATCCCCTATATGCTATTGTTGTGAAATTGAAAGTAATACTGATATTTTATGTCTTAGCATATTAAATCTTAACATGGTATCAGAGCTAGCATGAAGGAAGGCAATGTATGGCACTTACAACACTTGTCTCACTTGCGACAATTTGCAAGTTAGGGTTTTGTATAGGCAAAACCAATCATCGTGGCACTTTCGCTATAAATCCATTTTGGCGAAGTTTCGGGATCTGAAACTCTTACAGCTCGTAGATAACATCCCCCTATACCTTTTTTCCAAAGGAAAACCTCAGATTCATTGTACTTTATGATTTATGATCCGTACAAGTTAGGGTTTCTGCCTCTTCCAGATCTCAGTCATAAACAGGTGACCTAGGAAAAAAGGTCATATATCGGGCTAGGAAAATCCAAATGAAATTTCGTAAAAGGTGACAGGTAGGGCAAGGATTGTAGTTTCACAAGTAAGTTTTTCAGAGGCCAAAGATGAACCAGTGATACGTGGAATTCCATACAAGTTCGCTCTCTTGTTTCATCCCATAAACAGGTCACATTGCGACACTTAGCATAACTCTCTCTCAGAGAATCCATTTGAGGTCAGACTTGTGGGGTTGGAAAGAAGACAGGTTAGGCTACCATAGGCCAAAGTTTCAGACCCTGTGGATTCGTAATTTCAGAGATGCACCATAAACAATTAGGTGCATATTTCTGTCAAAACAAAATTGGATTCTGAGCACCTTCATTTTTGGCTTGTCTCTGCTGCGAGAATTTAGGGTTTCGGAGAAAGTTGGAATTATTGGAATCGGAGACCATTGCTGGATGCTCCTCATCAAAATCAAAATTTAGACACCAAGATCGAAATTTTTGGTTGGGCAGAAGGTGGGGCTTGATCAAACCCTAGTTTGGGATTTTGATCGGAAAGGTGGAAAATTAAGGCTTCTACAAAAGTTGAAATTTTTTAAATCTATGACCACGGTTGAAAGCTGCTCAGAAAAATCAAATTCTAGAACAAAATATCGAACCTTTTGGATGGGCAGAAGACTAGGCTTTATCAAACCCTAGTTCGGGATCCTGTCCAGAAGATCTGGAAGTTTCAAAGGCAATTTTGAGGGGTCAAATTTTGCAATTTTCAAAATTGAAGTATACCAACTTGATCAGCTCAGCAAGCCACATCTTTCCATCCATTCAGAAGTTTGAAATTCAAAATTTTAATTTTTAGGGTTTCTCTGACAAACCCTAATCCAGCTCCAGATCCAGTCTCAGCAAATCAAAGTGGATTGGGTTAATCCTACAAGAGAATGAATTGGACACCTACATAAGTGAAGAAGTTCCCGTTTTAGGGGGAGATGAGGCTAAGGCCTTACATAAGAAGACTACAAGAAATCTCAATAGGTATGACTTGAGGAGATATAGGTATGTGTTGAAATCTGTTCATGATTAAGTTTATGATATGTTTGTCTTCATATTATTGAGGTTAGTACAATCTTGATTAATTTTAGACTTGTCTTATCACCCTAGTAAAAGTATGAATGCATTCACTAATTAGAGTTATGACACTTATGATTGTACTAATGCACTGTGGTGTTGTATGAGGTTGATGTTGTCCGCTAACATGAAAGGTACATCAAGAAAGTTCTAGTTCAAAAACATATGACCATGGTGACATGAAGACAAAGACTCATCCACAGTCATGGATCGCATAGAAGCTCTTCTTACGAGGTATTTATGACTTTATTCTACTATGCTTAACCCATGAGATATGTAGGTTCTAGCACAAGGTCTCTAAATCATTGAAGAGAACAAAGAAGATATTGTTTGGGTATGTTAAGACATAACCAAGCTTGATAATCCGGGTCTGTTTTCCTATATCAAGTTAGAATCCTACTTTGTTAGGATCTTAGGTAAGTATACCTGTGTATGAAATGATCATGACCATACATAATGTTTTGATAGTATTGAGATTATACTAATGAATGTATGTTTATGTATGAGATCATGAGGATGACACTAGTGCACACTTAAGCATGCATAGTGGTACAGAATGAGTAGAAGTTCAAAGACATATAGAGATCAAGTGGAAGGCAACCACACAAACATAAAAGATAAGTATTTGAGTTGTTATTTGAATCTCTGAATAGTCAATGATATTGCTCGTAATAGTTGTATGCATATTTGTATTCCTAGAATATATCATGCATAGTGTAAGCCTTCATATAGCATTGAACAATATACTATTAATATGCATATGATAGGTAAGTTGGACAAACATTCCATTGTTGCTTGTCTAGAATGAAACCTCTTTGCTGACATGCTGAGAGTTGTGCACGCTCTTGATAGTATGTTCTGGTAGATATGGAAGGCATATAGATAACCACTGTATGCATACAGGATATGGAAAAGTGTTGTATTGGTCAAGATAGTTGCATAACTATGTGAATCATATATGTATGCATTATAGGTTATCATGTCAACATGATTTGATGATTATGAAGTATTACTAATGATGTAATTAACTTTGATTTGTAGGAAAGATCATGTGATATGATCTACAAAAGAAGGATGATGAACACCAAACAAGTGATGGATGTTCAACAAGAAGACTTACAAATCAATCGTAATATAGAAAGCTCATGGCTAGAAGATTCTCTTAGAAAGAGGGAGAGAATCATGACGAGATGTTTGCTCCAAGTGGCTAGATAAGACCATTCTCTTAATGGTGTAATTGAAGAAAGCTCTGTACGGGTACCCAGGATCAATAGTCATTTGATGAGCTTAATGATCACCATGGGTGATGCGGATTTCAACCTTTGCTACAAGGTTGAAGATGGTTTCTATATACAGATGACATTCTTCTCTTAGATGGATGCAAGAAGGAACTCACCACAGAGTTCGAATGATCTTGAGGTTCATATCAGTAGACCCATCTGACGAGAGATGGCACGGATAGATATGCAGAAGATCACTCAATGCAGAGTGTGAATGATGTTCAGTCACAAAAGGAGAATTGATAGATTCTTGTAAATCTTGGGCTTTACCAAAAGGAATGAGAAACAGATCATGGAAAGCAAGAAGAAGCTAGCTACAGAATTTGAGATGAAAGATCTCGGATTGATGCATCACTTCCTAGGTCTAGAAGTATAGCAAGGCCGAGAAGGAATCGTTCTCAACCAGAGAAAGTATTTGATATGTTGGAATGCAAAGCCATGGCCACTTCCATGGATTCCAACTTGAAGCTGTTAGATGATGACTCATCAGAGTTAGTGGATGTGACTCTGTACAGACAAATTATTGGTTCATTGATGTATCTGACGAATACCAGGCCAGATATATGCTTTGCCATGAACACCTTGAGTTAGTATCTAGTGGAACCTAGGTGTGTTCACCTGATAGCTGCAAAGCATGTGATGAGGTACCTAAAGGGTACGATAGACTTTGGTCTATGTTATCTTGGAGATCATGACTTCAAATTGTATGGCTACACAGATGCTGATTGGGCAGGAAGCATATCAGAAAAGAAGAGCACATCAGGCGGATGTTATTATCTGGGATCTACCATGATCTCGTGGTTTAGCAGGAAACAGTCTAATATGGCTCTCAGCACAGCTGAAGCAGAATATATAGCTGCTTGCTCTGCTAGTTGTGAAGCGATATGGCTTCGGAAGTTGTTATCAGGATTGTTTGACTTAGAGATGGACCCCACTGTGATCCTATGTGACAACCAGAGTTGTATCAATATGGCATAGAATCCAGTGTTCCATGATAAGTCAAAGCACATAGAGATCCGATATTTTTATATATGGGATATGGTGCAGAAAGGAGCTATCAAGCTCGAGTATGTGAGCACTAATGAACAAGTTGCTAATGTATTGACCAAACCTCAATCTCGAGTAAAGTTTGAGTATTTTCGAGACAAGATTGGTGTAGTTTAGAAGGACCCTCCTCGAAAGGGGGAGTGATATGGTCGTTGATGATGAGATTTCCTGCATCGAAAGTAAGGTCGATGATGTGGATACTTGTATCAATGATGTGGATACTTGTATCGATGATGAGGACACTTGTGTCGATGATGAGGTTACCTGTTCCGACGATGAGGTCGATGATGAGGTTACCGGTTCTGACAATGAGGTCGATATATGGTCATTAGACTTTGTTTAAATGGACGAGAGGGATTGTATCATCCCTGGACACATGTCCTAAAAGAGATCCGTAGACATATGTCTCCAAGAAAGTGGTCCCTAGTGGACGTGATAGGACTGCATCGTCCTTGGACCTTTGGTCCAAAATGTACGTGATAAGACTGCATAGTCCTTGAACGTTTAGTTCAAAATGTACGTGATAGGACTGCATCGTCCCTAAACATTCAGTTCAAAATGTAGGTGATAGGGATTGCATCATCCCGGAACCCTTGGTTCAAAATGTATGTGATGGGGATTGCATCATCCCAGGACCACTAGTTCAAAATGTATGTGATAGGGATTGCATCATCCCGGAACCCTTGGTTCAAAATGTATGTGATGGGAATTGCATCATTCCAGAACCACTAGTTCAAAATGTACGTGATAGGGATTGCATCATCCCGGAACCCTTGGTTCAAAATGTACGTGATGGGGATTGGATCATCCCCGAACCACTAGTTCAAAATGTACGTGATGGGGATTGCATCATCCCGGAACCACTAGTTCAAAATGTACGTGATGGGGATTGCATCATCCCGGAACCCTTGGTTCAAAATGTACGTGATGGGGATTGCATCATCCTGGAACCCTTGGTTCAAAATGTACGTGATGGGGATTGCATCATTTCGGAACCCTTGGTTCAAAATGCACGTGATGGGGATTGCATCATCCCGGAACCCTTGGTTCAAAATGCACGTGATGGGGATTGCATTATCCCGGAACCCTTGGTTCAAAATGCACGTGATGGGGATTGCATCATCCCGGAACCCTTGGTTCAAAATGTACGTGAGGGGATTGCATCATCCCAAAACCCTTGGTTCAAAATGTAAGTGGTAGGATTGCATCGTCCTTGGACTTATGTCCTAAATTGAGAGGGATTGACCATCCTATAATTGGATCATGTGTATTGTAGAGGATGTTGCTTTGATGATCCAGATGTTGATCAAGATGATAATGATGTTGATCGGGAGATCCAGATGTTGATGTTGTTGATCGAGAGGATCCAGATGTTGATGCTGTTGATCGGGAGATCCAGATGTTGATGTTGTTGATCGAGAGGATCCAAATGTTGATGATGTTGATTGAGAGATCCAAATGATGATGTTACTGTAGTTGTTCAAGTGCTGCAGAAGATGAAGACTCAGTACTGAAGATGTTGATGAAGATCTTGAAGATGTTCCAGTAACTGTTTGAGTTACTAATGATGTATGAAGAAAGCTTCCAATGATTTATATATGTATCATGTATCATTTAGTTGATGACTCCTTGCTCCTGCAGATGTTGTTATAATATCCTTCTCATTAAGGGGGAGTGTTGAAATATTGTAATTTCTAAGAATATTATATTTGTACTTTATTATTCCAGAGATGTTTCATTCCTCCGTGAAGACATTATTGTATATCCGGAGATGTTTTATTCCTCCGTGGATAATGTGGTAACTTGGGTTATTAGACTTCCCCAGTGGGGGTCGGCCCTGTATGTGTTATGTGGGTTAAAGGGTTATTAGACCACCCTAGAGGGGTCGGCCCAGTCAGCATTATGTAAAGTGGTTAAGTTGGGGCCGACCTAGTTTGTGTAAAAGTCAAGTCGGAGTTGTGTATAAATAGAGGAGGTGTGTTCCTCATTTAACACACATTACACTCACTTGTGATTGGCGCATAGGTGAGGGAGAGATCTGCTATGGAGGAGAAGGAGCTCATGTTTAGGGTTTACATCTTTGTATTTGTTGGTCATCTATATTGAGGAAGCTTTGCTGGGTTTTCTACCCCATGACGGTTTCCCAGGATAAATCTGTGTCTCTTGTGTTTATGCTGTGCTTATTGTTCTTTCAGTGATCCTGTATATGCTATTGTTGTGAAATGGAATGTAATACTGATATTTTCTGTCTTAGCATATTAAATCTTAACATTTTTTTCTCTTGTGGATAATTTTTTTTCCCACTTCTTCTTTGTAATATTTTTTTCTTACTTCTTTGGGCCAAGGGCCTGATTTTTGGACAAGGTCGTAGATTTTAGGGAAACCCAAAAATGGTGGCTACAATCCTGGATGAGCAATGCAGCTCTGAGACCAATGAAATGATAAAATCATTTCTTATAGAAATAACCAATGTAAATAATACAAAGGATCCATATGGTCAAATAGTCTAATATAAATTGATAAGATAAATAATGATGATTTACAACGAGGATGCAGTTGCATATATAGTGCTTATATGGTGACTACTCACCAAAGGTTATGTCCCTTATTTAAATATAATTAACGTTATGTTTTATTTTATTATTTATATTATTCATATATTATTCATTATTATTTTCATATTTTATTTGGCACAACTCCCAAGCTTCAAGGAACTCTTCCTTAGCCTCACTCTAAGGTAAACATGATCCCCAAAACTGAGCTCCCTATGCACCCTATGCTTATCTGCATAGATTTTCTATCTATCTTGGGCTACTTTCAAATTTTTCCTGACCTTTGCAACCTCTTGTTCCATTTCCTTAAGCAATTATAGCCCAAGCACAATTCTATTCACTGGATTATCCCAAGTCACTGGTGTCCTGCACTTCTATCCATACAAAGCCTCAAATGGACTCATGCGTAATGGTGCTTGCTACCCATTATTATATGCAAACTCTACCAAGTGTAGATAATCCTCCCACTTGGATGGTTTGTCCAGTACATACATGCGAAGCATGTCTTCAAGCACCTAATTTACTCTTTCATTTTCCCATCTATTTGAGGATGGTCTGTTGTGCTAAAGTTCAGCTGCGTACCCAAATCTGCAAAAAGACCTTTCCAAAAAGTGGAATTGAACTCAGTATCCCTGTCAAAAAGTATTGTCATAGGCAATCCATGCAATCTAAAAATCTCCTTCATGAAAATATTTGCAATGGCATCGACTTTATATGTGGAATTAACCGATATAAAATGTGTTGCCTCAAATATGGTTGGCAAGTACTAAGGGATGCCACATGCATTTCATGTACTTTTTATGTTGAGTGCATCAACCACCTTATTTTCTTTACATTTTATGTGTTTAATCTCAAAATCAAATTCACACAAAAATTCCAGCCATCTAGCTTGCCTAGCATTTAATGTTGGTCGTTCAAACAAGTATTTCAAACCACAATGGTCCGTCCTTAGCTCAAATTTTATGCCCATCAAGTAGTGCCTCCACATATTTAAAGCATGCACTATGGCTGCAAGTTCGAAATCATGAGTAGCATAGTTTTTCTCATGCTCCTTCAACTTTATTGACTCATAGCATACCACACTATCACGTTCCTTGGAGTTGGCCAATTCATAATGGATTCCATCTTCTCAAGGTCCACAGATATTCCTTCCTCTGAGATAATGCGACCCAAATAATGAATTATATCTTTATAAAAGTCACATTTGCTCAACTTTGCATACAACTGATGATCCCTTAGCAATTGCAAGGCCACTCTTAAATGTCCTTCATGATCTTCTTCATTCTTAGAATAGATAAGAATGTCATCAAGAAAAACAAGAACAAACTTGTCCAAATACTTGCTAAAAACATTATTCATGAGACACATGAATATAGATGGTGCATTCTTGAGACCAAATGGTACCACCACGAACTCATAGTGTCCATACCTTGCTCTAAAGGCTGTCTTATGAATATCTTCCTCTTTGATTCTTACCTGATAGTAGCCAAACCTCAAGTCAAATCTTTTAAAATACTTTTTCTCCTCTCATTTGATCAAAGAGGTCATCAATTCGAGGTAATGAGTATTTGGTCTTCACTGTGACTTTATTCAACTGCCTATAGTCAATACATAAACTGAGTGTTCCATCTTTCTTTTTCACAAATATCACAGGTGCTCCCCATGGGGACACACTTAGCCTGATATATTTCTTTTCCAACAGTTCATGTAACTGCATTTGCAATTCTAGCAATTCTGGTGTAATCATCCTGTAGGGTATCTTTGACACTAGTGCAGCTCCTAGCACGAGGTCAATTGTGAAATCAATGTCTCTCTTTGGAGGAAGTCCAAGAATCTCATCAGGAAAAACATCCCTGAATTTTTTCAATATGTGATAGTCCTCCAACTTAGGAAAAACATGTGTTGCATACAATTGACAACCCTTCCTACAAAAATTCTTCAGTTGCATGGTTGAAATCTGCCTAACAAAAATCACCTTTGGAATTCCTTTTACAACCCTTGGGTTTCCTTCTTCATCCATGCACTCAAAAGTCTTGTTGTAGTAGTCAAGTTTAACTCTGTGTGCTTCTAACCAATCCATTCCAATGAGAATATCATAGCAACCAAGTGGCAGGATATTCAAATTTGCATAAGTAAATATCCCATCCACCTCTAATGGACATTTATCTACCATTTCACTAACTTTTCTCGTGGTTCTAGTGGCTAGTTGAACTAACCATGACTTACTATACTTTAATTTCTTAAAAGCACAAATCTCAACAATTTTAGGAGTGATATAATTGTGACTAGATCAAGGGTCAATCAAAATAGAAACAAATTGATTAGCAATCTTACCATCAACTTCAACCACAGTTGATTGATGATCTTCCTTGCGGCCCTCTAGTGTTTCATAGATCCTAGAGATGGTCCTTTCCACTTGACCCATAGTTTCAGCTCCTTGTATGTTGTGAACTTGCTTTACATTCCCATTCTGATGTGGACAGTTCATGAGCATATGGTCCTCTACGCATCCCCAACATTGAAGTGGTTCTCTTGGCTCCTTTGGATCTCTTGGCTTGTCTCCCATAATTCTAGTTAGCTTAGTCACAACCTATGATGGTTGCCTTTGTTGATTTCTAAGATGAGGAGGTTTGAAACCCTTCCTCCTTTGGTCAAACTTCTCATTTTTCTTGTCCTTCCATGACTAATGGAAATCATGTTTTCTTTTGATAACAATACTTGGTCTTTCTCATGGCCTCCTCTAGAGTTTGAGGTTCATCAAACTCAATTATGCCTTTATATGACTGAGGTAGTCCACTTAGAAAACGTTGAATCTTCACCTTATCATCAATGATATACTTAACATATATCAACAACTCCAAGAATTTGTTCACATATTATTCCATGGTCATTTTCCCAATTTCAGCTCATGGAACTCTTTGATCTTGTCATCATAGTACCTATCATAGGTACTTATGTTTGGAGTACTTCTTGAACTGCTTCCACACAATCTTCCATTCATTGATCTTCTTCACTTGCTTGAGGTGCTCCCACCATATAGATACTCTTCCATTTAGATTGAATATGGCCACCTTTGCCTTCATATTTCTAGAGTAGTCTTGGACTTGGAAATACTTCGTCATTCCAAGAAGCCAAGCTTCAGCTTCTTGACCAAATTTACCTCACAATCAAATGTAGGAGGTTTGGCCTTCTTAAATTCCCCATGTGAATTATTCTTGTAATGCATATTTCTTTTACTCTTGTGAGATGAAGAGATTGAACCTTCAATGGATTCCTTAGAGTCAAATGATCCACAAGAGATTTATGGAGTGTATGTCCTATCTCTAAAAACTCTTTTTGAGCTATTGCAGGAGTTTCTCTTTGAACTACTCCAACTCATTTTTGGATTTGTTGAGTGATGCCTAGAGTTAATCCTCCTTTGAATGTCCGTCAAACTCTATAGCATGGCTGCATTCAGCTGATTTTGTTCTTCTTGAGATTTAATCAGCCTCTCATTGTCTTCTCTACAACTCTGCAACTCCAACCTTAGGCTCCTCATGGTGGTTGCAATATTTGGAGGACTCTCTTGGTTTCTCCTCCCATTGGATTATGTCTCAGCATTCTCAACCTATATGTTCTCTCCCATGGCATGTGTCTCAGGCTCATAGGGATCCTAGGCATCATCCATGATGATGATCCTTTTGGCCCAACCAAGACCAAAAATTTCCCAACTGCACTAAACTACAATGTTGACCCTTAAAAGTTACCGATATGATATGAGTCTATAAAATGTGTTCATAAACACAATTGTTAGCTGCATTATATTCCCATAATTTATAAATTATTTTCATACATTTGAGAAAAGCTCATATTGACGATTCCTGTCAAATCACAGAGTTTTCTCACAATTAACGATGTATCAGGGGGATGATGGGGGTTAAGGGGGCTTGTAAATATTTCGATTTTGCGCAATCTGGCACATAAGTTCAATGCCATTTTTTGACTTCTGGGGCCTGAAAATATCCCTAGAAAAATTGCTTAATTTCCTGTTTTGACATACTTTTCAATTCTTCTGTGAAATGCCTTTCGATGACCTTTTCTAGTTGTCGTCGATCGCCTTTTCAACAACATTTCATTACCTTTTCGATCGCCTTCATCGACGAAGTTTCATTTCTCTATCGATTTCCTTCATCGACGAAGTTTCATTTCTCTATCGATTTCCTTCATCGACGAAGTTTTCTTTTCTCCGTTGATTGCCTTCATTAGCGAAGTTTTCATTTTGTCACTGGAACATTTTCACTTGGTCGTCAAAAGATTCGGCGCCATTTTCAATATCTCGCTGATCGACACAACTCTCAATTTGTTGCCGACCCATTTCAGCGCACTTTTCAATTTCTCGCCGAAACATATCGACGACCTTTTCATTTCCTCGCCGATATTTTTGACTCTCTTTCCAATTCTTCGTCAACACATACTTGGACAAAAACTCAAAATTGAGAAAAAATTTCATGATGATCAGAGGTGATCAAGAGAAAATCTTACCACTACAACTGTTAGATGTAGCCCATACAAGCCCAATGTTGCAACTTGTGGCTCCGATACCACATTGTCACATCCCCTCCCATTGATCCAACTCAAGGAAGGAAACATGACTAAAAATTCAGGCTTTTCAAATCTCACAGCCCCATTCATCTTTAACAAATTCATACAAAGAAAACACATGTGTGCAAATGCATAATACAAATAAACACAACGGAAATAAAATCTATATCTACACACATTTCACATGCATTCATCAGCATAATCATAACAATCAATAATTAAAGACATTGCATAATCAATACAAGAGAGTATACTTATATTGATGTGAAGTTGTCCTGAGCAACTTCATTCATCAATCTCTCAACACAACTGCCACCCCCAAGCTGGGCATGATTTCCACAAAGAAAGGGAACCTACCAACTAATGCATAGCCAAATAAATATATACCACAAATCATCCAAGCCAACCCATAATTGGGCTTATCAAGCTATTAAGGCAGTAGAAAGGAAGGAATTGCTAAGCTAGTGAGCTCAACCACAGAGCTATTGGTAACTCTCCAAGATTTATCTAGCTTGGCCTCCACAATACCTACACACCCAACACAAGGAAGTATCCCCTTCATTGCTCCATAGTCCCTCAGGTCATACATTCCCTTCTAGTGCTCTTCAAGGTGTGCATAGAAAGGTATCCAAAGCCCTTTGATCTCTGGTGAGGTTACACTCTTCACTAAGTTTATCAAGCCAATTCTAAATCATCTTCTACTCATGTTTGCTTCCACACAAGCCAAGCAAAATCAAGGGATACATATAACCCAAGCCAAATCTATATCTCAAACACACAACAATACCCAACTGTTGGGAATGGAAAAACGATTTTATCTATCGAATGAAATAAAAATAGTTTTCCATGGGTTTTCTCAAGTCGTGGCACACCAAAAACGAACTGTGGGATGGAAAAATAACCACAGGGGGTTACCAATCAAATTCCATCATATACATGGGCAATCGAGTGACAAAAACAGATCTCCTAGACCCCCAAATCGATTTATCGTCTTCCCCACTATTCTACAACACAAAAATGCCCTTCTCCCAGCTGAGAATGAAAGAAACACATTAAAAAACGTGGAGAAAAATGCCCAACATGCCCTGAACTCATGAGAGAGAAAAAAATTATGGATGAATAATGGATTGGCGAGCAATTCCATGGGTGTTTTCTTGCCCAAGAAGCCAAACACGATTTTCAAAATTGATGGCTTGTCCATACACGAAATTGGGACATCCATACTATCCATTTCTCGAAATAATAACTACCTCAACCACTTCTTGGACTAATTAAATGATTGGTGCAAAAGTCAAAATGGGTAGTTAATGGGTTATGGGTTCTCTCATGGACACTTGGCTTGACACTATTGGTTCAAGGGTTTGAATATTTTTCCTCCCTATTCCTTGTAAAAATCATACCTTCATACTCGTATTGCATTGCATAGCTAATTGTGGGTATTTTATTAAAATACATATTTACATGATATTTGTAATTTGTATTGTGCTAGGCTAGCACCCGATCTCTACGCATCGATTTTTAATTGCTGATACATAAAACACTAAATTGATGGCAAGGCCTTGGCCTTGAGCTCCTCACCACAATTTAATGACGATATTACATTATTTAAAAGTTTAATGCAATGGGGTCAAATCGAGGTGTTACACTAACCTTTAAACTTTTTGTTACATCATTGTATGCTTTAACCACAACTTTTCAAATACAAAATTTATACTTGCTATTTAATAGAAAAAACAAAATACAAAACAATTTATTTTTTTCAAACAATTATTTAATGAAAGCATTTATCCTATTTTCACTTTGTACAAATAAATTTTATTTTTTTCATTATATTAATTTTAATATTGTAATTTATTTAATCACTAAAACTAAAACAATAGCTCACCTATGCTTTAGAGTGCACCACCCGGGATAAGCTATGAAGCATAAAGTCTCTCTCTTTTATGCCAATATAATATGCTAGTCCCTTTATTATATTTTAATATACTACGCTGTCATAGTTATCTTGGACAGTAAAACAATGACTTAAATAATTAATTTTTAATTTTTTAAATATTATTTGTTTATTTATAAATTTTGAACATAGTTTTAGAGTTCAATGAATGTGGAAGTTACTCACTTTTTAAGTTACCTCAATTGACAATAGGCTTTACTTTCCCATTGAGAACAATTTGTTGATCGCAGTGGTGAAATAGGAACTGGTCAACAAAAAGTTGTAACAACTCGATCGAGAAGGATACTTCACTGTAAATGGAAAAGAGATTCGTGTGTCATATAGCGAGATAATAATATTAGATAAGATAATATTATTATATATCTTTAACTTCAAATTATTTAATTATTCAGTACGTTATTATATACTTTCTTTGTCTCTAATTCGTACAGTGTCGTTTCAAGTTGGCATTTGCATGTGAAGAGTGCCGACATTGTTGAAGTTCAAACCCTTAATGTTGGTGCCTTTCCTGCAATGGACTGGCGACATTGTTGAGTTGTATGGATTCCATAATAAAATGTGGTCAGTGTTTGTCCCGTGACCCGTCCACTAAAGCGCCACTGACATCGAGAAGTATATTAACACGATGATTTGGAAAGAAATAAATCGAGTAATATAAAATCGTATTAATTTTTTTTATAATTATAATTTTAAAATTTGATTAAAATTTAAAATTTAAAATTTGTAAATATCAAGGTTCAAGATTACACAATTTATGTGTAACCTACTACAATTCAGAGTGGTACACCGATATCTCTGATCCTCAGGCCGTCTGTGTGCCATCTATCTACCACGTGCATTGCACATAGGGAAAATCCTTTAAAGGTTTTCTTGAAGGCAACAATTGTAAGAGCAAATGAGTTTTTGTTAAAGGCCACGAAGCTCTAAGATGAGCATCCTTTGAAGGCGGCAAGTGTAAGAGCAACACAAGCTTTTGTTGCAAAGGATACCAAGACTGGCAAAGACCGTTTTCAGAACTGTCGAGCATTCTTTTAATTCTTGTTTATGGGCGTGCAGGTTGGTTTTTGGTCTTATTAGCCTCACCAAACTTTCCACGTGGAAATTACGGATTGCAAAAAGCTTTGGCTCCTTTATGCTAAGTCCCATGCTTATAATGTCCCGGGACAATATATGAATCGGTCATTCATTTTAATATCTCCATACATGAGCCAAATTTTACTGTTTTTTTTAAAGTTGTATTTTTTTATTATTATATAATTTGTTTTTAAATATTTATTTGAATGTTGATTGGTGTTTGATTGTTTATGTCTCGATTTTTGGTTCCAGCGGCGGGATGACATCATCGGTATTTAATAAGTTACAAATGTACATGCAAGTTTTGAGGTGGAGTATTTAACCAATATGTATGATAAATACATATTGTACTATGACTTGTATGATTTTTGACCTGTTAGTTGCCAAAGTTTTCACACATGCCAAATCCTAGACCTTCGGAGCCTGAATTTTTAGCTTTGATTCAAAATCAAGGTTGGAATTTGATGGGCATTTGCTCATTCTCAAGCATTTTTTCCGTCAAATACGGGGAAAAAATTGAAAGGATGTTTTTTTAAACAGGTGAATATTTATGTAGACCGTAGTTTGGATGTTTAAAATATTTGTGAAAACTTCATTAATAGGTCCTTACGACAAGGTATAACAGTAGGGATTCTAGGTAGTATGAGCCTAGGAGGTAAGGTGGCGGGGGAACTGTAGCTGGTTAGTGGTTTCCAGTTGGTTTTAGGTAAAAACATTAAATATTTAGTGAATGCATCTGCATGCAACATGCTTGATGCCAGACTTTAGTGATGGTCGTGGTTCATGGCTCGAGGACTTGAATCCTCGATGGGCCACCAATTGGCAATACCAATCCAATTTACCAATACCGTTGCGCCTTGTTTCCCCATTTATGTGGATTTGGATATTGGACTCTGGGATCTAAAGAGTTTGTTTGCTAGGGAAGGGGAATTGCATCTTGCAGGCACTACCGTGGATTCACTGGTCAAGCACTTCAAACTTGAAAAAAACCTCGACTGGGTTCAAGCGTTCCTCCTGCGATTTTTCGATTAGCCTGCACGCCATAGGTGGTGCATATGGGTACACCCTCGATGTCCTTCGGTTGGCTTTCTTTCGTTTCACAATGGTCTTGAAGCCTTGCAAGGACTCTTACTCACTTCAAACACCATCATTTCTATCATACCACTTACTTTTACTATTTTTTTCACTATTGACACTAGTATGGGCACTCTCTTGGCGTTTCCTTCCGCCTAGAAATTGCCATTTTTGAAGTCCTCCTAATTGCAGGAATGGTAAATCATGATTACGGACCAGTTGCCTATGATTAAACATGGCTTATGTTGACTCTTCCCCTTTAATAATATCGTGCTTCATTAGCATTAATAGGTTTTTCCTTGTGTGGAAGCTTCATAATCCTATTCAAGGTTCAAGGAGGGGAACTATTTCTGACTCCAAGCATATGACTTTGCATTTCAGTATTCATATTGCTTTGAGTTAGTTATTTGTTCACAATCCATTTGACTCTAATAACATTGTTATGTAATTATTTATAAGGAAGTGTAAGGAAAGGCTGAGGGGTTTGGCAATCTTTCAAGGGATTAGGAATCACCTGCAAGGTCGGTTGTGATGAACTTCTTTATTTGTATTTTCTCCATATAATTACCAGTGTATCTTCTTGGTACTGATATATATTATAATAAAAAACTACTCAATCCTTCCATCATTTTCTGTGTTTTTTTTTTTATTTTTCTTTGTCTTAGCTTAATTCTACAAACTATGGACTTCCTTCTGCTCAAGGGGCATGTATTGAGCTAAAGTTGTCTAGATTTGTATTGAGCCTCTTATGTCGTTCAGGTATGGCATAATGAATCCAAATTGGGACCTTAACTTTGATGGTTTCGATATTGAGACAGAGTCTATTTACCAAGGGGAATACTTTATGGTAGTTGTAGTGCTGATAAAGAGATGAGGGATTAACTAGGGAATTTGATCTTCAAAATAAAAAAGATAGATTGTGCTTTGTCCTTGGTTTTAACTCGGTATCTATCTTTTTAAACTTTTATGATGAGAAAAAAATAATTGAATCAGATTTTGAATATAATTTTAACAAAATCATATGTTTTCCACTCAAGAGTTTGTTAGAGATGTTTATTCCAACTTATACAGATTCACTATACTTTTTATATATGAGACAAGGATCATACATATCTTAACCAAAATATTTCATATAAATCAAATCCATTGCATAGAAAATCGTGCATGTTAATTTGAAGTCCAATGAATTTTATTTGCATTTCTATTTTCAGAAATGCTTGTTTTGATGCATAGTTTTTTTTAATTATATTTAAATGGATCATGACAGGTTATTTCTGGTAAAATTATTCACAATAAACCGAGTAAAAATAAGAGGGTTGTGATTTTTTGGAGTTTGCAATCCATGTAGTTCTGGAGCGAGTTATGCAAAATTACAATGGCATACAGATGCCCATCACTGAACAATTTTATTGGTAAATTGGTCACCAATTGGCATTGGATAAAAACGTCCTCAAATGGGACCCAATTATCCTATATTGGTGAGAGATTTTGCATGTAACTTGATAGAGCACTTGTTGCAAGACATTCTGAACTAGATACCAATCGGTAAAAGAATATGGGTTTGTAAGGTTTGGGGATGAGAATGGACAAGCTCGAGCTTATGAGGCAGATTATGTTAGGAACCTATGTCAACCCTTCTCTTTACTTTGTTGGTATATTGTATTATTCCATAGTATTATATGTTCCATGGTATTGATCCATAGTATTGGACGCATATGCTTTGTAAGTCGTCATGTAGTATTATGTGTTCCATGGTATTGATCCATAGTATTGGACGCATAGAATTAGTATATAAGTACGTGTTGAGGCCAATGAAGGCATCCACGAGTTATTTGTATTGAGCTTGCTCAAAGGAGGTTGTCCCCTCGAAGTGGCTTGCGATCAATAAATCCCTTATGTGTTCTACTACTTATGATATATCGTGCATTTTTATCATTTAATTGTTGGAGGTTCCTAACATATGGTATCATATCACTTTCTTGGGCTTGCTGGGTGGAATTTCTCCTAATTTTAATTTTTTTTCGCAATGGCTTTGCGCTGTGATTATTGCAATATTTTTCTTTGCATCTGTATTTGTTCATATCAATTGCAAGTTCGGATCTAGGAATAATCCCTATCCGCTTAATTGTGGGAAGTACTTGGGCATAGCCCTGAAACACATTATGAGGAGTACCACAGGAACCCCGAAGTAGCTGGCCCATTGAGAGGACCTGCCAACGAAAAGGGCAACGACCCTACCTAATTGACTAGTTCCCACCCGTGAGGTAAACCAAGAGCTGTCGTTTGTGGCAAAGCGGTTATCAGTTTTACTCAAGCCATGGAGTGAGAGGTACTGCACCAATACGCAAGTCGTTAGACAGCATAGGTGGCCTAGTGAATCCCATGAACCTTTAGGAAGTCGAGCATACATGGGGTCCATATCTATTGCTAGTTGATAAATAGCAGATTGCATCTGTCCAGAGCTGTTGCATATCACGAGGCATCTCCATATCTTCTTTGATTTAACTTTGTTTCCCTTGAAAATTCACTGACACTCATGCAATCCCATTCTGCATATTTCATTCCTAGGAACCTTATCCCAAATTCCACTTCCCAAAGCTAGAAATCCCACATATGTCTATTTTTAGGGTTTTCCACAACTTATTCAATTTTCACCCAATCGCCTTCAAATCTTGCCACATTGTTCATTTCCTATTTTTGCTTCTTTGTTCCTCTTTGACAAATTTTCTCATTCTTTCACCCCGCTTCTGAAATCCACATTTGGTGCTTCCCTGTCCATTAGAAAGTGCCCAAAACCTAGTAAAACCCCAATTAATCATCGGAGTTTTTCCCAAATCCAAATTTTCCTTTACTAAAGAAGTTTTTGTTTTTGTTTTTCTACCAATTCCCAAAAAGAAAAAGAAAAAAAAATCTCGGTTATGGTTGTCACCCACGCATGAGCAAAAAACATGGAGGAAGAACTTGCAGCCCTCAAGACGAAACTCCAAGATCTGGATGAAAAAATTCTCGGCCTCCATCTTCAGCCTTCAGCCATGAATAATAGACGACAGCTAGAGTCTTCTGTAGACACTGGGTTCTCTTCTTCCAGCACTTTTCATGGGCCGAAGCTTGATTTTCCTCGCTTCAATGGTGATGATCCAACTGGATGGATATACCGGGCATAACAATATTTCAGTCTGCATAATACTTTTGATGTCAACAAAGTTTCGCTTGCATCCTTTCATTTGGAACATGAGAATGGACAAGCTTGAGCTTATGACGACGATTATGTTAGGAACCTATGTCAACCCTTCTCTTTACTTTGTTAGTATATTGTATTATCCCATAGTATTATATGTTCCATGGTATTGATCCATAGTATTGGACGCATATGCTTTGTAAGTCGTCCTGTAGTATTATGTGTTCCATGGTACTGATCCATAGTATTGGACGCATAGAATTAGTATATAAGTACGTGTTGAGGCCAATGAAGGCATCCATGAGTTATTTGTATTGAGTTTGCTCAAAGGAGGTTGTCCCCTCGAAGTGGCTTGCGATTAATAAATCCCTTATGTGTTCTACCACTTATGATATATCGTGCATTTGTATCATTTAATTGTTGGAGGTTCCTAACATATGGTATCATATCACTTTCTTGGGCTCGCTGGTTGGAATTTCTACCAATTTTAATTTTTTTTTGTAGTGGCTTCGCGTTGTGATTATTGCAATATTTTTCTTTGCATCTGTATTTGTTCATATCAATTGTAGGTTCGAATCTAGGAATAATCCCTATCCGTTTAATTGTGGGAAGTACTTGGGCATATCCCTGAAACTCATTATGAAGAGTACCACAGGAACCCCGAAGTAGCTGGCCCATTGAGAGGACCTGCCAGTGAAAAGGGCAACGACCCCTACCTGATTGACTAGTTCCCACCTGTGAGGTAAACCAAGAGCTATCGTTTGTGGCAAAGCGGTTATCAGTTTTACTCGAGCCATGGAGTGAGAGGTACTGCCCCAATACGCAAGTCGTTAGACAGCATAGGTGGCCGAGTGAATCCCATGAACCTTTAGGAAGTCGGGCATACATGGGGTCCATATCTATTGCCAGTTGATAAATAGCAAATTACATCTGTCCAGAGCCGTTGCATATCAATTCTGAGGCGTATCCATATCTTCTTTGATTTAACTCTGTTTCCCTTGAAAATTCATTGACACTCCTGCAATCCCATTCTGCATATTTCATTCCTGAGAACCCTATCCCAAATTCCACTTTCCAAAGCTAGAAATCCCACATATGTCTATTTTTAGAGTTTTCCACAACTTATTCAATTTTCACCCAATCGCCTTCAAATTTTGCCACATTGTTCATTTCCTATTTTTGCTTCTTTGTTCCTCTTTGACAAATTTTCTCATTCTTTCACCCCGCTTCTGAAATCCACATTTGTTGCTTCCTTGTCCATTAGAAAGTGCCCAAAACCTAGTAAAACCCCAATTAACCATCAGAGTTTTTCCCAAATCCAAATTTTCCTTTACTAAAGAAGTTTTTGTTTTTGTTTTTCTACCAATTCCCAAAAAGAAAAAGAAAAAGAAAAATCTTGGTTATGGTTGTCACCCATGCATGAGCAAAAAACATGGAGGAAGAACTTGTAGCCCTCAAGACCAAACTCCAAGATCTTGTTGAAAAAATTCTTGGCCTCCATCTTCAACCTTCAGCCATGAACAATAGACGACAGCTTGAGTCTTATGTAAACACTGGGTTCTCTTCTTTCAGCACTTTTCATGGGCCGAAGCTTGATTTTCCTCACTTCAATGGTGATGATCCGACTGGATGGATATACCGGGCATAACAATATTTCAGTCTGCATAACACTTTTGATGTCAACAAAGTTCCGCTTTCATCCTTTAATTTGGAACATGAAGCCCTTTAATGATTCTGTTGGTACATCAAGGCTCATGCAGAGCCAAAATGGACAAATTTTTTTCAACTCCTTTTGCAACGATTTGGTCCTAGTGCTTTTGATGACTTCACAGGAGCACTCACTAAAATTCTCCAAATTGGCACTATGAGAGAGTATCAGACGGAATTTGAGAAACTAGCCAATCACACAGAAGCATTGTCTGATGAATTCTACAGGAGTTGTTTTGCCAGTGGTCTAAAAGATGCTATCCGATTTGAGGTTAAAATGTTTTGTCCCAGCACAATGATGGAAGTCCTAGGGTTGGCTAAGTTGGCAGAGGACAAGATCACATCCCAACAACGCTCCAAATCCACTTTTGTTCCATTCAGAAATATGGTTTCCCAAATACCTCCCATCACGCCAGCTCCTAGAGCAACTCCTATCAAGCATTTGTCTGAAGTAGAGATGTGGGCACGTCGAGAAAAAGGGTTTTGTTATAATTGTGATGAGAAATTCACTCGGAGACATAGACGTGTTGAGAAAAAGCTCTATCCCTTGGATGTGGATTCTCCGCCTGCAACTGAAATTTGTGAAGAAGCTCCTGATACAGTGGATGATCAAGTCAACATTCAGCAGTGGCCTGTGGACCCTCCTTCCCAAGACGACCACCCAGAGATATATCTCCATGATTTAGATGGAGTCACCACCCCACAAACAATGCAAGTCAAGGGTTACTTCAAGAAGCTCCCTCTTACAATACTCATTGATTCTGGTAGCACTCATAACTTCATCGAGTCTCGGAGCGCCAAACAGGATGATTCTTTTGTTCATCCTTGCTCCAGCTTTGAAGTCATGATTGCTAATGGGGGCACCTTACCTTGCAAGGGAAAGTGTCGCAATGTGTGTATCTCTATTGGAGATTATAATCTGCGCTCTGACATGTTTTCCTTTCCCTTAGGAGGATGTGATGTGGTTTTGGGTGCCCAATGGTTACACACACTTGGACCCATCTTATGGGATTTTGTTGAACTTTGGATGCAGTTTTCAGTCAATGGGAAAAAACACAATTTGAAGGGATTACAACAAGGGTCTCTCAGCATCATCAGTTCACATCGCTTGGAAAATATCCTTAAGAAGAATTCACATGGTTTCATTGCTCAACTCCATTCCATTCAGATGCAACCTTCAGCGGTCTCCACTACTCCTTTGGATCTACAAAAAAATTTGGATGGATATGAATGTGTCTTTGTTGAACCAGTGGGATTGACTAGATACTACCGCAAGTTTGTCAAGGATTACGGGAAGATTGCAGCTCCATTAACCACTCTCTTGAAAAAGGATGCTTTTACATGGACACATGCTATTAAGTGTGCATTTGAAAAACTGAAACAAGCTATGTGTACTACACTTGTTCTAGCTATGCCCGATTTTTCCAAGCCCTTCACTATTGAGAGTGATGCTTGCGACAATGGAATTGGTTTTGTTCTCCTTCAAGATGAAGATTCCCTTACGTTCACCAACAAGGCCCTTTCTGGTAAGAATTTAGTCGCCTTTACATATGATAGGGAAATGATGGCTATTTTGCATGCAATACAGAAGTGGCAGACATACCTATTAAGGAATCATTTCTGCATCAAGACTGATCACCAGAGTCTAAAATATTTCCTGACACAATGGGTATCCTCCCTAACACAAGAGAAATGGGTTAGAAAACTTATGAGTTATGACTATGAGATCACTTACAAGAAGGGTAAGGACAATCTGGTGGCGGATGCTCTTTCTCTCACATTTTATGACCAAGTTTCTCTTTCATCTATTTCTATGCATGTTGCAAATTGGTTGCAATCTGTTCAGCAGGGCTATGTCAATGACTCCTCATTATCTCAAATCATCCAACGGTTGTCCAACAACCCTGTTGTTATGCAACATTACTCTTGGGATGGTGCTTCCTTGAGATACAAGGGTCGTCTGGTGCTTCCCCAAAGCACAGATATTCAACAGGATGTCTTCTATGAACTCCATGCTTCTCTATCGGCAAGGCACTCTGGGTTCCTCAAACCGTATAAGCGGGCATGACGTAACTTATTTTGGAAGGGAATGAAAAGGAAAATTCAACATATGGTGGCTAAATGTTATACCTGCCAGCACAACAAGGGTGAAACGACTCTCCTTCTGGGATTGCTCGAACCCTTTCCCATCCCTACACAGATTTGGACAGATATTTCTATGGATTTCATTGAAGGGCTCCCTAAATATGGAGGGAAGGAAGTGATTTTGGTTATGGTTGATCACCTCTCCAAATATAGTCATTTTAGTGCCCTCATCCATCCCTATACCACCTCCTCGGTCGCACAGATTTTCTTGGACCAGATCTTTCGTCTTCATGGAATCCCTTCTTCCATTGTCTCAGATCGCGATGGAACTTTCACCAGTCATTTTTGGACAAAACTATTTCACCACACTGAAACCAAACTGAAGATGAGTTCATGGTATCACCCACAAACAGGTGATCAGACTAAAGTTATCAACAAATGTTTGGACACTTCTCTTTGTTGCCTCACCTCCGAACAACAGCATCAATGGGAAAAGTGGCTCCCTCTCATTGAATGGTGGTACAATACCTCCTACCACATTGCATCTAAAATGACTCCACATGAAGCAGTCTATGGTCAGGAACCACCAGTGTTTCTTCCATACACCCCCAACAGTTCACCAGTTCAGGAATTTGACACAGTTCTTCGAACCCAAGATAATATTCTAAGCAATTTGCAAGAAAATCATCACATGTCAAGAAATCGAATGAAACAACAATTCAATCAACATCGTTCTAAGTGTACTTTTCAAGTAGGTGATATGGTTTTTCTTCATCTACAGCCTTACAAGCAATCCTCCCTGAAAATCAAAGGGCATCAGAAGCTACCTCCAAATTTCTATAGGCTATATAAGGTTCCTCAAAATATTGGGTCCGTTGCTTATAAATTGGAACTTCCTCCTTCTTCCTGCATGTGAAGAATCTGCAATAATTAATTAATGAAAACAAATGATATAGCAGAAATAAGAGAACTCATAATCACTTTTATATTGATCGCAGACCACTTCGAGGGGGCAACCTCCTTTGAGCAAGCTCAATACAAATAACTTCATGGTACCTTCATTGGTCTCAACACAAACTTATATACTAAGTCTAGGCGTCAATACCATGGGTCAATACCATGTGTCAATACAAACCATGGGCCAATACAAAATATGAATCAACAATTACTACGGGACGACTTACAAAGCATATGCGTCCAACAACAATAATACAAACTATGGATCAACAAATACTACGGGATGACTTACAAAGCATATGCGTCCAACAACAATATACTAACAAAGTAAATAGAAGGGTTGACATGGGTTCTTAACATCCCCTCTCCCTTAGAAAAATCTTTGTCCTCAAAGCTTTAGATGTGGAAATTGATGCAGAATCTGAAGAAGTGGTTTCCCTGTAGCATCCTCGGGTTGCATTCTGGGCCACTGACGCCTTGTGAGTTTCAGGGAGGGTTGCTTGGAAGGCTATAGACGAAGAAGAACGATATCAGCTGCGTGAAAAGTGTGCTCAGAACGGTGCTGATCGGTTTGTTGTTTCAGTCAAATTCTTGCCATGTGAAGATTGTCCTGTAGAATGAGAAGAATCTGATCGTGGTTTCGAAGAACCGAGTCAATTTCCTGAACTGGGGAACTGTTGAGGGTGCATGGAAGAAGAATTGGTGGTGCCTGTCCATAGACTGCTTCATATGATGTCATTTTAGATGTGATATTGTACCACTCGAGTGCTTCTAGGAAATCCATAGAAATAGTTGTCCAAATCTATGTAGGGATGGGCAAGGGTTCGAGCAGTCCCAAAAGGAGTTTCGTCTCACCCTTGTGGTCCTGGCAAGTATCACAGTCAGCCACCATTTGTTGAATTGTCATTTTCAGTCCCTGCCAAAAGAAGTTACATTGTTCCTGGTCATACATTTTGAGGAATCCAAAGTGCCCTGCTGATGAAGAAGCATGGAGTGCATAGAAGAGATAGCCCTGTTGAACAGATTGCAACCAATTGGGAACAAGCAGAGAAATAGATGGAAGAGAAACTAGGTCATCAAATGTGCGAGAAGGAGCATCTGCCACCATATTGTCCTTACTCTTCTTGTAAGTGATCACATAGGCATAACCCATGAGTTGGATAATCCATTTCAGGTGTGCTGGGGAGGAGACCCATTGTTCCGGGAAATTTTCCAGACGCTGGAGATCAATCTTGATGCATAAATAATTCCCTAATAGGTATGGTTTCCACTTATGTACTGCATGCAAAATAGCCATCATTTCCTGTTGAGATGTAGATGCGGCTAAATTCTTACCAGAAAGGTCTCTTGAAGGCGACAAGCCCACTGGTTCAGCAATGACACCTACATATCTATAAAAGGAAGCAGGGGAGACCGTTGATAGGTGCATCTGAATGGAATGGAGTTGAGTGATGACATCATGTGAATTCTTCTTAAGAATCCTTTCCAGGCAATGTGAACTGATGATGCGGAGAGACCCTTGTTGTAAGCCCTTAAATTTGTGTTGTTTCCCATTGATTGAAAACTGCATCCAAAGTTCAGCAAAATCCCATAAGATGGGGCCAAGTGTGCGTAACCATTGAACGCCCAAAACCACATCACATCAACCTAAGGACAAGGCAAACATGTCAGAGCGCAAGTTATAATCTTCCAGAGAGATACGCACATTGTGACACTTTCCCTTGCAAGGTAAGGTGCCCCCATTGGCAACCATGACTTCAAATTTGGAGCAAGGATGGACAAAACAATCAACATGTTTGGCGATCCGAGGGTCAATGAAGTTATGAGTGCTACCAGAATCAATGAGTATTGTAAGAGGAAGCTTCTTGAAGTAACCCCTGACCCGCATTGTTTGGGGGGTAGTGACGCTGGATAAAGCATGGAGAGATACCTCTGGGTGGTCTTCCTGAGATGGAAGGTCAATAGGCAGCTCCTGAATGTCGACCTAATCATCCGGTGTATCTGGAGCCTCTTCACCATCTTCAGAGGCGGGCGGAGAATCCACATCTAAGAGATAGAGATTTTGTTGAACACATCTATGTCCCCGAGTGAATTTTTCATCACAATTATAACAAAGCCCTTTTTCTCTGCGTGCCTACATCTCTGTTTTAGACAAATGCTTGATAGGAGTTGATCGAGGAGATGGTGGGATGGGAGGTCGTTGAGAACCCATATTTCGGAAGGGAACAAAAGTGGGTTTGGAGCGTTGTTGGGCGGCAATCTTGTCTTCTTCCAACTTAGCCAACCCTAGGGCTTCCATCATTGTGTTGGGACATAACATTTTGACCTCTGGGCGGATTCAATCCTTAAGACCACTGATAAAACAACTCCTGTAGAAGTCATCAGACAATCCTTCTGTGTGGTTGGCTAGTTTCTCAAATTTTGTCTGATACTCTCTCACAGTGTCAATTTGACAAAGTTTAGTGAGGGCTCCAGTGAAGTCATCAAAAGCACTAGGACCAAATCGTTGCAAAAGGAGTTGGAAAAAATATGTCCATTTTGGCTCGTCATGAGCCTTGTTGTACCAACAGTCCCATTGAAGGGTTTCATGTTCCAAATGAAAGGATGCAAGTGGAACTTTTTGGACATCAAAAGTATTATGCAGACTGAAATATTGTTCTGCATGATAGATCCATCCAATCGGATCAATACCATTGAAGCAAGGAAATTCAATCTTCGGACCACGGAAAGTGTTGGAAGAAGAGAACCCATTGGATGCAAAAGATTCTTGCTGTCGGTTATTATTCATGGCTGAATGATGAAGATGGAGGGTAAGAAATTTTTCATCCAGATCTTGGAGTTTGGTTTGAATGGCTGCAAGTGCTTCTTCCATGGTTTTTGCTCCTGTGCGGGTGACAACCATAACAAGGAGGTTTTTTTTTTTTTTTGAAATGGATAGAAAAAACACAAACAAAAGCTTATTTAGTAAAGGGAAATTTGGATTTGGGAAAAAATCGGATGGGTGATTGGGGTTTGAATAGGTTTTTGACACTTTCTGATGGGCAGGGAAGCAAAAAATGGGGATTTCAGAAGCGGGGTGAAAGAATGAGAAAATTTGTCAAAGAGTGAAAAAAAAAGCAGAAATAGGGAATGAACACGGTGGCAAAATTTGGAGGCGAGTGGGTGAAAATTGGAGAAGTTATGGCAAACCCTAAAATTAGACAAATGTGAGATTTCTGGCTTTGGGAAGTAGAATTTGGGATAGGGTTTTCAAGAATGAAATATGTAGAATGGGATTGCAGGGGAGTTCGGGAAGTTTCAAGGGAAACAGAGTTAAAATAAGGGAGATATGGCGAAAAAATGAAATTTTATACTCTTTTCTTTGGGGGGGGGGATGGATAGAAAAACACAAACAAAAGCTTATTTAGTAAAGGGAAATTTGGATTTGGGAAAAAATCGGATGGGTAATTGGGGTTTGAATAGGTTTTGGACACTCTCTGATGGGCTGGGAAGCAAAAAATGGGGATTTCAGAAGCGAGGTGAAAGAATGAGAAAATTTGTCAAAGAGAGACAAAGAAGCAGAAATAGGGAATGAACATGGTGGCAAAATTTGGAGGCGAGTGGGTGAAAATTGAAGAAGTTATGGCAAACCCTAAAAATAGACAAATGTGAGATTTATGGCTTTGGGAAGTAGAATTTGGGATAGGGTTTTCAACAATGAAATATGTAGAATGGGATTGCAGGAGTGTCTGGGAAGTTTCAAGGGAAACAGAGTTAAAACAAGAGAGATATGGCAAAAACAGATAGATCTGCAACGGCGCTGAAGGGTTCGGAAACAAATAGATCTGCAACGGCGCTGAAGGGATCGGCTACAGATGGATCTGAAACAACTTTTAGAATAGATCTGAAACGGTTGGATCTGGAATGACTGTCAGAATGGATCTGAAATGGCTCGACACGGAAGTGATTGGCAACAGTTCAGCTGAAAATAGATATGGACCCCAGGTATGTGCGGCTTCCTAACAGTTCAGGGGTTTCACTCGGCCACCAATGCTGTCTGACGGCTTGCGTATTGGGGCAGTACCCCTCACTATACGGCTCAAATAAAACTGATAACCACTTTGCCACAAACGACAGCTCTTGGTTTACCTCATGGGTGGGAACTAGTCAATCAGGTAGGGGTCGTTGCCCTTTTCGCTGGTAGGTCCTCTCAATGGGCCAGCTACTTTGGGGTTCATGTGGTACTCCTCACAATGAGTTTTAGGGCTTATGCCCAAGTACTTCCCACAGTTAGGTGGATAGAGATTATTCCCAGATCCAAACTTGCAACAGATGTGAAAAAAAATTGGCAGAAATTCCACCCAATGAGCCCAAGAAAGTGCTCTGATACCAGATGTGAAGAACCTGCAATAATTAATTAATGAAAACACACGATATAGCATAAATAAGAGAACTCAGAATCACTTTTATATTGATCGCAGGCCACTCCGAGGGGGCAACCTCCTTTGAGCAAGCTCAATACAAATAACTTCACAGTACCTTCATTGGTCTCAACACAAACTTATTTACTAAGTCTAGGCGCCAATACCATGGGTCAATACCATGTGTCAATACAAACCATGGGCCAATACAAAATATGGATCAACAATTACTACGGGACGATTTACAAAGCATATGCGTCCAACAACAATAATACAAACTATGGATCAATAAATACTACGGGACGACTTACAAAGCATATACATCCAACAACAATATACTAACAAAGTAAATAGAAGGGTTGACATGGGTTCTTAACATTGCATTTATCCAGTATTTCATGTCTCTTGTCTAAAGAAAGTTCTTGGCACCAACATCAATGCACAAACTGTTTTACCAGAACTGGGTAATGAAGGATTCATCATTTTGTAGTCGGAGGCCAACCTCACTAGGCGCACTCGGCAGCTTCTCTCTCGATCCATATCAGAGGTATTAATTCAGTGGCATGGACTGCAACTGGAGGATGCTACATGGGATCCACTCCTTCAAATTCAGCAACAATTTCCACATCTAAAGCTTTGAGGACAAAGCTTTTTCTAAGGGAGAGGGGATGTTATTAACCTGTGTCAACCCTCGTCTTTACTTTGTTAGTATATTGTATTATCCCATAGTATTATATGTTCCATGGTATTGATCCATAGTATTGGACGCATATGATTTGCAAGTTGTCCCGTAGTATTATATGTTTCATGGCATTGATCCATAGTATTGGACGCATATGCTTTGTAAGTTGTCATGTAGTATTATATGTTCCATGGTATTGATCCATAGTATTGGACGCATGGACTTAGTATATAAGTACGTGTTGAGGCCAATGAAGGAATCCACGAGTTATTTGTATTGAGATTGCTCAAAGGAGGTTTCCCCCTCGAAGTGGCCTACGATCAATAAATCCCTTCTGTGTTCTGTTATTTATGATATATCGTGCAATTTTATCATTTAATTGCTCAAGGTTCCTCACAGATTATTGGAGTGTTTTGCTCCTCAAGAGTCAAGACCAATCTGAATAGGTTCTACCACAACAAGAAGAGTATAGGTTATTAACTGTTCTTAAAGGTAAGTTGTGCAAACGTGTACATATAAATTTATTGTTTTTTGGTTTTTTATCAGTTTGGTAGCAAATGTTAGACGGTAAAAAATGGTTGTGTATATTGGGGAAACATATATTTTCTATTATATCAAAAGTATTGTTTTTTTACACCAATGTTTTCTCAAAGCGGGATGCCAAGAGGCTCTATTGTGTTTTGTTAGGGATATGGAACAAAATTCAGCACAGAAGCAACGTTCTTTTAGTCACTGGCTTCATTTAAGTCAGTTTTATTGTTTGTATATTGAATTACTATTATGTCATTCAATTAACATTTTTGTGGCATTTTATGTTACTGTCAAGCATTTTTTTCTTGTATATTTCATTATTCGTTAGCCTTGTTGGTTTTCCTTTTCTAAAATTTGATTTATATGGACATTTTTCAGGTTCCCATTTTAATATGGTTGCTTACAAAACATTTGAAACATTTAATATGGCCTTTTTTGCTTACCGTTCTCTCATTAACATCACAACAAAACTTTGCTTCCATCAACATTTTCATTTTAAACTCATAAACTCGCACTGTCATGAAATCATAAAAATGTGTTAAAGTTTTTTTAATTAAGTGGAAATGAAAATTTGATTTTTGATTTTTGTTTTATTAGTAACTTCAACATGTGTTTTGTTTCAGTAACTTGAATATACTTATATAATGAATTTAGTTGAGTGCTTAGGGTGAGTTTTACCTATTTCAATGAAGTAATTTGTGTGTTTACATATATGTTACATCTTTTTCCAAGTCCACGTGGATGTACACATATTTAAGATGTAACAAATTGGGTCTTTGATTATGAAGAAGGATGTTTAGCACACATGTTGCATCTTTTCCAATGATTCTCGTTGCAAAAAAACATTGAGAAATCGATTAGATCGCTAAATCATTTCCTAGCAAAAGAATTTTTTCTTCTATTACAATTTTGAGGCAAAAGTATCATGTTTATGTAACTTTTGTCTTATAGCAATAGCAAAAGTAATTTTATAGCAAAAGAATTGGCAAAAGTATCATATTTCTATAATTTATGTCTTAAATAACAATAGTTGTTCACAACTGCAGGGACATTGCCACCTCGTGGCTCTTGTTTATTGTATTGTAGGTGCTTTCCTCGCCATCACTCTCAATATCCATTGACAGTCGAGATCCCTGCGGGTCCAAAAGGGTCCCCCATTTCCGGTGCATAGGTTTATAACCTTGGCCGTTGATCTAAATATTATATGGCTACTCATAATCTCTCTTTGGGTCATAAGACCTCCTCCGTATTGGTGCACATGTATAAAACCCTATCAATAGGAGTTTTCCATGCATCTCCTTTGATCACCGCCACGACGAGCTAAAATCTCTGCATTTTTCTTTGAGAATCCTTTCTTGTCATTGATTTAGGGTTCAATGGACAATTGAGATTGTTGCGGGTTCAAAGGGCGCACTTATATAACCCAAACCAATCATACGCTACCGCATGTTCCTCCATCATCCACCAAGAAGGCTTAAACCTTTTTCATAGGCTCTCATCTCCACTATCAATTTTAAACCAATTAAAGGCTTGATTGAATTTCCCAAGGTTCTAGCTTGCTCCAACAATATCATGCTAGAAGTCTCTTCCTCTAACCCTTTTTCATTGCTAAATCTTGGTCTTGTGTGCAGTTGATCTTATCCCCATAGTTGATATTGGAATCAACACAGGACCAAGACTAGTCATAAGGACTCCATTCCTCCATGGTGCAATTAGGACTAGTCATAAGGAACCCCTTCCCCCATCGTGCAATTTTAATGGCATGCACGAATAAGATGGCACCTTGCATCCTTCCATCATGGCCTCCAAGATCAATGGTCTAAATCAGTGTGGATTATAAAGGCCCTCCCCCATGGGTGCACCTTAATGACCAACGCCAACATGGTGTGGCCATGTGCTCCAGATGCAGAATGTTAATATGTTTTAAAATCCAATAATTTTTAGCCTTGGTCACACTGTGATTAAATTTTCAAATAACTTCATTTAGACCCAACTCTACAATGGAGAGTTTTGAAACACAACTCCATGCTAAACTTAGCCCCAAATAGTATCCACCCAACAAAGCCTCATTTGTTGGCCTTAGAGACTCATTCCTCAAGCCCTAACAACATTGGTCTCCATACAATTTCAAAGATATTCAAAATACATGAGCAATGCAATTTAAGAATTAGAGCAACCAAATTATACATATAGGGCATATCCATTTCATGTGCCTGATGCACAAATGTATAATTACTAGTTCTCTTGCATAAAATATACAAAATTTATAGTAGATTCACAATACATATCATAACAACAACATTAATAACCAACACAATAATATTTATATGTCCAAGGAATTATGCATGAAATTATGTATGTATGACCAACCTTCCACCCAACCATAGGTATCTCTCACATATACCACCAAGGGAAACAAAACACCTATGAGGTTTTTACTCATTTTCTCAACCCATCCTACATGTTCTCAAGCTTAACTACTCTTCCTCATTCAAATCTATACAGGGATCTCATACAATGTTTCATATGACCATGGCTCTCTCCCCACTTCCCCACATAAAACCAGGAACACATATTCATTTTTTGCACCATAGTCCCTTAGGATATTCCTCCCTCCACTTCTCTTTAGTCTGTGCAGAAGTGCCTATTCAACCAAGGTTCCTTCTACGTATTACCTATAAGAAAAATACTATATTATCCCTTAATTTTTACCCCTAAAATATAATATGTAATAATGATGTATTATCATGTGAACTGGCTTATGTGAAGGGAATCAAGCCATGTGGGATAACATATAATGATCCCATGTTGTAATGTGTGAAATGCATGGTAAATATTTGTCGCGTCCCCTTCCATCGATCCAATGCAAGGAAGGGAACATGACTAACATTATGGGCTTTTACAAAAACTCAGCCCCATTCATCATATTCATACAAATAAAAACACATGTGTGTGAAGATGTATAAATCAATTAAACACAACGGAAGTAAAATTATTCTACACACACATATATCATGCAATTTCCAGCATATTGATAACATGCATCAAATAAAAACATTATGTAATGAAATACAACATAATACTTATCTTGAAACAACGTTGTCCTGAGCAACTAGCTATGCAGCTGTAAAGTTCCACCCAACCATAGGCCAACTGTTCTCATCAATCTCTCAGCACAATTGCCACCCACGAGCTAGGCATGATTTCTACAAGGAATGGGAACCTACAACTGATGGAAAACAAGATGAAAACCTCATCTAAGCCAAGCCAATCCATATTTGGGTTTATCAAGCCAAATGTGAACCCTCTTCTTTTCTGGATGCTCGTACTCAAGCTCAAGCCAAAACAATGGGTACCCAAAACTCAAACCACGACATTCTCTCCCACACACATCAAGCACATATGTTGGGCATAGAAAAACATTTTCAACTGTGGGATGCACAAAACAAAATGTCCATGGATTTTCTCCAAATCATGGCACTCAAATCGAGTCGTGGGAAGGGAAATTGACCACAGGGAGAAAATCTGATTTCGCCCGTAGGTATATACGCATTTAAATGGAAAAAACGACCTCCCAGGACCCCCAAATCGGATTCCTCTTCTTCCCCACTGTTCTATATCACAAAAACGCCCTTCTCCCAACCGAGAAGGAAGGAAAACACAAATATTTCATGGAGAAAAATGCCCAGCAAGCTCTAAACTCGTGAGAGAGCCAAACGGGTTGATGAAGAATGGATTGGGGAGCAATTTTGTGGCTCTTTTCTTGCTCAAGAAGCCAAACATGTTTTTTACAAAAATGGTGGCTTTCCCATACCCGAATTTGGACAGCCATACCTCTCCATTTTCCCCAAAAAATAATTACTTCAACCAATTCTTGGGAGAAATAACTGATTGGGTACAAAAGTCAACATGGGTAGTTGAAGGTTCATGGGTTCTCTCATTGACACTTGGCTTGACTTTATTGGCTCCAATGGTTTGAATATTTCCCTCCCAATTCCTTGTAAAAATCATGCCCCCATACTCTTGTTGCATTGCATGGCTAGTTGTGGGTATTTTATTAAAATGCATATTTGCATGATATTTATGATTTCTATTGTGTCCAACTAGCACACAAATCATATGCAACAATTTTAACACTAAATCGATGGTGGGGCCTTGGCCTTGAGCTCTTCACCACAATTTCATATCGATATTACATCATTTACATGTTAAATGAAATGGGGTCAAAATCGAGATATTACAATATTCCTAGAGTGGAGATTAAGGGCAAGGCCCAACTAGTGAATGCATAGGAGTCCCATTGTTGGGCTAGGTTTACAATGTGATGGGTATATTTTCCATAATATGCTCATGTATATGTAAAGGTGTGTATAAAAATGAAAATACATAATAATATAATTTCCACCAAAATGGTTGATTGAGAGAGCAACAAGGGGGTTATGAGACCATGCGAGGGTGATTTGACCTTGTCATTGTCCTTTGGAATTACTACCTTTTCTTGCCCATGTTTTCTTACAATTTGTCTCATCAATTTTCGACTTGTGGGTGTGAACAAAGTACACGTGTCATATCTTTGGGGAAAGAGTAGATGTCATGCATGGAAATGTCTACCATTGTCTTTTCTGTGCACTCTATGATCATTCATGATGATTAGGCAACCTATTTTAGTTGGAGGGAGAGGAGACTAGCTCCCATGTCACGAGGATGTTTCTCCCTGATTGTGATGGCTAGTATTATCATTATGGAAAAATTTATCCCATGTTCCTATGGTTAGTACTTGAGCCTATATAGGTCAAGGAATCTTGCTGCTAAAAATGTGGAAGAAATGGGATGGTCGGAGAGAGATGCCCTGCCCGAAATGCCCATAGTATCTGAGGCACTATCTTCATACTTGAAACTTTGTTATTGTTGCTCACTGACTATCCTAGGTTGAAATGTTTTCTATTTCAAGTTATTATCAAAAGGAAGACAATAGATTGGGCTCTTTCTACACACACTGAAGAGCACTAGAAGCGAAGGGTACTCTAAGGGACTGTTGAGAAAATAAAAAATGCATCTTCCTTGTGTTGTATGGGCCAATGGAAGAGTGTGTCATGATTGGTCTAACTGTTGGAAGAAGGTATGGAGAGCTAGGTAGTGAGCATATGGCTTATCATGAGAGCAATGGGTTGGTTGCGTGAGTTTAAATCCTCATAGGATATTTCTTCACCTTGATGGTATCATGGTTTGGCTTGGGGGTGGAGTCCCTAGCCAATTCCTACGATTACATGGAAAATCATTCTTCGACAACCAATTTGGTGGAAATGGATTTATTTGTAGATAATTATTCATAGTTTTCTTCTTGTGGAATGATTTTATATTGTGTTAATGCATTAAATTTAATGGGTAGTGAAAGAATTAAAAATTATTCATTGTTATTTTTGCTATTACTTTATATTTACATATGAAAGATGTAATTTATTGTTTTCAGAGGTTAAATTTGGCCTCACAAATGGTTTATGAGGTAAATAAATATTGTGGGTAGCTATAGATGGATAAGGGATAGAGGATGCTACAAATACGTGGCCCTTAAGCCCTTGAAAACAATAACTATGTAATGGGTGACATGTTCTGAGATTGTCCAACCTTTGTGCTCACTAAAAAATATATTCTCATCTAGGGACCACACTTACCCTTTTCATAGTGCTCATTTGGTCATTCTCCAGAATGGTTATCACTCTCCATGAAAACATATCCTTAGAGTCCCCTCCATGAACGTTAGAGCCATTGCCTGAACCGCTCTCCTACTAGAGTGAATGAATCCCCTATACCCCCCTCGTTCCTCAATGAAGATGGTTATCTAAGACCAAAGAAGGAAATATTCTTACACTTCTATGCAAATATCTTAGAATATATATTCATCACAAGCTTAACTGGAACTATAACATTGAGAAAAGGATTAATGGAGGGTGGAAATCTTATTATGGACTTGAAGACAATTGTAAATCTGTAGAACTTTGGCTTTGGGATAAGAAGAAACTCCTCTTTGATACTCTCGTCACTCCTATTATCTTATATGGATGTGAAATTTTGGGTTGCAACATATCTAGAGAATCGGGCGAATGATAGAGCAAATCCAAATGCACTTTGTAACATATAATCTCAAAATTAAAGGAAATACACCATATCCTATCCTCCTCATAGAAGTGAGTCTCTATCCCACTGAGAGCATGTCTATGACAAGGTACCTAATTTACAACAATAAGATAAATAACATGGGAGACAAGAGGCTTCTGAATATTGCTTCATACTCTAGTCAAAACAACCTACGGCTTAAGCAAGGTTGGCATAAAGATGCCATGTCATGCTAAATCATTGGGGGTCAAGGAAGATGTCACTTTGCAGGATAGTGATAATATTAAAAGTATTATTACATCTAAATTTAAGGAGAAGTTGTGGTGTGATAAAGAATTAGCAAATAAGAGAAAATGAAGATATTATAAGGAGGTGATCAACCCTAATCTAGAAGATCAAAAGTATCTCTCTATTTTAACTAGCATAAAGAAGAAAATCAACATTGCTAAGTTAAGAACAAGCTCTCATGAGCTCCCTAATGAAACAGGGTGTCGGACAATTCCTAAAAAATTGTGGGATGGAAGAATTTGTTATCTTTGTGATACTAAGAGGGTTGGAGACAATAAACACTTTCTCATAGAATGTCATGAGTACACCCACATTAGAGTGCAATTTCAAAATATTTGCTACAATATTAACCTTGCTAACTTTTTAACTCATCACAACTATGGTGAACTATGATTGCTTCTCTTAAATCTTTTCAAGTACATAAATTAAATTATAAGAAAACCAAGTGATTCATTGCCACTTTTAAAGTCCGATAGAACCAAGTTAGTCTTAGTGGATGCTAATAACCATCATTATCATATCATAAAAATGATTGTACTCTTCCACATGCATTCATAATTGCGTACTTGCCTCACAAATCCCCTAGTGCATTCAATAATTGATTCAATATGTCAACAAAGGTGTTGGCTTCCTTAAAGGACACATGGTGGAAGGAGATATGATCTAAGTCTGACACTTGGAAATATAGGACTTACTCTCCAACGAGCCCCCTCGACATGCAATAAGAACCCCACAACCCAATAATTAATGCTGCAGTTATAGAGCATACCAACTGTTGGATTGAGAGTTGGTATGCCCCACAGCCGCAACATTAACTGTTGCGCTACGGGGTGCTTATTGCACGTTGGCCCCCTTCGCTCTCCCCTTTGGTAGAATAATAGCTCCTCTTGTGCTCTTGTAGCTAGCTTGAAACATTTTATAGTATATTTTAAACATTAAGATTTACATAGCTTACATACACCATAAAAAACCTATCACAGGGTCCATATAAATACATTTATAGATATGTCTAGCCATTCATTAACCGGACCTTGGCTTTGAGAATTGCACTAGGAATCTATACTAGCATATTGACAATGCATTTTCACATTATTATGGGATGGGATCATTATATCTCAACTTAGATGGCTTGACTCTCATCACATAAATCACATCATATTATTTATATACAATATGGTTCAATACATTCCAGGGGTCAAAACTAGGACATTACACAACCCAAGATTTTGTTACAAGCTATGAAGCTCAGAGAGAAGTAACCTTATATTTTTTGTTATCTAAGTTGTTTAATAGAGGCCTTTTTAGCAGTAAATCCCACTTAACAATGTTGGAATATTGGACAATACTGAGAGGGGGGGGGTGAATTAGTATTGATAAGTTTTAACAATTAAAACCACTTTTAATTTATTCATTAACACACAGGATCAATCAATATACAAGGAACACAATTTTTATCGTGGAAGCCCAATTGGGAAAACCACAAACACTTTATATAACTGCAAAATTGTATTTACAATTGTTTTTGCAAGCTACAACTTGCTGGAGACTACAATCCCCAAGTTTCACAGCTACAACTGAAGGATGCTACAACACCCTGGTTTTTGCCTGCTACAGCAGACAAGGATGCTACAACACCCTTTTTATCAACTACTACTGAAATGAGGCTATGACCCCCTGGTTTATCAGCTACTGTTGAAAGGATTCTTCGACACCCTATTTACCAACTACCACTGGAAGGAGGCTACTACCCCCTGTCAGGCCTATGCACCACCCTACCTCCCTATTCTTTGTTTTCCATAACTTCAATAACTTCTTACAGTATCTTATGTTCTCTGGCCTCTACTGCAAATCATCAATTCTATCCACAGAGAAAATACTACTCTTTACTTACATTCATTGACTTCTCCACTACATTAGATCTTCTTTATTTTCTTGGTCTCTGCCTTTTCTTGCCGCTACTTTTATCTGGACTCCAGAGACCTCTTTCTTCCACTTCGAACTTCTATTTAAATACTTCTTTCATCATGTCTGTTGAAGCATTGTGTCTTTTCATCTTTGTGTCCCTTCATTAAAACCTTTTCACCAATTTCATCTCTTCATTCTAGAAACGTGACTTTTCATCAAAACGCATCCCTTTACTTCTTTGTTTAATTAATCCTGTAGCTTATTTATCCTTCTCTATTTAATAATAATTTACTCTGCTATAGGAATAATATATTTATGTTTATACTCTGCTTTATTAATAATATTCCGCTTAAGAATAATACACTTATGTTTATATCTGCTTCATGATTTTTAATTCGGTTTTAATAATAAACATGTTGTTTCTCAGAATTCATGTTTATATCTCTGTTTATAATTTATACAATCATGCATTTTCTTATTACTCATAACTCTCCAAATATTAATGTTTGCATTCTTCAGATTTGTTACTAAATATTCCCTTCAGCATAGATAAAACATTCAACCTCCTCCATCTTCAGATTTCCATTGCAGTTACAGGTTTCTTCCTTTTATTATGCATGATGGAGTTTTCTAGAAATGCCTGAATTATCTTGCCTTCCATATTTTTCTCAATTTGGACGGTTTATATGTCACACGTGTGATCACCAAATAGAGAACTAAGACCAAGAATGGATGGATAGATCAACAGAGAACATATCCATGCCATTGGATGAATTTACTGGAGCAAAGACAGCCTCTGGCGTGCATTTCCAAATGACCTTTCAGATTTCTCATGTTTAATACTTAGACAGATTTTATTTTTAACGGGCAAACATAATTTTTCTCAATTTGGCAGGTTTATATTTCATACGTGTAACCTCCTGAGAAAATTATGAGACCATGACTAGATGGCCAGATCATCAAGGAACAAACCCACGCCATCTGATGAATTTATCGGCACAAGGACAATCACTGTAGGCATTTCCAAATAGCCCCTTAACCTTCTCTTATTAACACTTAGAAAAATTTCATTTGTTTTTAACAAGCAAAGCATGCTTTTTCTCAATTTGGCAGGTTAATTTCTTACACATGTGACCACCGGGGAGGAAACTAAAACAATGAATTGATAGACACATCACCAAGGAACATAATCATGGCATTGGACAAATTTTTTGACACCAAAACAACATTTGGTGGGCATTTGCAAATGGCCTTCTGAACTTCTGTGCTAACCCTTGGACAAATTTTCCAAACCCTAGGTCAACTAAGGTGGATTCTTACTTTCACCAAAATCTTGAACCAATGATACTAGATGGTGTAATACATCTTACTGAGCACATCCGAACTAATTTCACCTTCAAACTCATCTTCCTCTGACCTAGGCGGGCATTTTACTAGACTAGTGAAAAATTGCATGAAACCTTGTTTTGGCAGACTTATAACTTTGCCATAAAACACTCTTTTGGAGAAATGAGACCATACTTAGATAGCCTATTCAACAAGGTATATCCTGGTATTTTCAAAAAAAAATTATCATTCTCTTATGAGGTATGGAGGGCATTTTTTTGAGGCCACTTGGACCAATTTTCCAACACTTAGTCAATTTCCAGAATTCCTAAAACTGCTTGAACCCTTGTTTTGGAATACCTATAACTTTGTCATGAAGCACTCTTTTGGAGAAATGAGACTATGGTCAAATAGACACTTCAACAAGCTATAGCCTGAAAGGATGGGGCAGACATTTTCCTTAACCTATGAATTATGGCGGGCGTTTTCTTAGGGCAGTTTTGACTAATGTTTCCATACTTAGTCAATTTCCAAAGTTTCACAAACTTGCCATACTTTTCTAGAATGATGTCAGATTGCAACATTGACTTCATGATAGCACCAGAACACCATCATGTGTCTTTCCAGCCTCATCACACATGCCACATCATCATACATGCCATGTCATCACTTCATTTGTTATTCCTTTGTCTTTCACTAAGTTTTCCATGCCATCATGTCCTTGGTTATTCCTTTGTCATTACTGAACTCATTTGACATCAATGACAACCACATTCAACATCCCCCCCCTTTGGCATTGATGGAAACATCTAAACATTCTCCCCCTTTGACAACAATGGCAAAGGATAACCTGTTATGCCCTTGCTGTACCCATATTGATAGAGAATTTCCAATCTTTCTTCTTTTTGACAACTGCCCTTGCCAATATATCTCCTCTTTTAAGAAATTTAGCTCTTTGCTTCTCTTCCTCTTGTTAACTGGACTTGGTACTAATCATTGTGTTATGATACTCTGGTTAACATCCTCATTTACCTTCTTGTAGCGAGTCTTTGAAAGAGAACATGGATGATTAGTTCATAGACTCCCCCTTTCAATGTTCCTCCCCTTTTTCAACATTTTCGACATTTTGTGACAGAGTTTACACTCATCAGTTTATCCATTAGTTTTCTTCCATAAAGTTTTCCTAAATATGTATCATGTAACTTGCTCTTCTTAAGGAGTCTTCAATGCCATGAAAGCAATTTAATATCCATATGTCCTTGTTCCTTTAGACATTGACCAAGGTTTCACTAGCTTGTTGATACTATCTTCTTCTTTCATAGCTTGCACCATAATTCCTTGGTCTGAGGTAACAACAGGATTTGCTATAGGTTCATAAACATGCTTCTGAGAGACAAATTTAGAAAGAACTTCATCAAACTGATATGTGTTTGAATACTAATTGTTCCTTCGCAATCTTTACTGCTACTTTTACTCATCCTGGCACTTTTTCAATAAACTGCATTTTTATCTTTCAGATCAGCCTTGATTTTTCTTTGACTGTCAACAATTTTTGTAGTTAAAACTGCTTTAGAAAATCATATCAAAAATGATTTCAACTCACAAAAATGACTGTTCATAATTGCCCTATCAGACAGTCCTTAAGATTGTCTAAATGGTACCCTTCAGATCTGTTCTTGTATTTCTTTACACGTGCTCATCAACCATGAAGACAAGATTATCAAATCCTCCAAGTATGAAGTGTGGAAGGTCATCCCAAACCAATGTGATCAAATGAATACTTTCAGAATGGACAAATTTTTTAATTTATGTGTCATGACTTCATATTTTGAGTAATAAGGATAATTTTCATCTTTTGTTGGATTATAGACTTCATGGATCTCATGGATCTCATGGATCACACATTTTAATATCTTCATGTTACTTCACAGGTCTTACACTTTGCTCTTTGTCAACCATACACCAGTCTTATCATTTAACCATGGTCATCTATTGTCTTCTCTAATTCTGCTTCTGATTTTATTACACTTCAACCATTAAGTGTGCTTGTGACATAGATGTTTTCTAGACAAAATGTTTTTCTTCAATTTGTCACCTCTACTCTACTTCTTGTCTTTGATGAAGATAACCTTTTATTCTTACCAACTGATATTGATTACTTTCAAATACCAATTGCAACTTCCTAATATTAATCCCCCTAAGTATATGATCCCTTCTAATGCTAATTTCAGGGTTCTCTTTTAGGCCATGGGAAACATTTTAGAAAAGACACTATTCTTTAGTTCCACAGTCATCTTTCAGAACTTCTTTGTGTCTTGGAATCTTTGTTTCTTCTGAATCATTGTCATCTAACTTTCTTCTCCACATCTTTCCATGAGGTACCCTGCTTACTGATCTTCTTTGTCTTTTGGATTTTGTACTTTGATCTTTTTGCTTGGTTCTGCAATCAACAACTTTGTGACCAAACTTGTGGCAGTAGTGACAATATCCATAGAACTTTCCTTTATATTTGAGGAATATTTGTTCTTTCTACTTCACAACTTCTATCCTCTTCCATCCCTTCCTTTGTTTCTGAACTTTTACTAAAGCATTTTTTCTCAGCTTATAACATTCTCTAGCCATATGTCCAAAATTATTACAAGAGTAGCAATGACCAAAAAATATTTGCTGGTAATTGCTTGTCATTGGTCTGTTAGGTATCATATCAGTTCTATCTTTATTATGAGAGGAGGGAGCAGATTTCTGACTATCCTTCTTAATCGGGATTTTGAGTACAACACCGTAGCTTCTTTTATTTCTATCTTGGAATGTAAAAGAAAAACATTCGGGCTTCTTTTCTTTGTCATAACCTAATCCAGTTTTATCACTTGATGGTCTTTGGCTACTTAGGATTTCATCTAAAGTTCTTGATCTGTTCTCAAATTTTGATTTAATAGATTCTTTATCAAGCTTATTTCTAAGCAAAATAACTTCTCCTTCAAGTCTTTTCGAGTCTTGTTTTTTCTCCTTGAGCTTCTCATTAATGTTCTGCTGGTCTTTTAGCCTCTTTACTTCTTCCTTGAAGTTAGCAACTTCTTGTTTTAAGCTCTCAGCCTCTTTCATGCTAGCCATTGTTTGTTGTCTTGAATTGTGCAGCTCTTCTTGGAGGGTCTTGACTTCGTCTTCTTTTGACTTTAGCTCTTCTTCGTATTTTGACAATTGTCCTTTCAAAGATTTGTTCCTTCTTCTACTTTTTTCAATTTCCTCAGGAGCACACATGAGTGCAGCCTCTAGGTCCACCTCTCCTTCCACATCTGATTCCTCTTCTAAAGCTTGAGTTATTGTTCCCATGAATAGATTTCCTTCATCTTCACTATCTTCCATGGAATAGAATTTTTTCTTCTTTTTATTATTTCTTCTTGTATATGGTTTTAATCTTTTGACCTTCCTTATGACTGCCAGTTTCCTCATCAACACTATCAACCTCGAGAATAGCAAGGCTTGCTTTTGCTATTTCTTCAACTGAATAAAGATTCTCCAATTTGACCCAGAGTTCCTTAGTTGAGATGCATTTTCCTATCTTCTCTTTGATGGGTTGAGATAATTCATCAAGTATGGCCTCCATTTCCATTGAGTTATTTTTCTTGGACTCATTCTGAGATGTAGTCCTTATTCTTTTTGGTGGGATATAATTAGAGATTACTGAATTCCATACACCATATCCTAATGATTGTAAGTATGCACTCATTCTTTTGCTCCAATGTGCATATTCTTCTTTATTAAGTACTGGAGCTTTGTTGGATGCAATCCATTCTTGTTGATCCATAGTTTTTTTTAATAGGATCTTTCTTCCAGTGGTTTAGATTGTAGTGAAGGATCCTGCTCTGATACCAATTGTTGGAACATTGGACAATACTGAGAGGGGGGGTGAATTAGTATTGATAAATTTTAACAATTAAAACCACTTTTAACTTATTCATTAACACACAGGATCAATCAAGATACAAGGAACACAACTTATATCGTGGAAGCCCAAATGGGAAAACCACAAACAGTTTCTATAACTGCAAAATTATATCTACAATTGTTTTTGCAAGCTACAACTTGTTGGAGACTATAATCCCCAAGTTTGACAGCTACAACTGGAGGATGATACAACACCCTAGTTTCTTCCTGCTACAATAGACAAGGATACTACAACACCCTTTTTATCAGCTACTACTAAAAGGATGCTTCGAAACCCTATTTACCAACTACCACTGGAAGGAGGCTACTACCCCATGTCAGGCCTGCAGCCTTCCCTAGCACCACCCTACCTCCCTATTCTTTGTTTTCCATAACTTCAATAACTTCTTACAGTATCTTCTGTTCTCTGTCCTCTGCTGAAAATCATCAATTCTATCCACAGAGACAATACTACTCTTTTCTTACATTCGCTAACTTATGCACTACATTAGGTCTTCTTTATTTTCTTGGTCTCTACCTTTTCTTGCTGCTACTTTTATCTAGACTCCGGAGAACTCTTTCTTCCACCTCGAATTTATGTTTAAATACTTCTTTCATCATGTCTTTTGAACCATTGTGTCTTTTCATCATTGTGTCCCTTCATTAAAACCTTTTCACCAATTTCATCTCTTCATTCCGGAAACGTGCCTTTTCATCAAAACGCATTCCTTTACTTCTTTGTTTAATTAATCCTGTAGCTTATTTATCCTTCTCTGTTTAATAATAATTTACTCTGCTATAGGAATAATATATTTATGTTTATACTCTGCTTTATTAATAATACTCTGCTTAAGAATAATATACTTATGTTTATATCTGCTTCATGATTTCTAATTTGGTTTTAATAATAAACATGTTGTTTCTCAGAATTCATGTTTATATCTTTGTTTATAATTTATACAAGCATGCCTTTTCTTATTAATCATAACTCTTCAAATATTAATGTTTTCATTCTTTAGATTCGTTACTAAATGCTCCCTTCAGCATAGATAAAACATTCAACCTCCTCCATCTTCAGATTTTCATTGCAGTTGCATGTTTCTTCCTTTTATTATGCATGAAGGAGTTTTCTAGAAATGCTTGAATTATCTTTCCTTCCATATTTTTTCTCAATTTGTCTAGTTTATATCTCACATGTGTGATCACCAAATAGAGAACTAAGACCAAGAATGGATGGACAGATCACCAGAGAACATATTCATACCATTGGATGAATTTACTAGAGCAAAGATAGCCTCTGACATGCATTTCCAAATAGCTTTTCAAATTTCCTGTGTTTAACACTTAGACAGATTTTATTTTTAACAAGCAAACATAATTTTTCTCAATTTGGCAGGTTTATATTTCGCATGTGTAACCTCCAGAGAAAAATATGAGACCATGACTAGATGGCCAGATCATCAAGGAACAAACCCATGCCATCTGATGAATTTATCAACACAAGGACAATCATTGGCGGGCATTTCCAAATAGCCCCTTAACCTTCTGTTATTAACACTTAGACAAATTTCATTTGTTTTAACAAGCAAAGCATGATTTTTCTAAATTTGGCAGGTTAATTTATTGCACATGTGACCACCAGGGAGGAAACTAAAACAATGAATGGATAGACACATCACCAAGGAACAAACTAATGGCATTGGACAAATTTGTTGACACCAAAACAACATTTGGTAGGCATTTGCAAATGGCCTTCTGAACTTCTGTGCTGACCCTTACACAAATTTTCCAAACCCTAGGTCAACTAAGGTGGATTCTTACTTTCACCAAAATCTTGAACCAATGATACCAAATGGTGTAGTACATCTTACTAAGCACTACCAAACTGATTTCACCTTCAAACTCATCTTCCTCTGACCTAGGCGGGCATTTTACTGGACTGGTGCAAAACTGCCTGAAACCTTGTTTTGGCAGACTTATAACTTTGTCATAGAACACTCTTTTGGAGAAATGAGACCATAGTTAGATAGCGTATTCAACAAGGTATAGCCTGATATTTTCAGATAATTTTTATCCTTCTCTTATGAGGTATGGCATGCATTTTCTGAGACCACTTGGAACAATTTTCCGACACTTACTCAATTTCGAGAATCTCTAAAACAGCTTGACCCCTTGTTTTGGAAGACCTATAACTTTTTCATGAAGCACTCTTTTGGAGAAAGGAGACTATGGTCATATATCCACTTCAACAAGATATAGCCTGACAGTATGGGGCGGTCATTTTCCTTAACCTATGAATTATGGCGGGCATTTTCTTAGGGCAGTTTTGACTAATTTTTCCATACTTAGTCAATTTGCAAAGTTTCACAAACTTGCCATACTTTTCTAGAATGATGTCAGATTGCAACATTGACTTCATGATAGCACCAGAACACCATCATGTGTCTTTCCAGCCTCATCACACATGCCACATCATCATACATGCCATGTCATCACTTCCTTTGTTTTCCCTTTGTCTTTCACTGAGTTTGCCCTGCTAGCATGTCCTTGGTTATTCCTTTGTCATTACTGAACTCATTTTACATCAATGAAAACCACATTCAATATTCTCCCCCTTTGGCATTGATGGAAACATCTAAACATTATCCCCCTTTGACAACAATGACAAAGGATAACCTGTTATGCCCTTGTTGTAACCATCTTGATAGAGAATTTCTTATATTTCTTCTTTTTGACAACTGCCCTTGCCAATATATCTCATCTTTTAAGGAATTTAGCTCTTTTCTTCTCTTCCTCTTATTAACTGTACTTGGTACTAATCATTGTGTTATGATACTCTGGTTAACATCCTCATTTACCTTCTTGTAGTGAGTCTTTGAAAGAGAACATGGATGATTATGGATGATTAGTTCATAGACTCCCCCTTTCAATGTTCCTCCCCTTTTTCAACATTTTCTACATTTTGTGACAGAGTTTACACTCATTAGTTTATCCATTAGTTTTCTTCCATAAAGTGCTCTTAAAGATGTATCATGTAACTTGCTCTTCTTAAGGAGTATTCAATGCCATGAAAGCAATTTATTATCCATATAATGTCCTTGTTCCTTTAGACATTGACCAGGGTTTCACTAGCTTGATTGATACTATCTTCTTCTTTCATAGCTTGCACCATAATTCCTTGGTTTGAGGTAGCAACAGGCTTTGCTACAGGTTCATAAACATGCTTCTGAGAGACAAATTTAGAAAGAACTTCATCAAACTGATATGTGTTTGAATACCAATTGTTCCTTCGCAACCTTTACTGCTACTTTTACTCATCCTGGCACTTCTTCAATAAACTGCATTTTTATCTTTCAGATCAGCCTTGAGTTTTCTTCGACTGTCAACAATTTTTGTAGTTAAAACTGCGTTAGAAAATTAGATAAAAAATGATTTCAACTCACAAAAATGACTGTTCATAATTGCCCTATTAGACAGTCCTTAAGATTGTCTAAATGGTACCCTTCAGGTTTGTTCTTTTATTAATCTTTACACGTGCTCATCAACCATGAAGACAAGATTATCAAATCCTCCAAGTATGAAGTGTGGAAGGTGTTCCCAAACCAATGTGATCAAATGAATACTTTCAGGATGGACAAAGTTTTTAATGTATGTGTCATGACTTCATATTCTGAGTAATAAGGATAATTTTCATCTTCTATTGGATTACAGACTTCATGGTATTCATGGATCTCATGGATCACGCATTTTAATATTTTCATGTTACTTCACAGGTCTTACACTTTGCTCTTTGTAAACCATACACCAGTCTTATCTTTTAACCATGGTCATCTCTTGTCTTCTCTAATTCTGCTTCTGATTTTGTTACACTTCAACCATTAAGTGTGCTTGTCACATAGATGTTTTCTAGACAAAATGTTTTTCTTCAATTTGTCACCTCTACTCTACTTCTTGTTTGATGAAGATAACCTTTTATTCTTACCAACTGATATTTATTACTTTCAAATACCAATTGCAATTTCCTGATATTAACTCTCCCTGAGTATATGATCCCTTCTAATGCTAATTTCAGGATTCTCTTCTAGGTCATGAGAAACTGTTTAGAAAAGACACTCTTCTTTAGTTCCACAATCATCTTTCAGAACTTCTTTGTGGTTGGGGTCTTTGTTTCTTCTGAATCTTTTTCATCTAACTTTCTTCTCCACATCTTTCCACGAGGTACCCTGCATAGTGATCTTCTTTGTCTTTTGGATTTTGTACTTTGATCTTTTCTTGTGGTTCTGCAATCAACAGGTTTGTGACCAAACTTGTGACAGCAATGACAATATCCTTAGAACTTTCCTTTATATTTGGGGAATCTTTGATCTTTCTGCTTCACAACTTCCATCTTCTTCCATCCCTTCCTTTGTTTCTGAACTTTTACTGAAGCATTCTTTCTCAGCTTACATTCTCTATATGTCCAAAATTATTACAAGAGTAGCAATGACCGAAAAAGATCTGCGGTAACTGCTTGTCATTGGTATGTTAGGTATCATATCAATTCTATCTTTATTATGAGAGGACGGAGCAAATTTCTGACTATCCTTCTTAATCGGGCTTTTGAGTGCAGCAGCATAGCTTCTTTTATTTCTATCTTGGAATGCAAAAGACAAACATTATGGCTTCTTTTCTTTTGCATAACCTAATCCAGTTTTATCATTTGATGGTCTTTGGATACATAGGATTTCATCTAAATTTCTTGAGTTGCTCTAAAACTTTGATTTAATAGATTCTTTATCAAGCTTCTTTCTAAGCAAAATAACTTCTCCTTCAAGTATTTTAGAGTCTTGTATTTTCTCCTTGAGCTTCTCAATAATGGGTTGTTGGTCTTTTAGCTTCTTTACTTCTTCCTTGAAGTTAGCAACTTCATGTTTTAAGCTCTTGTCCTCTTTCATGCTAGCCATTGTTTGTTGTCTTGAATTGTGCAGCTCTTCTTGGAGGGTCTTGACTTCCTCTTCTTTTGACTTTAACTCTTCTTGGTATTTTGACAATTGTCCTTTCAAAGATTTGTTCCTTCTTCTACACTTTTCAATTTCCTTAAGAGCACACATGAGTTCAGCCTCTAGGTCCACCTCTCCTTCCACATCTGATTCCTCTTCTGAAGCTTGATTTACTGTCCCCATGAATAGTTTTTCTTCATCTTCATTATCTTCCATGGAATAGAAGTTTTTATTCTTTTTATTAAATTTCTTCTTGTATATGGTTTTACTCTTTTGACCTTCCTTATGACTGCAAGGTTCCTCATCAACACTATCAACCTCGAGAATAGCAAGGCTTGCTTTTGCTATTTCTTCAACTGAATAAAGCTTCTCTAAGTTGACCCAAAGTTCCTTAGCTGAGATGCATTGTCCTATCTTCTCTTTCATGGGTTGAGATAATCCATCAAGTATGGCCTCCATTGCCATTGAGTTATTTTTCTTGGACTCTTTCTGAGATGTAGTCCTTATTCTTTTTGGTGCGATATAATCAGAGATTATTGAATTCCATACACCATATCCTAATGATTGTAAGTATGCACTCATTCTTTTGCTCCAATATGCATATTCTTCTTTCTTAAGTACTGGAGCTTTGTTGGCTACAATCCATTCTTGTTGATCCATAATGGTTTTTAATAAGATATTCCTTCCAGTGGTTTAGACTGTAGTGAAGGATCTTGCTCTGATACCATTTCTTGGAATATTGGACAATATTGAGAGGGGGGGGGGGGGTGATAAATTTTAACAATTAAAACCACTTTTAACTTATTCATTAACACACAGGATCAATCAAGATATAAGGAACACAACTTTTATCATGGAATCCCAATTGGGAAAACCACAAACACTTTCTACAACTTTAAAATTATATTTACAATTTTTTTTGCAAACTACAACTTGCTAGAGACTACAATCCCCAAGTTTCACAGCTACAACTGAAGGATGCTACAACACCCTAGTTTCTTCCTGCTACAACAGACAAGGATGCTACAACACCGTTTTTTTCAGCTACTATTGAAAGGAGGCTACGACCCCCTGGTTTATCAGCTACTACTGAAAGGATGCTTCGACACCCTATTTACCAACTATCACTGGAAGGAGGCTACTAGCCCCTGCCAGGCATGTAGCCTACCCTCGCACCACCCTACCTCCCTATTATTTGTTTTCCATAACTTCAATAACTTCTTACAGTATCTTCTGTTCTCTGTCCTCTGCTGCAAATCATCAATTCTATCCACAGAGACAATATTGCTCTTTTCTTACATTCGTTGACTTCTGCACTATATTAGATCTTCTTTATTTTATGGGTCTCTTCCTTTTCTTGCTGCTATTGGACTGGTGCAAAACTGCCTGAAACCTTGTTTTGGAAGACTTATAACTTTGTCATAAAAGACTCTTTTGGAGAAATGAGACCACAGTTAGATATCCTATTCAACAAGGTATAGCCTAGTATTTTCAGATACTTTTTATAATTCTCTTATGAGGTATGGAGGGCATTTTTCTGAGGCCACTTGGACCAACCAACACTTAGTCAATTCCCAGAATTTCTAAAACTGCTTGAACCCTTGTTTTAGAAGGCCTATAACTTTGTCATGAAGCACTCTTTTGGAGAAATGAGACTATGGTCAGATAGCCACTTCAACAAGCTATAGCCTGACAGGATGGGGCAGGCATTTTCCTTAACCTATGAATTATGGCCGGCATTTTCTTAGGGAAGTTTTGACTAATTTTTCCATACTTAGTCAATTTCCAAAGTTTCACAAACTTGCCATACTTTTCTAGAATGATGTCAGATTGCAACACTGACTACATGATAGCACCGGAACACCATCATGTGTATTTCTAGCCTCATCACACATGCCACATCATCATACATGCCATGTCATCACTTCTTTTGTTATTCCTTTGTCTTTCACTGAGTTTGCCTTGCCATCATGTCCTTGGTCATTCCTTTGTCATTACTGAGCTCATTTGACATCAGTGACAACCACAGTCAACAATAATTCTCGTCATAACAACATGGTAGGAAACTAGGGTGGAAAATTGGACCTATGGAGCAATGAAGACAGATAATAAAAACATATAAAAGGGTGAATTAGAGTTCCATTGCAAATTCTTCAAGCGATCCATAGGGGGAGAGATCTCACATCTAGCTCATGACCACTTGGGATAATCCTTGGGACTCAATCATAGAGCATTTATATTTCCATTTCTAGATTCTCCATTAAAGGTGGAAGAGGAGAAACATAAACTAGTATACTCCTTTGTTATCCTAACAAATGCAAGTCTATGATTATTTTTAGTTTTTACTTTGAAAAATGACTTTTAGGGCAAAGTAATCAACGCAATAAACAATTAGGGGTTTTGGTTTACATATCTCATACTTGTGTGGGAACAAATTTCAAGGGATGAGCAAGGGGGACGGAAGGGGAGCAATGACATCCTTGGCCATAAAACTTGTTTTCCTCATCTTGCATTTTTCAAATCAGCCTTTGGTGTTTTGTTTTACTTTGAGTGGACGGGTATCTCTAAATGAGAAGCTCTCATATACATGCAATTTGTTGTGAGTTTCTTTTGACTTAGATTGCAACTCATAATTTAGATTGAAAACTCAATTAAGTATTTTATTCTCCCAATAACTACTAGTTTTGCTACTTTAGGTGCGTTATGCTAGCTTAAGAGGCTTGGCTCTTTCTAGTAACAAAAGGCCTCTATCTCTTTCTCATTACCAAAGCAAGTTTATCATTAAATATTTACAACTTTGTCGTATCAAGGGAACCTTACACATAGAGTAAGGAAGAGAATTACAAGCAAAATCAAATCAATATCTCCTTGAGATGGCTTCGGGTTTCATGCACACTGCATCTTACTTTCGCCCCTAAAATCTTCCCTGATACTAGTAATAATTATGATAATAATAAAATAGTTAGTTTATAATTTCTTTAATATTGAGTAGCGTTGGAGACTAGACTAGTTTCGAGATCACCTGTTGGATTCTAACCTTGATTTTTCATTATCCACTCGAATAAGCTTACCTTATATTTGTAATAAGAGCTTGTCTAGTGTTTTAGACACAATAATGTAAGCTACTTGCATGCAACTACCTGATTTTTTTTATCCTCGTGCCATTTCATTTCAGTTTCATCTAACTTATCCACCCTTGTGTAGTTTCATCTAGCTTGTCCACCCTTGTGTTGGCGGTCCCCACTTCCTGACTAATCCCCTGCTGAGAGACACTAACCTAGGGGTTAGGGGTGAAGATGGTCACGTTATCGACCCCGCAACAAGTCGAGAAGAGTGGGGTCAAGTGTTTTAATAAACTAGTCATAAACTTGGCCAATGCCATTCAATATAAACATGAAAGAAATGTGATACAAACATGCTAGGAATAACATTGGGATAAAGATGACAAACCTAAGCAACTAACAATGCCCAATTTACACCACCTAAAAAGCCTGTAATTTGACTATACACTATGTATTTTAGCCCAAAACTCCATGCATCTAAGTGTGTCACGAAAATTCTCAACATTTGGAACAAGATGCAGAATCTATTCATTCACTCGAAAACCATTGAAAATTCTCACATTGTGTTCACCCACATCGTACAATATTGATTCTTGTGAAATGTCCAGGTGATCGGGAACAATATGGAGCATAACACTAGCATAAAGCAAATCAATAGAAATCCCTTTGACCTTAATCCCGTAATAGGTATATGAACATCTGGAACACAATTCAGTTCTGTAACTTCCAACATCTCACAGTCAATTCAAAGAATATCAAGGCCACGGGGATTCAAAGAAATATATGCTTCCAATGAAAAATCTTCCGATGAACCAATGTATTTATTAGCCTTCATGTTATTATGAAGAGATTCTAAAACTAATCTCATAGCCTCTACTCCATCATAAACACATCCCACAATGGCACCTAACCATACAAGCACAATTTTTGCAAGTTATTATAAAACAACATTGTCTCCGGCAACTAGAATATGCATGCCAACTAGTGAGATTAGAGGTCTCAATTTCTTGTTATTTTGTGTTGATTAGTAATTGTGATTGGATTTGATCTTTTATATTTTCAAATCCTATTGTAGTTTAATAAAAGGATTCAATGCTGCAAGGTTCATTACTTATTTGCATATGCTACAAAATAGACAATGATTTCACTTCTCAAAGGTTGTTGTTCTTTTCCTAGTAAGGTCTTGTACAAGTTCCCAAGTAGCATGAAGCCGAGAGCCATGAATCAGTTTATGTAGTATTAAGTGACATGGAACCATTCCACTTTTCAACTTATCTAAATCCATATTTGAAGTATTTGTAGTAGCTAGACAAATTTCCTTGTCATTAGGAATATGCCCACTTCTAAAAAGCTCTCTCAAAAGAATTAGCACTTGTTCCATAGGTCCATTGATCATGTTAATGTTCAAGAAAACTAATAGATTAATATTAACTCTGTTCATTTCTATTTGTTTGAAGTCCTCATCAGTTGAGCCATGAACAATTGTAGGAAGTCGCTAGACACAATAATCAAGGAATACACCACTATACTGATATTACGGGGAAAGTAACTCAAAAGTATTGGAAGGTATTCACATTCACCATCAACCCTTAGTGTGACAAATGCTAAAGCATTTTGAGCTCCAACATCATACAACATTTTTAACAAATACCTCGATAGATATTTGGAGATCACAATTAAGCATTGGAATTAGCATGTCAAGAAACGCGAATACGACTTGCATCATGCCTCGTGTGTTCAAGATAGTGTTGTCTAGGTGGAGAGGAGGTTGACCACATTGGAGACCTAGGAAACTATGCTCGAAATTTTGTTGATATTAATAGATGGAAAATGCAACTTTTCATGGTCGCTAATTGGTAAGATGATGATGGAAAAAACAATAGTGGACACCAAAACACAGAGACACAAACCATGTTTTTCAAGCAAACAACACAACCTTCCTTCCAACAAAAACCAAGGTTAAACAACAACATAACTCTCCCCTTGTAAAGCACATATGCCTCTACTTGCACAACAAGCCACTCCAAGCACATGTCTTCCTTTGTATTGAACCCCGTTTGGAGCACCGGAGCAGTCATATCATTCCAAATTGAAAATCCAAGAAGAGGATTGCTTACTATCCAAAGCCCATTCATTTGATGCATCTCCCTCCAAGATGATGGAATCCCATTATTCTTCTCCAACATCCGTTCATAGTTCGATTCTTGGCGAAGCTACATGAATGTTGAGATGTTATACTGATATTTTGGCTGTACAATGTATTATATGATGGGAAATATATTGTCAATTGTGGCTGCAAAATTTCCATTCTTCCCCTCGGAGCCTCCAACCTATGAAGTTCACAACAATGGTTCAAAATTGCACATGATAGGAATTCCTCAGGATGAAAATGTGGACATTCGGTTAGTGGACACCAAAAATGGAAACAAGATGAAAACTTGTTCTTGGACCTCAAGAACAAATTGTGAGTCAATATATTTGGTAGCATCTACTCAACAACCATTCAATAACATCTATTCTGCAAGGTTCAGTCTTTCTTATCGTTTTGGTCATGCCAAAGCCAACCACCAAGAAATAAGTAAGAATAAGAGAAATAGGGATGTCTTTTAGTCACTCCGAATGTATGCTGTTGTCTTACTATCTGACTTGGCTTTCTTCAAGTACCAATAAATAACGCACTTTAGCCCATATGTATGGATGGATTAAGAAGTTAGTCCTTTTTTTGCACTTCACCTATGAGTCATGTTTTTTTGTTTGTACAGTAAAACTTGAAAGCATGGTTTGCTATTCTTAGCTACCAGTTATTTGAATTAGTATCTTCATGTTCTCCATCCTTCACATGTTTTTCCTTTCTCCACTACAAGTTTCAATTAGTGGATCTTTGTGTTCTCCATTTTTCAAAATGTGATACCAGTGGTTTGAATTGACTTAATACTTTATTTTGAAAGACAAATTTGACTGATTCTACTGTGCGAAATTTTAGGTCTATCTTCTCATTTCCAATCCTTGGAGAATTTCCACGAGCACAAACTAGTGCATGATGACATTAAAACATAGTGAGAGAAAACATCAAAGAAAGATAATAAATCCAACCCACAGAACAATTAGACAATGAATTGCACTGTGACCAAAAAGAAATAGTCGGTAGGCGCCTCTTCTCTTCATTCAAGTGATACAACACAAATTTTGCTACTAAGGAAACTGATCAAACTTTCTTCAAGTAAAGAACCTTATTCATCCATTGTAAACAAGTTGAAGGGGATTAGTTTTTGTATTGGGTTGTTTTGTTCCAATAGTAGAATTTATCTGGGCACAATTGAGGTGTTTTTTGTTTTCTATATATATATTTTTAAAGTAAGCACCCATGGGAGATTTGAACTTGTGACATTCAATTTACAACTTCTCATCTCATTTACTCATTACCAATTACTCTACCCCTCGTGGGATTTTTTGTTTTGTTTTATAATTAGTCGTGTACATGAGAAACATTTTACTCAGGACAATTTTAACAATGTAGTTATACTTTTTTGACAAATTGCTCAATTTTTTATGAGCTTCTCTAAATATTGACAATATTAGATTGGAAAAATGTCTCGTGATGTCAAATTCCCACTTATTTGGTGCTTGCTTTTTGGTTCTTTTGGTAGGACAATAGAGAGTTGTTTCAAGTAACTCCTTCCAAATAAACTGCAGCTAGGGGGTTGTAGAGAAAGAGATGATAAATCAATGAGTGGTAAATAAACTACGTTTCAGATCTTAGCATCATATTTGTATTGTTGAATCAATAAGATTTTCATTGTTTCTTAATGAAAGTAAGAAGAACCATACCCTGGGATCTCTATAGATGAATCAATAAGCTCTTTGAAGCAACAATACTGCCTACTACATCAACATGAGAAGTAGATCCTGATTATGCAGTTGATTCAGTAGATGAAGCAACGATTCAATAGATGAAGCAACTGATATATGGGATCAAGTCCAACAAAACTAGTACCAAGAGGCAAGCACACAATCAATAAGGTAATGCCATCACATATACAATGCCTTTTAAAGGTGGTGGCATTCGTATATTAACAAGGTGACACCATCATATATACAAAGCTTGCCATGCATCCACAATGAAGGATGTTGCCACGATAAAGAATGAGGATAAGGCATTTTGAAAGATGTGTTTTAACCTATGCCCAAAAATGACTTTGTGAAGCACAAACATTTAATATCACAATTTAATGTTAACTCAAACCACATTATTAATTCACTTATCTTGACAAATCATAATAAAACTATGACATTTTTGGTTATGGCCTCAAGATGAGGCCAAATAAGAGCTCAAATATGCTGAAGTGAATAAACCTACTCAACTTAAATGATTAGCCAAGATAAAGTGACTTGCATATATTTCTCTCAAAATTTATGTTAATGTATTTCTTAATACATAGATTTCTATCACGATTAATATAATCCAAAATACAATTTAATATCACAATTTAATTCCAAATACTTTTTAAAATACAAAATCTAATTCCAAATACAAACAAATATTGCTACTATAAAGTATAACTCACAATACAATTTATTTTTATTATTTTTAATTTATTGACTTCTCAATAAACATCAATGTGAAAATTTTGTATAACCCACAATACAATTTATTTTTATTATTTTTAATTTATTGACTTCTCAATAAATATCAATGCGAAAATTTTCCTTTTAAACCCTTAGTTAATCGTCTTTTGAATGAATACCAACGATTACATCATATCACGTGAAGTATATCATTCAAGAACCGACCCCAACCTTCGCAAAGAAGCAATAACGGCAACAACGATGGTATTGTTCACTCCTATCTGGTAGGCAAACAACTGATCCGATGAGATGAATACAAACTTATAGACGAACTGGTCAACGAAAGATTGTAGCATCTCAATAAAAAAGGGTGCTTAACTTTCGAGAGAAAAGAGACCAATGTGCCATAGCTAACTAAGGGTGCTTAACTTTCGAGAGAAAAGAGACCAATGTGCCATAGCTAACTGTAATATATATATTTTATATATACGTGGGGTTGAGGGCAGGGACCAGCGGTGGGGCCTGATGGTTGTCCCAACGGAAGCCCAATTTTGATTCCTGCGGGGGAGGTGTGGTATATGCAGGCTGCACCTCATAAAAAGCTCGCGCGACTGCGGTGGAGTCCTACTCTCGTTGATTACATCCTGTCCAACATTTAGGCTGGCCTCGGCTCGTGGGTTTGATATCCAAGTGGTTCGGTCGACAATGCTCGCTGGGCGGTTTGGAGAGGTTCCCACGGTTCTATATATATATATATATATATGAAGGTAATATTTTTTTTACAGAAACGAGTAACAAACTTTTAAATAAAAAAGATAATGAGGTTACAAAATTTTGGGGAAGACTGATCCCAATATAGAAGAGCTACCAAGACTCCTAGCTCATCTTTTTCCAGTCTGATATGTTCATGATAAAATTCGAAGCTACGAAAGCTATACCTTCTAACAAACTGACCTTGAATCAAAATACAAAAACAGAGCATTGCCGCAAAAGAGACCTTATCAAAGCTATTCAGCTACTACGACATGCCTAACTTGGAAAGACACTATACTATATTTCTTATATAACATAATAAAAAGCGAAAAAAGTTTCTAAAGATTTCGAAAGACCCATGATGGACGAATTACTGGTGTGAATTGTCCACCTTGCTCCCATTAGCATCTCCAGCTATGCCTCCTACGCCTCCATGTAAAACTGTGTTGCTCTTTCTGATGTCTTCCCTCATGTTATCGATCTTGGCTTCCACTATCCTGAGACTGTTGTGCAGGGACATAATTTTAATGTCCAAATTTGCAGAACAAGGGCATCCATTTTCAAAATCTCCTGCCAGGATGGTAACCTGCTCAGTCAACTTGCTGCTATTGCTTCTAATTTATGAGTTCGTAACTTGGACGAGAATATAAAGGTGAGAAATAGATCGTTTGAGTTCAGAATTCTCCCCTCGGAGCTTGTGGACTTGGACTTCCATTTCTTTCAGGTAAGTTTGAACCTCAATTGGAAGGCTGCTAAACACCAACGCAGACACCAGACTGTTGATTCCACTGTTGTCTCCTACAAAGGAGCTCCAGTTCTTTCCTATTCCCAACGCCTCTGCTTTGCAGTGTTCATGCATAGCATGTTGTACCTTGACAGAACCACCGAGATCCATTTCCTGTGCGACATCATTTGCAAAAGGCATTCTCAGAACTCCTACAGACCCATTTCTTTCTAAGGACTTGATGTGCTTCTTACAGCGCAAACATTACAGCGAGGGAAGGCTCGAAATGACAACGACTTCATCCATTTTTACCCGAACCTTGGTCGCTCTGCTACTGCCGAACATCTTGCCAAGAATAATGCTCCCCCGACCGTAATGTAGAGCTCTGCCTCGATCTTCGTCCATCTTAAGATCATGCATGCAAGCCATATGTGTCCCACATGTGGAAGGCTCCAGAATCTCTGAAAAGGTGCGGGGAGGATCCGAGGAGGGGGAAGCGATCCCAATATAGTTCAAGAAGCCAATGCCACAATGTTTCAAAGTTGTATAGATCAAAAGAAAAACAAGATGTTTCCTCCAAGCCAAGGGTGGTTGCCACTTCCAATTGCAATGAAGACCATTGAGCTTCTTCTTCATAACTAGAAGAGGGCTAAAATTAAGGGACCCAATTATTGCTAGACTCCTGAAAATTGCTAACCATGATTCCACAGTCAATACCAGCTTCGACATTAGCCATAGCATCTGCATTCTGGTTATTGCTCCTCAATAGGTGAAAAAAATTGATAGAGTTGAATTCACTAACAATGTAATTAAAAAGATGATGAATTTTAGTGACAAGCTTCTTTCGGTCCGTAGCCAAGGTTCTAGCTTCTCTAATGACCAACATTGAATCTCCGAAGACCACCAGATCCTCAGTTTATTCCTTCCTTGCTATTTCCGGTCCTTTAATCAGTGCTAGCCACTCTGCGCCATTGTTGGACCTCCTACCAATTCCCCATGTTCTTTCAGCTTGTTTCCCTCAGAGTCAGAAAGGACTCCTCCCGCACCTGCCAACTCAGGTATTTATAAAGTTAATATTATTGACCATAAAAAAGATGATTATCGTTGAAAATAAAAAAGATAAAGAATTAATTAATTTGTTTTTACTTTTTAAAATTTGAATAAATATGTTATTAAAAATTAAAATTTAATGATTAAAAATATATAATATTTTAGATAAAATCATAAAAACAAATTTAAAATAAGTTAGTCTAAAAGTTTTACAAAATGAAAATTTTGATTTTTCCGAAAAAAATTGTTTTTTCCATTTTGAATTTTAGAGAATTTTTTAAAAATCGCAGTTACAACTTCTAAACTCTAAAATTTTTAGGGGTTTTTGATGGTGCTAAATCCGTTTCTACCATTAAAACACACACAGTTAAATTTAGATTTTGCAAAAAAAAATGGAGTAGAAGAGACATTACAAATTGGTATCTATAAGGCCCCAACTAGGGTCCTATGTTTGTTTTACAACTCTCAAATAAAATTTGTCTTCTACTGTTTACGTTTCGTTTTAAATTTTCGTTTTCTAATTTCTGCTGTTCCTATTGGCTGTAAAAACAGTATTTACAGCTTCAATATATATATATATATATTCTAGTTATTGTTCTAACATAAATTACTGGTTTTCATTCTCAACAGCAAACATAATTTACCAATTCTGTTTGTGCAGGGAAGCAGATTATCATTCCAGCATATAACCATTTTTATTTAACTTACAACTGAATTTGACAAGGTAGAAATAATCAACATACCTGCTGGAAAATACCTGTAGGTAGCTTGCAGATCCCTTTTTTTTGTTGTTGTTGTCCTCGTTGCTGCTTCTCCTTGCTTTTCCCTGCAATCACAAGCCTTCCCCACAGTTCTGAAACTCAACCAACCGAACCAGTTTTGCCACCCTACCAACTGGCGAGGTCTCGCCGACCACCCAGCTCTAAAGGTACCCCTTTGGACCCCCGAGCCCAAACCGAGTACAAGCCTAGTTGCTGTATCCCTTTAGAAAAAAAAAACAAACTCCAACAAATCCCCTCTTTGCAGCTCTCCTCTCCCAATTTCTCCAAAATCCTAAGGTAAAAAGGATCCCCTTCTCCTTCCCCCTTTCACCATCTTATACCAAGTTTGCCGACTCTTCTTCCCATTACTACCCCTATCCCTAAATTAAATTTCATCCAACCCATTCATCTACCATGTAAGTCCTTGAGCCCTCAACTTGGACTTGGACTTTTTAAATATTAAATTAATATTAAAAGTGTTGGTTGGGGTCACTTCTCAACCGTAACTTCAATTCAATTAAATTTAATTCTTTTACTTAATATAATAATTTAAACATATCCTAACTCATATTTCCATTTTTGACCATTTAATTAATAAATAATAAATGTTACATAAATATTATATAGTTTAAATTTATGGTTGGTTCACCAATTTAATTTAATTAACAGTAATGGTCAATTGATTAACTACTATTAACCTAATCATTTACTTAATGGTTTCTAATGTTTATAATATGTTAATTCCCTCCAATTATAAATTTAACTAATTCAATTTATCAATTATGAACCATAATCCCATCAATGTAATTCATAACATTATCAACGTGTAATTATACTAATTAAATAAAATTAACTAAGATTTAATCGACTTTACCTGGTTCCATTTTAATTACATCTTAGTTGTAATTAAACTACTTAACAATTAATCAAGCATCCTAATCAATTGCATTAGTCACTATCTCGGTTAACCTTAGCTTTGCTTATTAATCAACAACAATTAATTATTAATGGACAATAGTTAATCATTAATCAACATTATTAACTCTAATCGACTTTATTAATCTTAATCCACAAAATTTAATAGTTAATCTACATTATTAACATTAATCATCATTATTAACTTTAATCGACACTGTTAACATTGATCACCAATAGTTAATTACTAAACGACAGTAATTAATCATTAAGCGACACTAATTAACATTATTACTCAACAATATTTCATGTAATTTATACTATGTAGGCGAGTTATGTAAGCGTAGCTACTGCTTACATTCCTCACGTAAGTACACTAAAAGTAATAATTCACATACATCAATCATAATCAAGGAACTTATTATTTACCGACACACGTTTTAACATAGTTTACAAGGTACAATCCATTAGCTTACTGAAATCCAAGTTACGACAATTCATACATCACTGATTTTGACACATACTAATCAAGGGTTTTACACGCCTACAGTTAGATCTTGTTTTTCACCCCTACTTCACACTACACCTATCTACCTACATCATCACTAACTTCCACATCCTATCCTGTCCTCTGCTGGACTACCCTGGAATGTCGAGTCATGACCGGTTCCAGCTAGAACCCGTAAGCGGAAGTGTCGACTACATCGACCAAGCTTCCCCAGCAGGCAACCACCAGTCATCATCACACACCTTGGGGAGCGCGCCGTAGCACAACCCTCCCATGACTCTGGGTTTCGGGGATAAACGGTGGGTAAAGCCTCCACCCCCCTAATGGAACAAGGGACTATGTCCACCCGACATAACAACAACGTTGCACTTGTACTCGGTCTGTCATTGTATAACCGATCTGGGCGGTTGAGTTTCCAGAAACCCTACCCCACCCATGTCATAACATATATCATAATAAACAGCATAATAACCATACGAAAGTAAATAATGCATCACTCGCATACCATTTTATCTTTCGAAGTCCGTGTCCCCGAGGCCCTCCCACCTCGTAGGATCCAGCTATCACTTAGCCGTTTCACCCTGTAAGTCAGTCCTCGACATACAATATAGAATATTGTGCATAAATCCTTGATATGTACACACATATATTTCATCATAACATAACAACAATAAACTCATTCATTCGCCATGCACCTGGCATAACATTCATTATTTCAACATATAACTGTAGCGGTATCCACGTACCCATCATTCAGTAAATTCCATATATTTGACATAATTAACACATGATACATATCTAAACATGACTACCGATCATAATACTATCATCATACACACACATATATATATCGAAAAAATAATAGAACTATATGTCCACAGTGTCGTCAACTGACGAGGTCTCACAGTCAAACAAATACAACATATAATAGTAGTTCAGGTAGTAATGTCAAAACGGGGTGTTACAGTATCAGAGCGACGATTACTACACTAGGACCTATAGGCTCGTTTACGATAAATACTGTTATAAAAAAAAATATTATGTAGCATACTATTATTTATTTAATGAACATATGTATTTTCTGTTGTCTAACAAATAGCTGTTTATCATACATAGACTGAAGTTTGGGCTGAAAACAGGAATATAGCTGAAAATGAATTCTGTGGAAGAAGAGGGAAGAATTGTCGTGGAAACATCTAGTCAACGAGGCGAAATGACTAGTAGGCAGGAAAGAAATCTGAACTCTCAACAAGGAGCAACAACACCTAGTGAAATGTTGGAACAAATTTAATGTTAATTTATTCAAAATTAATAACTTGAGTAATTGAGAGGAATGATTGTTACCTTCCCATTAATAAATATAATGATTATTATTTATAAGTTATTGTAGAGATGTCACACATATTTTAGTGAAATGAGAAAATTAAAATACAAGACAAAAATATAAAAAAAATTATTTTAATTAATTATTATTATCTAAAATTATTAACTAAATATATTAACTTTACTTATATATCTTCAATCTAATTTATAAAAACTTAATAATAAAATTACAAATTATAAAAAATGTTTATGATATTATAATTTCTATTACAATATTATCAATTATATATAATTAAATATTATTAATTATAAATAATTATGATTTAAAATTTTGATAATATAAATTTTATTTGACAAATTTAAATATTTAATCTCATTTTGTTGCATTTTGTTGAACAACCAGTGTCCAATGTATTAAATTAATTATCTGGATAATTTTTCCTTCCAAAGTATGGTTCTTTTTACATCTCTTTTCCTCATATGAGCCTATGTTAACATTTTAATACATTTTTTTAATTATTTTTTCAATCCTTTATAATAATTAGACATATTCTATTTGTCCTTCCAAAGTATGGTTCTTTTTACTCTCCTTTCCTCATCTTTACCTATGTTAATGTTTTAATACATTTTTTAAATTATTTTTTCCAATCCTTTGTAATAATTATACACATTCTATTTTGGAAGTGTGTAAAATTTGCTTCTAAACTCTTCATAAAGAGTGTCAAATATGAATGAGAAAAGGGTTGTTAAGAAAAATTTAACTAACCAATCAATTTCTAAAAATATAATAATTTTAATTCTTCTACATTTAATCATTATATTATTTTTATTATTATGTTTTATCATTTATAGTTATATATATGTTTTAACAATATGAGTGGTTTCATATTAAACTCACAACTCACATCCTTTAAAAAGATGTAAAAATTTTAATTTCAATGCAATACAATATTAACATACATATATTGATTTAAATGTAAATACTCATATTAAACTCACAACTCACATATATTGATTTAAATGTAAATACTCATATTAAACTCACAACTCACATCCTTTAAAAGGATGTGAAAATTTTAATTTCAATGCAATACAATATTAACATATATATATTGATTTAAATGTAAAAACTCATATTAAACTCTTCAAAAGTTTCAATTTAGATACAATAAAATATTAACATAAATATATGTTAATTATGATACTCTTAATGCATAGTTGGTGTTGTAGCATTCGGATGTGTGTCATAACTTTGTAACATAAACTTTTATGGTATAAATACTATTCTTAACAACAGTATGTGTTTGTTGTGTTATCTTGTAATTATGATAAAACTTTTCAAAATTTAAGTATCTTTAATCATTTTTATTTTCTTCAATAAATTATTTTATTTTTAAAAATTATTTTAATTATTTTTTTCATTACTTTTACTTATTTATTTAAATATAATAAATATTATTTAAAAAAATAATTTAATAAAAATTCTAAACTTTATAAATTAAATTTAATTCAATTGAAACAAAATGTTTTGAATATCACACATTTATTTATAAATATAAACCATTTTAAAATTTTAAAAATAAATAATGTCAAAAGACAATTTTCACCATTCCAACGGTACATAATAACATGTGATAACAAATTTTAATGAAGAAATAAAAAATAAATAAATAATCAAAATGTAAAATTTTAGTTTAAAAAAATGCGTGTGTGAGGTTACTCACACCACTCTCTCTTCTTTACACATTTAAAGCTGAAATTCCAATTGAAAACAATTCACTGCCTATCCCGGTTGCCATTAGAATTTATGCATTCCACTTGAGAAACACGATCATTTTGCCACCGACGGTTTTTGAGGCGTGTCTAGATCAATTTATAGCTGCCCAAGTGCGCGTGTCTGGATCAATTTATAGCTGGCCCCAAGTGCTTTTTCAGTCAGACCCTTTGCATAGCTATTATGCAAAGGCAGGTGACTTTATCTGAGCTATCTCTTTTACGAAGAAATAATTCATTCACAATAAAGTTTTTTTTTCAATTATTTAAAAAAAATCTTTTCTTGTTATTCATTACAAATCAAAGAAACGTGCACGAAACTTACGATGTCGAGTTACTACCAGTTTCGATATCATTTCGGCCACGACAGTTTAAAGTCACATCCATTTTTATGCAATATCCCCAATGCCAAGTCCCTTTCTGTCCGTTCCGTTGATTTCAGGGGTAATCTGGATTCAATGGAATCCCGGCAAGTTGGAACGAATCTGCGTTCTCATTACACAACGAGAAGATACCGCCTTACCTTCGGCGACTAACCTCAGATTCCTTGACTTCAAGAGTCATTCTTTTGCACTGGTCAGCGGTTCGATCCCCACAAATGTATAACATTCAATTAAACGTGCAGTCGCGGGATTTGGCAGTCATACGACATCCAGATGCAAATCCGGAACAAGCAAATCGAACGTCAAACTTGGACCGAATGAATCACTTTATCAGAAGTGTAATACCTACCGGTCCCTTCCTCAACAAGGAGGGCAAGAAATAAGCAAAGGAGGCCTGGGCTGAGGGCGAGGCAGAGCAAGATCTACTGTAATATCTTGTATGGACAGTAAGTAAGATGATGGAGGAATTTATTTATCTATTTAGAGGAGATGTTTTTGATTCCGTTTATAGATTTCTAAGCCTATTGGTTTTGAAATTTGGCTGATTGACAACAGTCTAACCCCGGCAAGGAGCTGCTCATCTTTGTCTCTTTCAATGGATTCTCTCAATGATACCAATGGGGCTAGGCTTGACGACGGGGTTGACTCCGGACATGCACGCCTGCATCAACTCGGCTACAAACAAGAGCTTAATCGCGATCTCTCGTACTATCATTAGCCCTTTTAAGCTCTTCAATAGCAATATCTTTTAACAGAAGACTCTTCTGATCTAAGGCCTTATTCCCATAATAATTATCTCTCAATTTTATTTGAAGCTTTTAGTTCTCTCTCAATTATTAACATAATACTCTTCGAGATAAGGGTTCATCCACAAAAATCTTCAAAGTTTTAATAATTTCTCTCAGAAAATTATAAAATTGCCGGTGCGTCTTGGAAATAAGGAATACGGTTTGGATTTCTTTGTGCAGAGTACTGTCAAACTTTGCTTTTTCATTTTCCATTATATCAATTTTGACTGGCATAACGACTCTGTATACTACGGGGCTGACCTTCGGAGGTCCGGCAACTATGGTGTACGGATGGCTCATTGCTGGTCTTTTCACTCTCTTCGTGGGACTCTCCATGGCTGAGATTTGCTCTTCGTATCCGACGTCCGGCGGTCTTTATTACTGGAGCGCTATGCTGTCTGGTAAAGAATGGGGACCCTTCGCTTCATGGATGACAGGCTGGTGAGTCCTTGAAGCCATCATATCATCTATTATTTCTTATCCAGAATGATTTTTACTCATAAAGTGCTTCTTCTATAACTGTGAGTGAAGGTCCCCATGCTTTGCATTTAGTGATTCTGAACAAATGTAATTAAGAGATAATTTAAGGATAAGTTCAGGCAATTTCATTCAGGGTCCAAGCCATTATTTCTTTATTCACGCACACATGGGGACTTTTAAATTGACCGCGGCCTTTCTGCTGATAAGTTTGTGGAACTCGATGGTACTTATGCTCTCATGGTTTTCTTTCTATCATTGCATTGAGAGAAGCCAGGTGCATTCTACGGCCTGGGCAGGGGTGGGGGTGATCCGTCATGATCCGTATTACAATGAGCAAGTTGGAACCGCCCAATGTATCTACACTACAGATTTAGGTAAACAAATTCCACTATGTGCTCCGCGTTTATGTTTGGTGCTATTTAACCATCTATTTCAAGAATGGTAAAACATTAACAACAGTCCCATACAATAGTAGCAAAGCAACCACACAATAATATACAGGGTACCAAAAAGTTTTCACCGGAGAAGCCTCTGGGGAGGATAAACTCCAGATTTGATTATGACTCTGTCAGGGCAATGGGAATGCTTACAACTGTGATTGAATCCTTGGTGTTTTTCTATTCGCAGGGCTGTGAGTACAATATCTTACATTCCTCCAAATGAATTTGGAAGATTTCTACAAACTCTGATTGTGTTCTTCAATTGACTAACCAACCCCTTATCCTATGGCAGTTTTGTCCTTAAGTAGGTCCTCCAATAATCAGTTACAACCATTATGGTGGCCAGATTGATTCATATCTCCAGCAAACACACCATTCCATCGATGCTTATTTTTCTAGTTGTTGATAGGTTATTCAATGTCTCGTAGAGCTTAATGCCTTTACATCTCCTTAAGTTTCCTTGGTTGGAGTTTTTTGGTTTAGTTCTAAGTTGCACGAAACGGGGATGCGTTGAAAACGTGACCCCCCAAAATTTAGGAAACGGGGAAACTCGATATATATATATGACATTTAAAAAATTGAATGTGAAGTCTAAAATGATTTACAGATTAAATCCAAGATTCCAACACAATTAGAAATCATAGTGACATAGTCATAGTCATACAATGATACATGTAACATCACATTTTAGTAGTAATATCCAAAAACAACACATTTCAACCATAGATGATTCCATAATGCAAGTGGAAATAACCAAAACCAGCCTTGATAAATGATGCTAATACATATATATCCAAAATCAGCCTTTATATATGAGGTTACAAGTACAATGCTATATCAACATGAACAATGAACACATCAAGAAAACATCAGCTCAATCCCAAAGACTAATAGTCATCATCCTCGGGCTCATCTTCATACTCATCCTGAAAAATAGAACAAGAAGCACCCCCAATAGTGGATTGTTGAGTGGAAGAAGAATGGCCAACTCCACTTCTAGGTTCCTCAATATTCAGGGCAGCAAGAGAGATGTCCAAGTCAGATAATTCTGGATCCACATCCCATTCTTTAGAAGACCCACTGCTATATTCCGGACCCCTACGAGATGCAAGGGGAAGATTGGAGTGCACATAAACAAGATCCTCAGCCTTTTGTGAACCCAACCTGTTGCGCTTCACAGAATGAATAAAACCATAGGTGCTCCAATTCCTTTTTGCTGATGGAGAGCTTGCCACTTGTGAAAGAATACGAATGGCAAGTGTTTGCAAATGCACACCATTTGCTCCATGACAAATCCACCACCTAACTGGACTCATGGTGCTTCTCTCATCCAAATATGATATATCTGAATAATCATCCAATCCTGCAGCAAAACTAACAAATTCTTCCTTCACCTCCCTGTGTAGATGAGCTGGAAACATTCTCATAAGGGATTTTTTCACTCCATTAGCCACCTCTCTATCCTGATGGGGTGCCTTCCTCTTCCCATTGCTTTGAGCAATGAGTTGTTCATCATAAAATCTTGGGTTCAAGGCATGTGCTAAAGTGTGCAATGGAGTGTTCAAACTATTCCACCTGTCCACCATGAGTTTCTGTACCAAATCAGCAAACCACCATCAACATATAAAAGCCGAGGAGACTCCTGCAAAATGATTTCCATAGTCTTCTCAACCATGGTATCCATGCCATCATATACCTCTCCCAAGAAAGGTTGGTTTGTGTCAGCGCTTCGAAGAAGCTCAAATGCAGGAGTTGTGAACTTGAGCAAGAAATCTATCTTGCTCCACCACTCCTCATCAAGGCACAATCTGCGCACAACAGTTCCCCGCTTTGAATCTGCCTGTCTCCACTTAGCCCAAAGTTGATTGACTACCATAGAAACTAATGGTTGTTTAACCTCAACAAGGCGGTGCAACATGATGAAGTTGGAAGCATATCTTGTTTTAACAACTTTCAACAACTCCAATCTAGAGTACTCTCGAAATATGGCTTGAGATTGGTGGTGGTTAGTGATGAATTTAATTATCTCCCTTGCTTGCCTTGTGAATTCCTTGATCCATGGAACTTTGTTGTTGATCTCTTCTAAGATCAGGTTCAGATTATGGACAATGCAAGGTGTCCAAAAAATGTGATCAAACCTGCTCTCAACAATTAAACCTGCAACTTTGCAAACTGGTGCATTATCTGTGATAACTTGCACCACCTTATTAGGCCCTATTTGCTCAATAGCTTTGATTAAAACATTAGCAATGAATTGAGCATCTTTCACCTGCCCTGAACAGTCATCAGCCCTTAGAAACATTGCTCCTTTTGGTGCAGTGGCAATGATGTTTATCAGTGGCCTACGCCTGGTATCTGTCCATCCATTTGAGACTACGGTAACCCCAGAGCTGCCCCATGAAGCACGAATCAGTGCTAAGATATATTCCACAAGATCCTCCTTCTTTTTTAGGAGATTAGTTCGGACTTTCTCATAGTTTGGCCCCTTTTACCTATTATCACATACATAGTAGCTGGGCTACCATGTTAGTAGAACAGATATCTGCACTTTTCAGAGCTTTGCCTTTGCACTTTTTCAATGAGTTCAACTATGATGAGCAGCATTATTTATGATCACTCACACATCAGAGCATCTGTATATTAGACATTTAGTAGACCTTATGCCAAGGCTGAGCCTTGAGACCTCATATTTGATGATCGATATGACCTTTTATTCCATACAGATACAGGACAGTGTTTAGTATTTCAGATACAATATTCTCAGTGGTTGTAGTTGGTTTAGTTTGCAGATATTGATATATGACCCAGTATATATATATATATATATGATGTGCATTGATGTTATTACCTTGCTGTTTAGATCATTTTGATAGCACTGACTTGGTATATGGCAATTATGATCTGGCAGTGTATTAATGTTAAAATAAAATTGGTTGTTATGGATTACATGCATTGGTTGTATTACTGACATTTGGAAACTCTTGCTTTATACTTGTTGGTCTTTGCCTTCATATGAATGTGAACATGATCATTTAGTGTCTTTCTGACTTGCTAGCTTAGGCACTATTTTCACTTGTTTCCATCCATCCATTTGTTCTTCCCCATTTATTGATCTTCACCGTGAATTACACCTTGACTTGTGATATGGAGGATCTCCTCGCTTCTGCCTCTGTGTTGGACTTGCATCCATGTTTATTTTGTGTCTCGGCTCTGAGTTGGCAACAAAACTTGCCCTTGGTGAGTTGGATTTTATGCCTTTATCACTCTAGTCGGTTGCCCCGATGTGTGGTTTAGATTTGCGGAAGTCCCCCTAGTTGCTTGAGTTGTGTTGGCTAAAACCTGAAGCAAAATTGTAATACATGTGGAAATTATTGTTATATCTTGTAAAGCCCAGTGAAAAGGGCCGTGAAATGGAAATGAAATTCAATGCTATGTATTGTAAATGCACTCCGGACGAAAGCTGCGATTAGTTGTGCTTATAAGCACATGCAAAATCCCAGAGGGGTCATATTAGGCCTAAAAAACAATGGATAAATGTATGCTAAATCTATAGATTGCTGGCCATGAAATTTGTGAAATGAAAGGTCCTAAAAAGCAGTGGTTAAATGTATGCCAAATCTAAAGACTGCTGACCTTATGTGAAACTTTCCTCATTGAGCCTGCGGGTTATGATATGAAATGGAGCTAGGGACAGCTAATTCTAAGTGTCCCCTAGAACCTCAAGTTACGATTAGCCTGACACCTAGTTCATGGCGGTTCTAGTAGTAGACAATTTTTGCCAAGGTTGAATAAGCACTTCTCTGAACAACTTAGCCATTTGTGAGACACCGCCATTCCTTGTGTACTCCTTGTCTAGCACATGCTTAAGTGTGTAACACCATGTCCCTCATCCAAAGTATCACAGTGTCAAGTCAGCTAAGTCATCCCCATTCAACCTAGCCTTGCATCCTTAGCCTTCACCCTTTGCTAGCAATTTGATCATGTTTACAAATGAGTATATCATGTGTAGAAGTTGGATACATATTTCCAACTCAACCCCATGAAGGAGACAAAAGTGATCAAATATGCTACACTACATTTGAAGGGTGAGGCTCATGAGTGGTGGTACCATGGGTTGGTAACTTGTTACCTTGGGGCAAGTTAGTATTACCTCCTACCTGGACTTAACACAAAGATTGATCGACAGGTTTGATAAGAAGGACCTGTTATCACCAATCTTGTAGTTGCCCCTATAGGTGGATCCAATGTGGACGGTAGAGGGGATAAGCAACTAAAGTGGTGAACCAAGAGGGCCTAGGTTCCCAAATGGATGGTTGTCACGCCAACCAAGGCACTCTTCGCTTTCGCTATCAAAGCCAAGATAGCAAGGGGGAGACCCAGATCTACTCCCGACAGGAGAGATCAACCCAATCACCAGATCAAATCAATCTAATGAGGTACGTAAGGTGACAGGTATGGAACCCTAGAAATAAGGAATTAAGATCACTGTGGAGGCTTGGAAAAGGTATAGTATGACAATGATATATAACACACATTGACTCAATGATTAGGTATGATTCCAGGATTCAAAGCTAGTTTCAAATGATCAAAATCAACCGCCTCAGGAAACGTGACCCTTAAAACAGGGAAAGTGTCCCAAATCAGAGATCTGATAGTTAGGGCTTTCTAGCTATGCTTGATGAAAGGATATGATAGTTTCAAGGTGTTTCAAGCGACAAGACAGAGATCAAGCCACGAGACAACTCAACAATCTAGGAAAGTTGAATTAACTTGAGGAAGATTAGTGCCTTGGGAATGGGGCCAAATGGAGTCGGATGTCCACCAAATTATAGATCTGAAATGTTGAGGTGTTGAGGTAGGTGGATCTTGAAAATTAAGGTCATCCAATGGCTAGATCTCAATAGATCTGAGATTAAAATATGCCACAAAGTGACCCAAGTGGGGCTTAACCCTCAAAATGAGGAATGGGGCCCACAAGGTGAAAATCACTAAAGTGACACACTAGGGGTAGGTTATCAATTATGGAGATGATTGATCAAGCGGGATCTCACCTACCTAGGTGCTAGATCCTTGCAAACTAGCCCCTCATAGGAAGTGTGACCTCCCTTGGAGAGACTGTTTTTCCTTGGGAATGGGGTCAGATGAAGGCCAAATCACACCAAACTACAAATCCGAATCGCCGTGGATACTGTAGAGGTGGGTTTTAAATTTTATACCCAAACACCAAGTGGATCTTACTAGATCTGAGAAAATGTAAAATGAGGGTTTGTAAATTGAGGGTTTTATCAATGAAGTAGCTATGTCAATGGATTGGAGCCAAGACAAGAAGAACAAACCTGTGGATCTTATCTGGATAACCTTGTAGATGCCTTGATGATGATGATCTATGCAAACCCGATCAATTTGGAGCGATTTGAGGTAGTTTTCTATGGAGTCAAATTGCCCAAGGAAGCCAATGCGTCCTCTCTCCTGCACAATAAACGTCAACAATATCAGATTTATTGCGAACAAGAGATAAGACTAACACCACAAGAGAAATAACAGAAATATAGCATAGATCAGAATGATACTAATGATAACCCCCTGATACAAGCGAATGCCAAGTGGAGCGAGTTGAAGAAGCCTTGCAAAAACGCCCAAGTGAAGTCGCCCTCCTGTAGACAAGACAAAAGTTTCCAAAACAGATAGATCTTACCACAAATACCCAAATGCTAGGATGCAATAGACTTTCCAATCACCATCTAAGAGCACCAAATGCAAAGGAGACCACAAGAATTTCCACAAGAAAGTTTTTCTATACCAAGATTCCAAGAGCCAAAGACCCTTTACAATCAGAAGCTCTCTCCCTTAAATAGAATGGAGAGAGGCCATGACCCTAACCATTTGTTGAATGAGTGGCTAAGATTAAAAGATCAAAAGATCTAATCAATGGTTGAGATGAGCTCAACAATACAAATACAATACATGGATCACTAATAAAATATAACAATAAGTGGACAAATCGCCCTAGGAGAGGGGATCCCACCAAATCATGATAATAAAACATAAAATATAGCTCATGGTGGGTCCAAGGGGTAATTTCTAACACCCTTGGTCAATCCCCATGGCACAATATCCAAGAATAAATGATCTAGAGACCAAATCGTGCCTCTTTGGGAAAATCGTGAGCCTTGGAAGGCTCCAGAAATCATCAAAAAGTGCCATAAGTGATGGATGTGGGTCCCGATGAAGCTGAAACTGTTGGAGAAGGTGCAGAAGACATCCCACTCATCATCACTAATCATCCCATGCCATAACCTTGCCTCAGTAGCCCAAATTGAATTCTTCTATAGCTATTTTTACCATTTCCGGACTTCCTCGGGAAATGTGAAACTGCCCAAACTGCCTCCTAGAGTGCCTGCGTTGTCAAGGTGAGCTCACCAATGAGTTTGGGAGGGGGGTAATATGGTAATAACAAGTGGCTGGACCACCCCCTCCATGCACAGCGCCCTAGGTGAACCAAGTAAATCTCATCACTGCTCTGACAGGGCCTTCGACAGACCAAAACTGCACTAGGATAGCCAATTGAGGCTCAATCATCACTTTAACTGCCCGGAACTGTAAACAGACTGTCTCATTGGACTCAGAAGGTCCAAATCCATCTAAGATGTGTACTCATACACCATATAAACCTTTGCATGGTCCAAAATAAATACTCATCATATCCGGCAGACCAAAAAATAATAATCTGTAAAAGTGCTGAAAAGCACAAATCATCATCATAAGCCTAAAACCACTACATAAGCCCACCATGGTGACCTGTACCAGGCCATATATCATCTATCTGTAACATCTGAGGTCTGCCACCTCATGTCCTGTGGTTGACTTTTGGTCAAACTGAGGTTTGACCAAGTCAACATGACCAAAATATGACTCAAACTGTCATCAAGCTGTTGCAAGGTGTCAAGGGTTAAAACATGCTTTACAATCCATTCACATAGCAATTATAACAAGTAGCAATCATTACTGGCAATCTAAATCCAAATATAATATGTCATTAATTATTATTAATTACTCAGACAAGACTTTCAAGGTCATACTCACTTCATAGTTGTGATCAATTTGCTAGTGAAGGGTGAACGCTAAGAAACAATTGGCTAGGTCAAAGGATGACTTACCGACTTAACACTGTGACACTTTGGAAATGGAAAAGGGAATACACACCATAGCATATAGTGGACAAACAACAACACTGGGAATGGCGGTGTCTCACAAATGGATAAGTTGTTCAAAGAGTGTTTATTCACCTTACACAGATGCGCACAATCCATAATACAAATGAGGCCAGCAATATTTTTGATAAAGAGTTTAAGTTCCGTTGCTTTTTGGGCCTAGAGTTTCCATAGCCTTTGATCTATGTGTGTTTATAAACACATTGCATAGATTTACATTTAATTTAGGCTTCTTGCTGCAGGTGTGTTTTTAAGGCACTTGTTTACCTGAGCACTTCTAGGTGTGTCACAGACAGCTTGTTTACCTAGGTATTTACATTTCACAATAGATATAGCATTTGATATTTCATAGCCATTTTCATTTGGCTTACTTTTCATACAAGATATAACATTTGACTTCCATACTTTGTATTCATGGCAGCACTAAAAGTTTCAGGTTTAGCCAACAACATCTTTAGTGACTAGGGGGACCTCTCAAGGAAATCCAACTCACCATAGGTAAGTTTTGTCACCAACTCAGAGCCGAGACACAATAAACAGGGAAGCTTATCCAATATAGAGGCCACAGTGGGGGAAGGTCCTCCATGCCACTAGTCAAGTAGTAAGTCAAGGTAATGAACAAACTGGGCAAGTCATGGATGGATGAAGACAGTGAATAATGAAACCAACACTAGCAATCCAAAGTATGGTGGGAATGATCACCTCTATTGTCCCTAAGGAGGGTAAAACCAATGAGTATAGGCCAAGAACTTCTAAGTCTGAGTAGGGACAAATATGATATATATATAGTACAACTAGGTCCACATATCTATATGATCACCAGATCATGATACTAAGCGCTAAGACATGCTAAGAAAATGGAAATAAAAGCAACATAACCACAACACCATAGTATACCTACTGAGTCATATACTTGAATGCTCGCCATCTAAACCATCATCTGTCCTCTGAAACTACTGCTGTAACTCTGGGCACTACTGACTGCTCTGTACAAATGGCTAAATAGCTACATCGGTCATCTCTCTGAGTGTCCTGAGACTCAGTCATGGCATGGGGAATAAAACTACTGTCCAAAATCTAATAGTGATCCAATATGGACGCTCATCTCAGCATCTCAATGTAAGGGAACTGGCTGAATAGTGTACTGGAATCTGACAAAAAATGTATGGTAGCCCGGCTACTATATATGTGATAACAGGACCCAGAATTGCATTTCTGAGAGCTGGCACAACTCGAGTAGATGGGTACAACAGATGCTTACAGCTTAGAGTTTCAGATGTTTGCGGTCATGGTGATAGATGTGTTAGAGCCTAGACTTATTATGTTGTTCACTGAAGGTTTAACTGAGCCATTGCGTAGTTGGGTTAAGGCCTTCAAACTAGGGACTCTATAGGATGACATCATTAGAGCATGAGACATAGAGGATGCAGTGCCAAAAGAAAAACCTCAGTCCAAACCTTTCATCTTCCAGAAGAACAAAGATAAGAAGCCCTTCCAGAAGGAGTGGATCGGGAAAAAAAATTGGATGATGAGACCCGAAATGAACCGAGAAGGAAGAAGCTTTGTTTCAGCTGCAAAGAGCCTTGGGAATCAGGACACTGGTGCATGGGTAAAGGAAAGGTACTGTTATCACCTAAATTGTAGTTACCCCTGTGGATGTATCCATTAATGAACGACAATAGGGAAGGGCAACTCAAAAGGTGCAACCATGATCACCTCGACCTCCAATAGATGGTTGTCACGCCAGTTGAGGCAACCTTCGCTTTATGTTATCTATCCCAGACAACAAAGGGGGAGACCCGATCTACTCCCGAAAGGAGAGATCAAAACCAAGACACCAAATCAAGTTAGTTCTAAGTGAAGTAAGGTGTATGGTTTATCCTAGACCTAAGGATGAAGTCACAAAACAAGTGAGGGGTTTCAATGAGTATAGCTTTGGTTCATTGTTGATGTGAGAGTGACTTATAATATTTAAAGATAAGATCTAGGATTATAGTACTAGTCAATGTGAGAAAATCCACTGCCTTGGGAACCGTGTCCAATGCAGGGTAGTTTTAGGGGTTGAATTGGGGATAACTAGTATAAGTGACAAGCTTGATCATGAAGTACGATGACATCAAAGGGTTTAGTCCACCACACAAGGGTCAAACCACAAGTTAATCCAACAATCTAGGAAAGTCGAATTGACTTGGAGAGAGACCAGTGCCTTGGGAATTGGGATAATAGAGTCAAAGTGAAGTTAAGTTGTGGTTGATGACTCCTATTGCATGAGACAAGTGGGCAATCAAAGTTTTGATGGATGAATAGGTCTAGATCTAGAGATTCAAGGTTTGACCTAAGTGGACCACAATCCCTTAAAACAAGGAATGCTATCCCCAAGGCAAGATTAGACAAAGTGACCAACTAGACCTAGGTTTTGAATTATGCACGTTCTAAATCCACTAAAATCTCAAGTACCCAAATCCTAGAAGTGGACCAACTCCAATCTCCAAGGTGGTGCGACTTTACCCAAGGAGGCTAAAAAGGGTGATAAATGGATCAAGACAAGTCCAATGGCATCCAAAATTTAGATCCAAGTAGGTTGCTCAAGTGAGAGTGTGGATCTACAATTTCAAGGCAACCCAATGGCTAGATCTTACTAGATCTGAGTTTAAAGATACCAAGTGGTCCATAATGGGGATTAAATCCCTTAAAATGTGGAATAGGGTCCACAAGGTAGAAATCAGAAAAGTGACAATTTGGGGGTAGGTTATTGGATGTGTAGATCATGAATCAAGTGGGATCTCAACTACCCATCAACTAGATCTAGGGTAACTCACCTTCCCCAAGGAGTGCGACCTCACTTGGAGAGGCTAAGTTGGCTTGGGAAGGGGGTCAAATGGAAGCCAATCCTCACCAAACTATAGATCCGGGATGCTGTGGATACTATAGAGGTGGGTTTTCAATATTACACCCAACAACCCACTAGATCTTAGTAGATCTGAGAAAATGTAACAATGAGGGTTTGAATTAATAAGGGTTTTATCAATTTATGTGCTATGTCAATGGATTGGATCAAGATAAGAGAAACAAACCTGTTGATCTTACCTGGGTAACCTTGTAGATGCCTTGATGATGATGATCTATGCAAACCCGATCAATTTGAGAAGCTTTGAGGTAGTTTTCTATAAAATCGATTTAGCCCAAGAAGCCAATGCGCCCTCTTTCCTGCACAACAAACGTCAACAATATCAGATTTGATGTAATCAAGAGATAAGACTAATGCCACAAGAGAAGTAACAAAAAGATAGCATAGATCACAATGATACTAATGATAACCCCCTGATACAAGCAAATGCCAAGAAAGTCGATTTGAAGAAGCCTTGCAAAATCGCCCTTGTTGAAGTCGCCCTCCTGTAGACAAGACAATGATTTCCAAAAGAGATAGATCTTACCACAAATTCCAAATGCTAGGTTGCAATAGACTTTCCAATCACCATCTAAGAACACCAGATGCAAAGGAGACCACAAGAATTTCCACAAGAAAGTTTTTCTATACCAATAATCCAAGAGCCAAGACCCCTTACAATGAGAAGCTCTCTCCTTTAAATAGGAAGGAGAGGCATCAAAATCCTAACCACTTTTTGAATGAGTGGCTAAGATTAAAAGATACAAATGTCTAATCAATGGTTGAGATGAGCTCAACAATAAAATACATGGATCACTCATAAAATGTAACATAAGTGTACAAAATCGCCCTAGAAGAGGGGAATCCCACCATATCATGATGACAAAATATAATAAGAAGCTTATGGTTGGTCCAAGGGGTAATTTTAGCCACCCTTGGTCAATCCCCATAGCACAATAATAATAAAATAGTCATCAATATACCAAATCGTGCCTCCATGGACAAATCGTAGGCCTCAAAAGACCTCAGAAATCATTAGAAAGTGCCATAAGTGATGGATGCGGGTCCCGATGAAGCTGAAACTGTTGGAGGAGGTGTGGAAGACATCAATCCATCATCACTGATCATCCCATGCCAAGACATTGCCTTGGTAGCCCAAATCGAATTCCTCAATAGCCATTTCTACCAATCCTGAAATGCCTCGGGAAGCGTGAAACTGCCCCAAACCGCCTCCTGGAGTGCCTGCGCTGTCAAGGTGAGGGCACCAGTGTGTCTGGGAGGGGGGTAATATGGTAAAAACAAGTGGCTGGACCACCCCCTCCAAGCACAGCGCCCTAGGTCAACCAAATAAAAATCCTCTTTGTTCTGACAGGGTCTCCGACAGACCAAAACTGCACTAGGTTACCCTACCGAGGCTCAATCATCACTGTAAGTGCCCGGAACTGAAAACAGACTGTCTCATTGGACTCAGAAGGTCCAAATCCATCCAAGATGTGTACTCATACACCATAAGAATCTCTGCATGGTCATAAAATATATCCAATATACCGGAACGGGTGAAATAATAATAATCTGTAAATGATCAAATAATGCTGTAAACCATGAATCATCATCATAACCCTGTATCTGCTGCATAGAATCATCATGTACATGTACATAGACCATATATCATCTATCCATATCATCACAAGGTCCAACCATCTCATGTCCTATGGTTGACCTTGGTCAAACTAGGTTTGACCAAGTCAACATGACCAAATATAACTCAGACAATCATCAGAAACTGCTGCAAAGTGTCAAAGGTTAATGCATGCTCTACAACTTATTCAAATAACAATTACAACACAAAGTAATCATTACTGGCGATCTAAATCCAAATATATAATGTCATTAATTATTATTATTACTCAGACCAGACTTTCAAGACCATACTCACTTCATAGCTGTGATCAATTTGCTAGTGAAGCGTGAAGGCTAAAATAACTGGCTAGGCTAAGGGATGACTTGACTGACTTGACTTTGTGACACTTTGGCAAAGGGAAAGGGAATACACACCATAGTATATACTGAATGAGCAACTACATAGGGAATGGCGGTGTTTCACAAATGGATGAGTTGTTCAAAGAGGGTTTATTCACTTTTAACAGATGCGCACAATCCATAATACAAATGAGGCCAGCAATAATTTAGATATAGCATTTAAGTTCCATTGCTTTTTGGGCCTGAAGTTTCCATAGCCTTTGATCTATGTGTGTTTATAAACACATTGCATAGATTTACATTTATTTTAGGCTTTCTGCTGCAGGTGTGTTTTTAAGGCACTTGTTTACCTGAGCACTTCTAGGTGTGTCACAGACAGCTTATTTACCTAGGTATTTTCATTTCCAAAAGATATAACATTTTATTTTCATGGCCATTTTCATTTGGCATGTCTTTCATTCATGTGTGTTTAGAAACACATTGCATGAATGTGCTTTTCATACAAGATATAGCATTTCATTTTCCATATTTTGTATTCATGGTAGCACTAAAAGTTTCAGGTTTAGCCAACACAACTTTAGTGACTAGGGGGAATTCACAAGGAACTCCAACTCACCATAGGTAAGTTTTGTCACCAACTCAGAGCCGAGACACAATAAATAGAGAAGCTCATCCAATACAGAGGCTACAGTGGGGAAAAGATCCTCCATGTCACTAGTCAAGTAGTAAGTCAGGGTGATAAACTAAAAGGTAGGAAATGGATGGATGAAGATAATGAATAATGGAGCCAACACTAGCAAGCCAAGGTATGGTGGAATGATCACCTCTATTCTCCCTAAGGAGGGTAAAACCAATGAGTATGAATAATGAAGTTCTAAGTTTGAGTAGGGACAATATAATATATATAATAAGATCAACTAGGTCCACATATCTATATGATCGCCAGATCATGACACTAAGTGCTAATACATGCTATAAGAATAAGTATAAAAGCAATATAATCATAACACAATGATATACTTGCTGAGTCATATACCTAAATGCTTATCACCTAAACCATCATCTGTCCTCTGAAACTCATGCTGTAACTCAGGGCACTACTGACTGCTCTGTACAAATGGTATAATGGCTACTTCGGTCATCTCTCTGAGTGTCCTGAGACTCAGTCATGGCATGGGGAATATATACTGTTGTCCAAAGTCTGGTAGTGATCCAATATAGATGCTCATCTCAGCATCTCAATGTAAGGGAACTGGCTGAATAGTGTACGGGAATTAGAAAAATAATGTATGGTAGCCCGGCTACTATATATGTGATAACAAGTACATTACATAGAGGTGCTCTTGGATAGTGATGAGGACGAGGAGGCAGAACAGGTTCAGGATGGTGAGCAGAGCAGTGGGAATGTAGAGAAGCCACAGGTACAAACTTAGAGTGGAACCATTGCTACCCTATCTGGTGTTCCTAGATTCAACACTTTCAGGGTCATGGGAGTCATACAGGGACAATGTGTCACTGTTTTGATAGATGGTGAGGCAACCCACAACTTTATAAATTCGGCTTTGGTGAATAGGAGAGGCATTCCTATTGAGGACTTTGAGGGATTCAGTGTGGAGGTAGCTGTTGGGCGCACTTTGCCATGCATACGGAAGGTTCCGTGGTTGACTGTGACAATGGGTAACTATAAGATGACCGATAATTTCTATGTGGTCGAGCTGGCAGACACTAATGTAGTTTTGGGTCTTCAGTGGCTCAGTACTCTAGGAATGATCTCGTGAAACTATTAAACATTAGAGATGGGATTCAATGCACCAGATGGTAAGAGGGTAATTCTGAGGGGCATGTCCAATGGTGCTCCAAGGATTGTTTCAACTAAGCGGATGGATCCTTATTCAGGCATGGGGATATATCATACACAACAGAGTGTTTGATTACAATGTAGAATCTTCAGACAGTAGTAAGCCATATCATGTAGACATTCAGTCGTTGTTGAGCAAACATAACCGTTTGTTTGGAGAGATTCCTGCAGGGAGACCTCCTGACAAAGGCTTTAAGCATACCATTGAGTTGGAGGAAGGGGCCAAGTAGGTGATCACTACCCTCTATAGGCATCCAAAAAAATTCAAGGATGAGATAGAAAAGGCGATCAAGGAGTTGTTGGTGATGGGGCATATCCGACCTAGTTCCAGTCCATTTGCTTCTTCAGTTATTCTGGTTAAGAAAAATGATGGAACCATGAGGATGTGTATTGATTATCGGGCCTTGAACATGACGACAATAAAAAATAGGCACCCCATTCCTAGGATCGATGAGCTATTGAATGAGTTGCATGGAGTAGTGTACTTCACGAAGATTGATCTCAGGGTGATTTAGAGGGAGTAGTGATCTCTGAATCAAATATTTACACTTAAGGATAACTTACATATGGCTCAAGATCAACATAAGATGTATGCAGATAGACACAGAGTTGAGCGCAACTTTGAGGTGGGAGACTTGGTTTTTTTGAGATTGCATCCATATAGACAGTCTTCATTGAAGAAAAGCAGAGCAGAAAAAGCTAAAGCCTCGTTTTTATGGTCCATACAGGGTAGTCAGGAGAGTTGGGGAAGTAGCCTATGAGCTTGAGCTACCCGAGGAGAGCAAAATTCACAATGTATTTCATGTGTCGTGCCTGAAGAAGGCATTGGGACAATAGGTCATTGCTTCAGCAGAGTTACCCCCGTTGGATGAAGAGGGGTAGTTAGTACTAGATGTTGAGGAGATTTTGGATGTTAGGCTGAGGTGTTTGTGGAGCACAATGATCAAGGAGTATCTTTTTCGGTGGAGAGACTTGCCCATGGAGGATGCACTTTGGACAAAGAGCATATTTTCCAGCATCCTGGTTTGCAGTTGCTCGAGGACAAGCAATCTTGGGAAGGGAGGACTGTAATGCCCCTTTCCGAATGATCACGCTACGCAGGCAACTTACTAGCCTATTTAATTCCCGTAGGCTATAGTCGACGGAGTAAGGGAATTCGTAATTATTTAATGTCCACTGGGTGGCAAAGCAACATTAAAAAAGTGACATGAGTAATTAAATAAAATGGGGGTCATAAAGTGACATTAACTTTATAAAGTCACTTTAATTAATTTATGAGCGGGAAGAAGGTAAAAGTGGCGAGATAGGCTAAAAGTGGCCCAAAAAGGGTAAAATGAGCTTAAAAGAGCAAATCAACCCTTCTCTCATTCATTCAAGTTTATTTTACAAAATTGGGTTTTGGAGAGCTCTTGTGGTTTTGGGGTTTGGACTGAAACCCTTGTGCAAATAGTTTCGGTGGTGAGACAAATCCACCCTAGCTATTCCAGAGGAGAAATCACTCTGATTTCTCACTAGATTTCATTGAAGAAGAAGATCCCTGCTTTGGCATATCGTTGGGGTTTGTGGAGTTGTGGGATTCTTGAAAGGGTACACTTGTGGAGAGAGGGCATCAACTCATTCCAGTTTTTGCATAGGAAGGAAGAAGGGACGTGTTCTTCATCGCAAGGGCTGGAACTGCTTGAAAGGACAGTGTTTCACCTGCTAGAAGTCGTGTGCTCTGTGTGAGGGTTGAGTTTATCATCAAGGGGTTGTGTTTCATTCAGAAGGGGTTGCTATTCTATGGTGGGCTGACTTAGTTGACTGTGGGGCTGTGTATTCATCAAGCAAACTATTGCTACAACCTACAGCAATCATCTCCAGGCTACATTCTACATCCTAGCAGGTTGCACCATTATTTATGCTGAGTTTTCTATTGGGAGCTGACTGTATTCATCGTGGAAGCAAGTACAATCTTTGGGGGTGGCCATATTCATCCTTCTGCTGGTTGTGTGGTCTTTATGGGCTGTTATGCTTCCCTACATAGGCTGTATATTCATCCTACAGGCAGTATTGTTGCTGTAGATGATATTAAATGTTGCTGAAGTCATTCCAGTGTTGAAGAAATCCATCTCTTATGTCTTATGGTGTGGCTGTTCCATAAAATATATCAGGTCAGCAATATTAATTGTGCTTTACTGCTGTTTATGAGTTTTTATGGTCATTTTTATGAATGTAAGCTTGTTTATGATAAATGCACGAGGAAACCCTTTGGGTGCCAAACTGTTTGACGAAATCTCTATACCAACAAAAGCATTTAAACGCAATACCAACATATCAACAGCAAGAAGAGCACCTATGGTGGGAAATGCTGAACTGTTTGACAAAAGTCATGAACCATAAATGACCAACCAACAGCAGCAAACTTAGTCATATTCCATCTAATCAGCGAGGGGGATACAGTGAACCTCTCAAACACATTCTTCTTCAACAACTCTATAGGATCAACATAAAAACATACATCTTGGAAATGATTAGACTCAAAATTATGTGCTGAAATAAAATTGAATTGCATAATCATTACCAAACCAGAAGATTTCTCCCGCTGCTCAGAAACAATAGAGGAAGCTATTATCTCTTTGCAGTGGGAAAAATCATCATTTGCCTGAGAAAAAGACTGTCCTTCCTGCCACAATAATCTCTCGATGGGCTGTTCCTCTTGAATTGGCATCTTTGTAGAAAGGGCAATGGATTCTCCTTTAACATCAGGGAAAGAAGAAAGCATTCCAGAATCATCCTCATTATCAAATAAGTCATCATACAACAAGTGTTATGAGGGATGAAATAATATTGTAGTTTTGGAACAATCCTCAGAAAAGTCATCATCTTTAGAAGGGTATTCTTCACCAACTTTGCCTGATTCTTCTTTTCAAGAAACAATGAGAATATTATTTAGATTATTGGCAACAATGTAAACAGTTCAAAAATTTACAGGGTGCTTTTTTCTTAAGAGGAAGCTGAATTCCAGATCCAAAGAATTAATATAGATCATCAAAGTACAAGTCTCCACTAGTCTGAATGATGGATGGATCCCTTCACATGCTTTGATAAATTATAAATATAATATGAAATTCCCAAGTAGTTTCATCTTCTGCTTTTCAGTTGCAGGTCAACTTTGTTTATAAGAATATGTAATCCTTCTCCCATAATGCCATTTGAGCAGCCATGATCAATATGAAGAGGTCACTTTAACAAATATAGGGTGTTGCAATACTTCAAATAGGAGTCACGATGGGGTCTCGTAATCAACCACTGCAATCCTCACCAAGATGTAGTAGCACTAGCAAGAACTGCAGTTTTGAGGAACTTGGCTTGGTTCGTTGGAAACAATGCCAAAAAAGGTTATCACCTGAGACAATCCCTGTCTTTAAGGACCTCAGGTGGACAAGGAATTAATAAATTATGAGGTTGTCCCCAACACCACTTTTCTCACTTCGGAATCAATGTATACTGTTTCCATGGGGATATTCCTGCCAAATAAGATATGAGATATCCAATTTATGCAATGAAGTAATGTAAACCTGACTTCCGACATTACTGATCTGCAACCATAAATAAGTGCTCAGATCTGCAAATGCAACTTGTAGATCTGAAACAATATTGTTCTAAAACAACAGATATATGTTTGTAACAGAAAATAAATAAATAAATTTGTTTGAAAACCATGAACTGAGACCAATTACAAGGCACGATATGATCATTAACATTCATACTCACATGGTCATTTGTATATTATCTATTATTTGATTAATTCATTCCAATTAATATCTTTTATATGCTATTTAGGCATCTCTGAATATAAAATTTGGGTGTGTTTGCTTTAGAAGATTACATCCAAATGGGGATTTTCACTAGTTATCTCACTTACAAAAAGATGATTCTTTTTAATCATGGAATATAAAGGACATCCTTGAATATGAATATCTTACCCTTTGATTGAATCTGAACATTTCCTCTTCATTCCACATAATGCGCCATTTCATCACCCATAATTACCGAATCTACCTAGATTTGTCCTCAACAAATTCAGCAAACTAATCAGATCTGTTAGCGATGTGTTTTGATTCTTGAAGCTCTATAATCAAAACCGTGCATTTTATTTACTTTTTCACTGAGAAGTAACAAAAGATTAAAGTTCTTTTCCCCCCTTTTTGACAATCTTTGCCTACTTTTTGGTGAGTTTATCATGCTCCAAATCCTTCATTGTTTTCCTGTACTTAATCATCAGATGCCCTACTTTGCTACATTAATAGAACTTCAAATTCTTAGTTCTGGATTTCCGTTTACCCGAATTTGTACATATAGATGCTTTTTCACCAGAGCTATGTGTGTCTATGACATTTTTTATAGTGCTTTGAGGGTGTTGATTGTGCATGAAGATATACCAAATATAATATATCAAATATCACCAACTCAAACCAGAGTTAAAATACAACTCACCTTATGTCTTTTCTTAGCTCCACTTTAAATAAAATGACTTCATAGATGGTTCCAACTTTAAGTCATTAGATATGCGAATGAGAATTAAGTTTCATTGACATAAACCAGCAATTGTTCTTTTAGTTTACCTAGCTTTCTTACATAGTAAGTTGAGTCCATTCTCTGACTTGTGTCTGATATTTATCTTTCAAGCTAGGAAGAAATACATGAAATTTGGACAGAAGAGATTGTGTAATAAAAGGTTTTCAACTCCATTCATTAATCTATAAGATAAGACTATTCTTGTAAGAACTTGAAAATGCCTTCTTCCCTTCATGATTATTGCTTGGTGGAAATGTTGCTTATTATATAGGAACCCTTGGTGAGCATCGTAATGTTATGAGCAGAACCACATTAAATATTTTTTTTTTTTGAATTTATGATGTTATTCTGCATTAATTATAAAAGTTTTAACAATCTATAGAACTTTAATGTTGTTTATCAAATGAACTGATGATAGTGAGGGTTATTGAAGATAATGATCTCCATCAATTAAACCCCAAGTCTATATGTCAGGCATGTAGTGTGTTCTTTGATGGTAGAATTTGTAATGGGTTTACTATGTGCTGTATGTTTACAATAATCACCAAGATACTAAACTTCTCCAATTCTACAAATAAGCCTTTTCATTCAAAATAATGCTGTTCATTATGGAGCCCTCAGTAGGCTTCTGAGCAGTAGAAGGCTTAACAGCTATCAGCATGGCAGCTTATGCAGGACACTTATGATGCCTCTCAAGGAACAATAAGGTGTTCCTAAATAATTGTTATGGGCATGATTGCAGATTAAACTTATTGCAGTGAAGAATGTTCCATAATGTTGTTGTGGAATAATTTTTGAGGCATGGCAAAACTTAGAAGAGAGTTGCATTAACACTTTATGTTTTTATCCTGACACATGTTTTATTTGCCTTTCAGGTTTAACATAGTTGGCCAGGTTGGTCAAATCACGCTCTTCTACTCAATAAAATTAGTTCTTATTTTCTGATGAGGACATAGATCAATTTGGAGTTGCATTTTTGGTTGTACGATGAATTCTCATTTTTTAGTAAATTTAGTATTCTTCATACCACAAGGTTATCATTTCATTAATTTTGTTTTGTGGACATCATTCTAATTGATATTCATGACCTTTGCAATGTTTCCTTTGGTATATTTATCATTGCTACGATTATTCTACTTCACAGTGGGCAGTGACGACAAGTGTAGATTTCTCTCTTGCTCAATTGCTTCAAGTGATGATACTTCTTAGTACAGGAGGCATCAATGGAGGTGGATATGCAGCTTCAAAATATGTGGTCATAGGTCTTCATGGAGGCATCCTTTTACTTCATGCAATTATAAATAGCTTTCCTATTACCTGGTTATCATATTTTGGAACATTAGCAGCTGCGTGGAATATTCTTGGTAAGTATATGAGCCTGAAAATATACTTGTACTAAAGAGTTTCAATCTTTTGTGTGTTGAATTCAACTTTTAGGACTAAATCAAGCTTCACTGTCCAGGTGTTTTTATTCTTATGATTCTTATACCCACTGTAGCTCCTCAGAGGGCTAGTGCTGAATTCATTTTCACACACTTCAACAGTGAAAATGACGTTGGAATTCATAGTAAACCATATATTTTTGTCCTTGGACTTCTAATGAGTCAATACACTTTGACTGGATATGATGCTTCTGCACACATGGTAAGAATCCATTTTGTTTATTACTTTTCTACATTTTGGTAACATGACCTGCAATGAAAAAAATTCAAGTTATTGATCTTACACATGTCTAACATGATATTGCTTGCACAAAAATTACAGTCTTCTGCCACCATGATTGCTACAGTTTTGGTCTTTCATGCCTCTAACCATTCATATTTGTTTCGAGTTTAACACACCTCATGCCTATTTTTCCAACAAACATTGGCAGGTTTCCTTGTGTTCCCTATAAGAGCTTATACAAAGGGAATAACAGTTTTCAATTATTCATTAAATTTAGTATTGAATTTGTTACACATTAATTATTGTTTGGACTATGTTGATTTTAAATTGACTTCATTAAACCTTAGAGACAAGCACACATATGAAACATATTTTCAAGGATGGCATTTCCCTTGGAATAACCCCTCTGGGTATTTTCCTTGATTGTAAGGTGATATACTATTGAAGGGCAATTTAATAGCAAAGCATTGGTTATAAGCATGATATGATATATTATGATGGTCACTGATTTGTTTCTATTTCCTTTTTCTATCTTCAATGTTGGATGTTATACCAGTAGCCTTGGTCTTCATTATTTGATCCATGGCCAAAGTATGAACATTGTCTCAAAATTATGAATGTTGGCTCCAAAGTCAGTACATCAGCTCCAAGGTTTCAATGTCACCTTTAAAGTCTGAACGTTGGCCCTGATGGTTTGAAGGTCAACTCATTAGGGGAGTTTTGAGGTAAAAAATGGGCCTCAAAACAAATAATGTACCATAAAAATTCACTTTATAAAAACCAATAGGATTCAAGATGATGATGTCAACCATAAGGGTAAAATTTGTAAAACAAATTGGAGGGAAAAAGAAAAAAAACTACTTTTTTCTTATCGTTTTTTTGACATATCTCCCTAACGGTTTACCCAAATTTCAAGTTTGGGCACTCGTTGGATGCGGATTTTAATTCCGCATCCAACCCATACCCACACTGCATACTTCTGAGGCACCCACGACATGAAAAAATGAAAGTTTCAATAAAAAAAAACGTTTTTTTATTGAAACTTTCATTTTTTCATGTCGTGGGTGCCTCAGAAGTATGCAGTGTGGGTATGGGTTGGATGCGGAATTAAAATCCGCATCCAACGAGTGCCCAAACTTGAAATTTGGGTAAACCGTTAGGGAGATATGTCAAAAATACAATAAGAAAAAGTAGTTTTTCTTTTTCCTCTGTAAAATTTAGAACTCTTATTTTATTATTTCCCTTAGGAGGCCCATTTTAGACCTCAAAACTCCCTTAATGTGGATGGTTTGAAGGACAACCTCTTGTCTGAACCTTTGGTACCTTGAATATGGATCTTGGCATTAGCCTAAAACTAGCAAAGAGCCCTTCCAACATTGGCCTCAAAGTTCCATGCCAGTTTTGTCTTCCTCCAACTTTCTCCATAATGATTTGCATTCTTAGTCAAGCAAGTTGTAGCACCTCTTAGAAATTTCAAACAATAATCAAGCAGAGGAGGAGGACGAAGTTCGAGCCACTTTCGGATATTTGGCTCTCTGACTTACTCTCACGTCCCCTCAGAGAGGAGGACGAAGTTCGAGCCCACCGCAGAGAGAGGCATCTTTGTGGGTTACGACGAGACTTCGAAGGCATATCGAATTTACATTCCTGGCCAGAGGCGAGTTGTAGTTAGGTGGGAAGTAAAGTTTGATGAGGAGAGGGCCTTCAGGAAGTCGAGAGAGATAGAGCACGGGAAGACACCAGCTCCCACACCTCAGTTGGTACAGGCTTCTTCGATACAGGTTACAGGTCCACAGGTTTCTGGGGTGACTGGATCACTTGGTACAGGCACAGGTTCTACAGGGTCAGTGGTTCAGATTACAGGTACAGGGACAGGTACAGGGACTGCCACAGGTTCAGGATCACCGGTTTCTGGCTCACAGATTGCAGGGTCTTCTGGGACTAGTTCATCAGCTACAGGTCCTAGGGGTGGTAGACCTCATGCTTCTGTCACATCCTCAGAGGAGGATACACCAGGTTCAGAGGAGTCTTCAAGGAAGAAGAAGCCCAAGTGGCTTCAGGACACCTTGAAGGAAGCGGAGGCATTTGGTAGACCTCAGGAGCAGATTAGGACGATTTTTGAGCCAGATAGATATGGGACAGCCCTTGTTGCGAGTCTTCGTGACTCTGCGCCTTCTACTTATGAGGAGGCTTCTCAGCATCAGGTGTGGAGAGATGCCATGATGGAAGAGTACCATTCCATCATGAAGAATGATGCTTGGGAGATTGTACCGAGGCCTGAGGGGAAGTCAGTTGTGACTTCCAAGTGGCTCTACAAGGTCAAGCATGCAGCAGATGGCAGTGTAGAGAAGTTCAAGGCTCGGTTTGTGGCTAGGGGGTTCTCATAGGTTGAGGGAGTCGACTATGATGAGACTTTTGCTCCAGTGGCTCGGTATTCCTTCATCAGGGCAGTGATATCGATTGCAGCAGAGATGGGTTGGAGGATCCACCAGATGGATGTGAAGACCGCATTTCTCAATGGTCTTCTGCAGGAGGAGGTGTATTTGGAGCAACCACAGGGATTTGAGACACATGGGAGAGATTTGCATGTTTGCAAGCTTAGGAAAGCCTTGTACGGTCTGAAGCAAGCTCCCAGAGCTTGGTACTCCAGGATAGATGCATATCTGATTTCGATGGGATTCCAGAAGAGTGAGGTTGATCCCAACCTATACTACATTGTGGTTGGTGGAGATCCGCTCATTCTTCTGCTATATGTTGATGATTTATTTATCACTGGAGATGAGCGTCTTATTGCTCTGTGCAAGAGAGATCTTGCAGCTGAGTATGAGATGACAGATATTGGGCTGATGCATTACTATTTGGGGATGGAGGTATGGCAGGAGCCAGGACATATTTTCCTAGGACAGGGGAAGTATGCTGCAGAGATTCTGAAGACTTTTCGGATGGACGACTGCAGGCCCATGTCTACACCCATGATCACCAACTTGAAGCAACTTCATGCTTCAGATGGTAAGTTGGTGGATCCCAAATTATATCGTCGGCTCATCGGATCGTTGATGTATTTGGTCAACACCAGGCCAGACTTGTGCTTTGCAGTCAACACTCTTAGCCAGTTCATGGTGCAGCCTAGGAGTGTACACTGGAGTGCTGCAAAGCACATCTTGAGATACCTTGCAGGGACGGTGGATTATGGTCTGGACTACAGGGGTTCAGGTGGAGTTAGTTTGATTGGGTTCACATATTCAGACTGGGCAGGTTGTGTGAGGGACCGGAAGAGCACTTCCGGTTGCTGTTTCAGCTTGGGCTCGGTAGCAGTGTCGTGGTTCAGCAGGAAACAGAAGTCCGTTGCATTGAGTTCTGCTAAGGCTGAGTATATGGCAGCCAGTTAGGCGACTTGCGAAGCACTGTGGCTTCGCAAGCTATTGGTAGATTTATTTGATCAGCAGCTGAGGCCTACGGTGATTTATTGCGACAATCAGAGTTGCATTCAGCTCTCTGGGAATCCAGTTTTTTATGACAGGTCAAAGCACATTGAGATCAGATACCACTTCATCCGGGACTACGTTCAGAGAGGAGCAGTTGAGCTACGGTACATATCCACTGATCAGCAGGTTGCAGATGTCCTAACGAAATCTTTGGGGAGGGGGAAGTTTGTCTTCTTCAGAGATAAGTTGGGAGTGGTGCGGAACTCCTTCCTCGGTAAGAGGGAGTGTTAGTTTTGTACCTTGGACGAGTTCCCCTAGTGATGTTAGCCTAAGTCACTAAGAAAGGGGTGATGGGACCCTCACATTAATTAATCAATTAATGAGACTTTATGTCTAAAGTCACTTTTGTCCAAAGTTATAAAGTGAGTGAGTAATAATTAATTAAGGGATTTAATTAATGTGATTTCACTCACATCAAATCTCAGCCATTGATTAGATTTAATCTACACCATTGGTTTAAGATTCCTTTAGGGATTGGACAAAAAGGAGGGAGGCTGGAATACCTATTTCATTATTGAGTTTGTGAATGAGAGAGCACGAGAGTCTGAAGGAGTAGAGCTAGGGCGTAGGTACTGAAGCATGACTGCAAATTTCAGGGCACGAGTTTCCAGGTTCGGGTCCCAGCATTAGCTCAGATTTCGAGGCATAGCTTCCAGGCATTTATTATCAGTAGGTTGAATAGGAACAGCAGCTGTCATCTCCAGCATTGAACCCGTGATCATCCTGTGCAGCAACAGATTCATTAACACGCAGTTTGAGGAAGAATGGGGCTCAGTTTTCAAGTACCTTCCCATTGCTGAAGCACACAGCTCGAGACAGCAAACCCTGGTTCAAATCTTGAGGTATGTTGTATGTATTTAATGAATACTCTGCTGCACGGTTTCCTGAAGTGACTGGCACTGTTCTGGCCGGTTCAAACAGTCACTTCTGATAAGGTTCTGAAGGTGGCACAAGCCCAGAGTTCGTGATAAAGTCTGCAGTGATTTCGAGGGTGTACTTGGCACTAAATTCGAGGTACAGTAGAGCACTGAATTCTAGATGGATAAGGCACTGTTTGAAGGAGATTACAGTATTAATAACAGACTGTAATTTGCACATAGTTTGAGACTGTTCTGCACAGAGTTCGAGGCAGTCTGAGGGTGCAATCTTTCTGGGTGAAGATAAGTTATATTTTCACTGTAATTCTGTTTAATCTTTTGCTGCTGAAGAAATAATAAATACCTCTCTCTCAACTGGTTTTCCCCGTGGGGGTTTTTCCAGGGCTCGATTTGGCCAAAAATCCTTGTGTCAAATTTATGTGTGAATGTTGTGAATTAATTTGCAGCCTGTTAATTGTTTTTTAATTGTGTGTTTACTGTCAAGTCTATTGCATTAAGTAACCTACAGCCAATGCAAAATAGGCTGTAGGTGAAAACCACCAAAACTTGGCATTAAACCAGCAGGCAGTTGAAGGCAGAATTTCTACATAAAAAGAGTTGAGAAGGAAAAAAAGGCGGCGCATAAGGTTATTTCGAGAAGCAATTCAGTTGAGAAGACAAGAGAGGCTCAGTGCATGAGCAAGGGCACACTTCTGAGAGAGAGGGGGCACATTCCAAAAACTCTCCAATGAAGACTCTCGATGATAGTAATGGCATGTATGAACTATTGCCAATCACATTAAATGTTGAAAAGTTAACTAGGAAAAGTGTTGGACCCTTAACCTTGCTTCATGCGGAAGCAAAACTCTTTTTTAAGTTTACATGCGGAAAATGCATGCATGCATTTTTAATGCGGAAGTGTAATTTTGCATGAAACCCTAAAAAGGTAATCAAACAATAAAAAGAGTTGAGAAGGCAAAAAAAGGTGGCGCATAAGGTTATTTCGAGAAGCAATTCAGCTGAGAAGACGAGAGGCTCAGTGCATGAGCAAGGGCACACTTCTGAGATAGAGGGGGCGCATTCCAAGCAGAGAGAGGGCGCAGATCTGAGATAGAGAGGGCACACTACATCTGGAAATCAGAGAGGGTGGATTGATCGGTTGCAGAGATTGTTTCTGAGAGGGCGAATTCATCAGTAGTGATAGAGAGGGAGAATTGCAGAGAGCGTGATTTGCAGTAGTGGAAGAGGGAGTGAATCCCAAGGTAGCCTGAAGGAAGAGGGGGCGCAAATCCCAAGGAGGGTCTTCAGTAGGGATCAAGTAGGAAATCCAAGGCTCATATTTCTGAGATAAGTTTGTGTGAATGCTGTGTATAAGATCTATGTACTTATTCTGAAAGATAATAAAATATTTCTACTCTCTCTCATTGGTTTTCCGACAAGGGTTTTTCGAGGGTCACATTGACCAAATTTTTTTGTGTCTATGTTATATGTGTGATTGCTATTGATTAAAAGAGTAAATAGATCTCATGTGTTTCCAGTTATAGATTATTGTTTATGCTTATCTGTTATCCAGGCGACAGGATTGGGCTGGGCATTAAACATATGTACTAGAGAGACTTGAAACCAAGTTGGGATTTGCGATTTATGGAAAATTTACATGGTATCAGAGCCAACACTTTGAAGGCAGTAAATCATTTTTTTCAGGTATTTTCAGGGGAGAGGGCGTAGATTTGAGATAGAGAGGGCGCACTTCATCTGGAGATCAGAGAGGGTGGATTGATCAGTTGTAGAGATTGTTTCTGAGAGGCGAATTCATCATCAAAGATAGAGAGGGAAAATTGCAGAGAGGGTGATTTACAACAGTGGAAGAGGGAGCGAATCCCAAGGCAGTCAGAAGGAAGAGGGGGCGCAAATCCCAAGGAGGTCTTCAGCAGGGATCAGGTAGGAAATCCAAGTCTCAGATTTCTGAGATAAGTTTGTGTGAATGTTGTGTATTAGATCTATGTACTTCTTCTGAAAGGTAATAAAATACTTCGAGTCTCTCTCACTAGTTTTGCCACAAGGGTTTTTCTAGGGTCACATTGACCAAAAACTTTTGTGTCTATGTTATATGTGTGATTGCTATTGATTAAAAGAGTAAATAGATCTCACATGTTTCCAGTTATAGATTATTGTTTATGCATATCTGTTATCCGAGCAATATGATTGGGATGAGCATTAAACATATGTATTAGAGAGACTTGAAACCGGGTTGGGATTTGAGATTTATGGAAAATTTACATGGTATCAGAGGCAACACTCTGCAGGAAGAAAATCAGTTTTTTTTTAAGGTATTTTCAGGAGACCGGGAAGAAGGGAAAACAACGAGGTTGATTTTTTCCAGCGAGCAGGAATTTTTTTTCTAGGCGGTAGGTATAGTGCATACAACCGCATAAACAGGTCCAAAAAGAAATTTTTGCAGGTGATTATTTTTTGGGAGAAAAATTCTGTTTTTAAATCCATACATGTGTACGAATCCGTACAGTTCGTACAGATAGACCATACAACAAGCAAAAAATTGCAGAAAATTTCTTTTTTTCAAAATTTTGGGCAGAAACTGAAATTTCTTGGTTTGGGTTTAAAACCGAAAATTTTGCAATTTGTATGGTTATGCATCTAGCCATATGATGGGAATACAAGAAGTGTTCCTCAGGTTTTCAGATACAAGCTCACGCATGTAATGGAAGGAGTTGGTGGGTTGGATTCTAACTCGAGTCAGGAGGTTCTATGAAGGTGGAAAGAGGGATGCATGTACCAGAGCTGAAAGATTTTCCCTCAGTATCAGCTCTAGAGGATGAGGAATATAGTGTGGTGTTCCGGGATGGACATAGGTTTCTATATTCAAAGAGAGCAACCTTGGATGTAGTGGTGAGGCATGGCATCATACAAGGAAAGTTGTACAGGTTGTTGAGCAAGCCTGTAAGTGGGTCTAGGGAGATCTTGGATGCAGTTTTAGCGTCAAAGATAGAGATAGTGCGAGATGCAGAAGATGGGTGACAAACTTCTTCTAGTACTGTTAGAGGACACGACATTGCAGGATGTTCAGGAGTGCGAGATTCCTTGGAGCATGTGACTGGCATAGGTGTTGAGTTTGAAGCCCAGGACAGGTAGCGGGACGAGTTCCAAAGTCAGAGGGATCTGCTACAACAGACAACGTGATGGGTCTACAGAGTGATCTTGGTGGAGGTGTCAGAAGTACCTTCCTTGTTAAGAGGGAGTATTGAAATTTGTAGCTCAGATAGGTACTTCTATAGTGGCTATGTAGAAGTTGTACAAAAGATTCTCTTTAGACATTAATTTTGTAAAGTGAGTTTATAAAATTAAATTGACTTTTGTATTTAATGATAAAGTGACTTTGTAATAAAGTTGGGTCACTTAAGTGATCTCAATGAAAGATTGAGTCGTGACAGTTAGATCATGCAAGGCAAGATTTAATCTTGGCCATTGAGATCTAGGGTTAGGGTTTTATCATTAAAATTTATTATAAAAGGAGATCTAGGGAGAGGGTTTCAAAATACAATCTTTGGAGAGAGTCTCAAGATTGGTGTGAGAGGCACATTGCGTGAGAGTGTGTGAGAGGCACATTCACTTGAGAAAGAGATTTTCTCAAGTAGAAGTGTATCATTTCATCATAAGAAGATTCAGGGATTGAGGAGGCAACCTGAAGCAGAACTAGTGTAGCAGATTGGGACTGTGAGTTTTATCAGTCAATCAGGTTTCCGTGATTGTAATGTCTGAATGGTTCTTTGAGATTGAAATTGAAAGATACACTTGAATGCTGGTTTTCCCAAATTGGGTTTCTACGGTAAAATACTTGTGTCAAATGGTGTGATTTTCTATATAATTTCCGTTGTGCATGTTGAGTTAAGATTCCAATGTGTTTTTAGTTATCATTTTCAGTAGTTAATGGTTGAATGTAATTGTTGAGGGTTAATAAATGATTGAGACTATTAATTGAGTTTGGAATAAGGAAAATTTAACATTAAAAATCGAAGATCTTGCTTCCTTCCACCCTCATTATGTGCAACCGCCCTTATTACATGCAAAAAAACCAAAGAGAAGAAGAGCTTTGGAAACCAAGCAAAGAGGGAACATTCCTAGTAATCCCACCATCCAAAACTCTATATTATGCCACCATTGAATCCACTAGCTTGAGCCGCCAATTGGGTTCACCTCAATTTCGGAGTAAGAGCACTAGTTACACTCCCATTTTGTTATTTTTCTAAATAATCAAGAAACAAACATGGTTAGAACTAAATGGACTCATGTAAAACGATATGCTTTTATTATCATGAAGTCATTGAATACATTGACATTGAATCTCTTTTAGAGAGTTCATAAGTGATTGTATAACCTAACTGCCTAATTTAACTACTTTTTATTAATAATCATATTAATGACAATTAATCATGATGGCTAGTCATTTTTACAACTTGACTTTATTACATTATTGAAGCCTTATACTCTAACATCCCCTCTTAAGGCCACAATACTAATTATTAAAAATTTGATTCTTCTTAAGTAGCTTCTCTTTGAAAACAATTCCTAAACCAGGTAGAGCTCCATTAAGCTGCCTTGTAACCCTTGTAAAGATGTCGTTACCGAGTCAAATTCCCTAATTCCCAGATTCCACCTCCCTGAAATCCTAAATTACAAATCTCTCAAATTATTGGACAACCATCCATGTTGAGCTACATCCACAGTGCTCCATCTAGCTATAGTGACCCTCGTAAGTATATAATTCCCAAGATTCACAAACTCCCAAACTATTTTGGTAGCGATATCCTGAGCTTCATCTACACTAGATCCTGTTATCACACAACTTGTAGTTGTCCCTAAAGGTATCCCATCCAGGATGGTAGAGGTGTTGGACAACTAAAGAGCTAACCTAAGGCTTGCCACGGTTCCCAATGCAAGTGGGTGTCACGATAACCGAGGCACCCTTCACTTTAGATCAAGAAGAATCAAGATCAAGGGGGAAACCCTAGCCAATCTATGAAGACTAGCTAACCCAAAGACTCCTAGGGAAATGTGAAAGTTATGCAAGGAGATCAATGGTACAAGATCTTAGATCTAGAAAGATAAGTGGACCCAAGGAGGTTAGGGCTTGGTTGAGAGGCTTAAGCAATGGACAAATGAGTCAACCAAGTGTTTGATTAAGGCCACTTAAGAAGTTAAACAAGTAGATCCAAGAATGAGCTAATGCATTACCCAATGACCCAAGTGGGGCACAACCCTCAAAATGAGGAATGGGGCCCATAAGGTGAAAATCAATGGGGTAAAGCACTAGGGGTAGGTTTTGAGGGATGATCTATCCAATGAAGCAACAATATCAACTACCCACGTACTAGAACCTAGCAAAAGGCCTCCCTCAAGGAATGCGACTTCCCTTGGAGAGACCAACGTGCCTCGGGAAATGGGCCAAATGGAGTCCAATAACCACCAAACTATAGATCGGGATTGCCATGAATATTATTAAGGTGGGTTTTAAATTTTATACCCAAGAGCATGCTAGATCCGAGTAGATCTAAAAAATGTAAAATGAGGGTTTTAATTATGAGGTTTTATGAGACCAATAGGATGGAGAACAAACAAAATGGATACATACCTTGTAGATCTTACCTCAAAAGCTTGCGGCTACCTTGCACATAGATGATCCTTGCCCCTAGTTACAATTCCAAGCTAGATCCAAGTGATTCCAAGCATAATCGTCCAAGCCCTAGGCGGAGAGATGCCCCATTCAACCTGTAAATCAAACTACAAAATGTTAGATTTGATCCACAAATCAATGAGATCTAAGCATGTCATGTCAAAGAAGTAATCAATGGAAAAATCACAATTGAAAAACTCCCTCAAGATGAAGACGTCTTGCCCAAGGGGGATGTGAGAAACCCCTACAATCTTCCCTTCAAGCAAGTCACACTCTTAGCTTCAACCAATTCGGCCTCCTTCAGTAGATGTCGAATTCACCTGTTACAAGCAAAGATGTCTAAAAGCAAAGATACATAAGCATGTACAAGAGCAACCCAATCAAAGCCAAGAAGAAGATCTCCAAAAATAGTATTTTATTCCAAGTTTTCCAGAGCCCAAAGGTGCCTTTACAATAGGGGGGTCTCCTCCTTAAATAGGATGAGGAAGACCAAAACCCTAAACCACTTTTGAAAACTAGTGGTTGAGATCAAAAGATATAATAATGTAATCAATGACTAAGATGAGTCAACATAACAATAGACATGGATCACTCAAATAGAGGATGATGTCATGGCTAAAAAGCCTCTAGGAGGGGTGACGTCATACATGGGGGTGGCTAGATACATAAGAGCCACAACATAAAGACATGGACATGTGACTAGGAGCACAGGGTGGGGCTAGGAGGTATTATTCCCCTTCACTAGCATGACCCCATGGCACAATAATATAAAATATGACTCAATGAGATGTCCAAGTATACAAATGATCAAATCCAGTTCCCATCATCAGAGAGAGAAATATAATAAAAGAGCTCCTGTAGCCCATGTGGACCCCACTGACTGATGCCAACTGATCTGGAAGAAGGGGAATACACCATGGATGATCTTTGAGCAGACCAAGTGCCAAAACCTTGCCTGAATTTCCCAAATCGAAATCCTCAATGACCTTTTTATTCCATTTTTTAATCCTCCTAGAAACCCTCAAGCTGACCAAAACTGTCTCCGGAGTGCTTACACTGTCAAACTGAGTGTACCATCATGTCTGGAAGGGGGGTAATATGGTAGAAACAAGTGGCTGGACCACCCCCTTTCTCTATAGCGCCCTAGGCAACGACTTGCCTCCAATGCTCCTGCTGGACAAGCCACATCAGCATGCCCAAACTGGACAATAGGTGGAAAACTGCTAATATCATGCCATAGAGTGACCGGAACTGAAAGATAAGTGTCTCAATGGATCCAGAAGACCCAAATCCACTAGAGATGAGTACTCATACACCTCATGATAACCCGTGGGGTCATCTGTAGGGTCCACAATACCCGGACAATGTAAAATATGATGATCTGGAAATAATAATAAAAATGACCAACTGCATCAATCATCATCTAGAGCATATATCCAACATATGGAATCATCAATAGGTGCATGTGGGACCATAAATCAACATCATAAAGCATAGGTGGTCCATCTCATCAAGAATCCTAAGAATGACCATGGTCAAACTATGTTTTACTAGGTCAAAATATAACCAAAGACTAGATTATAACAAATGACTAAGACATGTTCCTTTAACCGTATTCACAACTTAACTTAAATTATAAACATCAATCAAGTGGCAGTTAATACATAGATATCCAATGTTATTTATAACTTACTTGCACCAAAGCTTTAAAGACATACTTCATACAATGGACATGGCCTAACTGCTAGCATAGGGTGAAGGCTAAGGACAAGGCTAGGTAGAAGGGATGACTTGACCAACTTAACTAAGTGAGACTTTGGACAAGGGAAAAGGGGAGCTACACACTGTGCTGGACATAATAAACAAAGGGAATGGCGGTGCCTCACAAATAGATAAGTTGTTTAGAGAGTGCTTATTCAACCTTGGCATCATGTCTACATCAAGTTGATCCAAGTTCATTAGGATCATTCATTTCATTTCCATGGCCAACAGTCTTTAGATTTGGCATACATTTAACCACTGCTTTTTATTTGGCCTTTCATTTATAACATTTTGAGGTCAGCAATCTTTAGATTTCGCATACATTAACCATTGCGTTTTAGATCTTTTTATTTGGACCCTTCATGGGGTATTTTAGCATTTCATTGCTTTAGCCCTTTTTCATTGTGATGATAATCATAGTTTTACATTTCATTTATTTCCATGGGATTTCATAAGAGATTTGCAATAATTTCCATATAAGTAGTACATGTGCTTCAAGTTTTAGCCAACAACATCTCATGTGACTAGGGAGAATTCCGCAATCTAAACCACACATCGGGGCAACCGACTAGAATGATAAAGGCATAAAATCCAACTCACCAAAGGCAAGTTCTGTCACCAACTCAGAGCTGAAACACAAAACAAACGTGGATGCTATCCAACACAGAGGTAGAAGCGAGGAAGTCCTCCATATCAAAAGTCAAGAAGGCAAGTCAAGGTGAAAACCAAAACAAGGAAGGTCATGGATGGATGGAGTCAAGTGAATGTGGTGCCTAAGCTAGCAAACATAAATGTCAGGAAAGACTATGTCCATGCTCATAGGAGGGTAATTATAACCAATGAGTATAGTCAGTAAACCTTTAAGTGCAAGTAATACATCCAATTCATTATTTAAATCCAACCAAAATAGTTCATTTCATTTATTTAAATAATACTGCTACATCATGAGTTATATACCAAGTCAATGCTATAAAGATGACTAAAACAACAAGATAATAATCAATGTTAACAATCACAAGTCTAATGGTCATATCACTATATATCACATCATCTAGAACCAATGAAACACTGCTGCAACAATAACATCTGGAACTCTGGGCACTGAACTGAATCTGTATGGAACAAAAGGTCATATCGGTCATCAAATCTAAGCTCTCAAGGCTCAGCCTTGGCACAAGGTGTACACACCGTCTGATATAAGCTGCTCTGATGTGTAAGTGATCATAAATGATGTTGCTCATCATAACTGATCTCTGTAAAGGCAAAGCTCTGAAAAGTGCAGATATCTACTCAACAAGAATAGTAGCCCAGCTACTATGGTGTGATAACATCTGGCTCCAATTGGGACAAGTGCTCTAAGGGAGAGAGCGCTTGAGAACCTCAGAATCTCTGGTCTCGAACTGCTCTGCATCAATCTTCAATCCAACACTCACCATCTTTTGCTTTTAGCTTTATTTTGCACCTGTATCTACACTCATGGCCACTAAAATACCACGTGATGTATGTATGGGATAAAATATAAAATAAATGCTGAAAATGAAATCTATTCTATAGCAGAAACTGAAATGCATAAAGGAAATACTAATCTAACACAACATGTAAATTTTATTAATTTTACTGTGCAGGAGGAAGGAAGGCTTTTGAAAAAGGCACACTCAACTCACTTGACACAGAAGAATTACAAGCACTCAAAACTCAAGGAAGCTTTAATTACTTTCAAGTTTTATTAATATGCATGCAGGAGATGAGAAAAGCTTAGGAAGGAGCAAGAATCAACTCAATCAAACAACTCAACAAAGGAAAAAGTACTCATAAGAAAACTTAAAGGATCATAAAAAAGTGAAAAGCAAAGAAAAACTCGCAATACTCATCATTCAAAAAAAGCAAAAGGCACACAAATCCTACTGCTTAAGCAAGCTTATTCGAAGACCTACCTATTCTAAACAAGCAAGAGGAGTCTCATCCCAAAGGGACAAGGGGGTAGTAATGTTTCAACAATACCCCATTTACCGGCAACTCTAATTCATCCCAATCCAACATTTCTAACCAAACTGAACCTTTTCCTGCTATTCTGTTTACTCGATAAGGCCCCATCCATATTTTCTCAAATTTTCCATGATTTCCTGGCTTTTCTTTGTTCTTATCCCAAAGCAAGACTATATCACCTATCCCAAAAATGACATTTCTACTTCTTTGATCAAAAGTTCCTTTCACTCTTTCTTGCTTTAGAACCATTTTATTCCATGCTTCTCTTCTAGTTTCATCCAGCTCCACCAATTTTTCAATTCTTGCTTGCATGGCTTCCTGTTCTGAGGAACATTGTTGTAAAAGCTCAAAAACAGGGATTTGAAGGTTTATGGGAAGCCTACAGTTTTGCCTGTATACACTCTCAAAAGGAGCATTGCCCACTATGCTTTTAACAGTTGTTCGATCTGCCCAAAGGGCATACTTAAGCTTAACATCCCAGGTCCTCTTGTTTTCACCAATCATTCTTTTTAAAAGTCGGATTAGGTTCTTGTTGCTTGATTCTGCCAATCCATTTCCTTGTGGGTAATAGTTAGAAGAATGAGATAGAGTGATTCCATGATTGGAGCAAAAAGTTGACATTTCTTCTTTGCTAAAAGCTTTTGCATTATCCGTTGTGATTTTTAAAGGGCAGCCATACCTAGAGACTATGTACTCTTCCAAAAACTTAACCACAACTTTTGCAGTTCCTCTCTTAGTTGGGATCACCTCAACCCACTGGGTAAAGTAATTTGTGCAGGTTAAGATGTATTTATATCCCCCAGAAGAACTAGGGTCTACTGGACCCACAAAATCCATTCCCCATTGTTGGAAAGGTGCTTCTACAATGACTGGGGTTAATGGTAGGACAGGAAACCTAGGTTTTCCTGAGTAGAATTGACATTCTTGGAAGGTTTTGACAAAAGCGTGCACATCCTTGAATAAAGATGGCCAATAATACCCAACGCGCATGATCTTAGCAGCTGTAGTTCTGGGTGCATAGTGTCCTCCACATAATCCAGAGTGCATTTCACTTATGATTCTTTGGGAATCATCATGGTTTACACATTTTGCACAATTCCATCTGGATTTTTCCATCCCAAACCATCTTCTGTTAACATATATTTAGATGCCTTTAACCTCAAAGCTCTTCTTTGGTGGTCTAAAAGATGATCAGGACAGGACAGGTGTTTAAGATAGAAAATGATGTCCTTGTACCACTCATGGTTTTCATCAATATAGAGCACCATAGCATTTCCAATACTTACCTCTTCGTGACTCGTTTGATCCTTTGCATCAGTTAGAAGTTGGGCTAATCCTTGACCTTTGACTATCTTGATTGGCTTAATTTCAATGTCATGTTCCTGAATTCTAGAAATCCAATTCCCTCTAACCCCTATGCCATCATGCTGAGACAACACATCTTTGACTGCTTGATATGGAACGTAAGCTAAAATTTTAGAGTACCCTATGTATGTCCTGAAATGTTTCAAAGACTTTACTAAAGCATAGGCTTGTTTTTCGGTGGTTGTATAGTTTAGCTCGGCATCTCTAAGGTTTTTACTCATGAAAGCGACAGGTTGCTCATGATTGTTTTCATTTTTCTGCAATGAATAACCAACTATAGTGTTCTTAGAAGCATATGAGTAAATTAAGAACTCCTTGTTATAGTCAGGGCATACTAGGACGGGGGCAGATGAAATATCTTTCTTTAAAGATTAAATGACTCATTACATTTCTTGTCCCAGACAAACTTCACATCCTTTTTTAATAAGGCATTCAAAGGTTTGGCCAATTCAACCAAATTGGGAATGAACCTTCTTACAAAATTTATCTTTCCGAAAAAGGACCGTAATGAACTAACGTCTTCTGGAAGGGCTTGTTATCACACAACTTGTAGTTGTCCGTAATGGTATGCCATCCGGGATGGTAGAGGAGATGGACAACTAAAGAGGTGACCCAAGAGATGCCACGGTTCTCAATGCAAGCTGGGAGTCACGACAACCGAGGCACTCTTCGCTTTAGATCTTTGCAAGACAAGATCAAGGGGGAGACCCTATAGCCAATTGACAGAAGATTAGCCAAAGCAAAGGTTCCTAGGGAAATGTGAGAGTTGAGTTACGGAAACCATTGCAAGCTTAGGTGGACCCAAGAATTAAAGTATGTGATTGAAGAGGCTTAAGAAGTGACAAGTGTTTCAACCAATGTATGAGTTGGGCCACCTAGGGGGATCAAAAAGATAGATCTAGTACCATGAAATACACAAGTGGGACCCACTTCCTTAAAATAGGGAAAATGGTCCAAGATGGGTCCACTTGGTCAAAATTAATGGGAGATGGTACAATAGGGGCTCTATGATGTGGATCTATGGATTGACCAAGAATTGAGAGCACCCAAATGCGGGATCTAGGAAAAGCCACTAACCCCAAGAAGTGCGAATTACCCCAAGGAAGACTAGTGCCTTAGATCAAGGGCCAAATGGAGTCGGATGTCCACCAAAATGTAGATCAGGGTAGTCAAGGTACAAAGCAAGGTGGGTTTTGAAGATCAAAAGCATCCAATGGCTAGATCTCAGTAGATCTGAGATTGAAAATGCATCACCCAATGACCCATGTGGGGCACAACCCTCAAAATGAGGAATGGGGCCCACAAGGATAAAATCAAAGAAGTGAAGCACTAGGGGTAGGTTATCAAGTGAGAAGAGTTCAAATCAAGTGGGATCTCACCTACCCATGTCTTGGAACTAGCAAAACTCACCCAACCAAAGAGTGCGACCTCACCCAAGGAAAGCTAAGTGCCTTGAAAAATGTGTCAAATGAAGCCCAATCCACACCAAACTCTAGATCCGAATTGCTGTGGATACTATAGGTGGGTTTTCAATATCTTTCCAAAAGCCAAGCTAGATCCAAGTAGATCTAAGAAAAACAAAAATGAGGGTTTTGATTTTAAGGGTTTTACGACAAATTAAGAAGAATGGATGGATCTAGGTACATACCTTGATGAACTTACCTCAATTGCTTGTGGCCACTTTGCAAATTGATAGCATTCCCCTGTGTATATTCAAGAGTGAGATCCAAGTGCTCCAAGCCAAAACGTCCTTCTCCAATGAAGCCAAATCATCCTCCTCTTACAAGACAAGATCAAGTGAAACAAGCCAAGTAAGAAAATTATGAAAATGATGGAAAGATGTAATAGAAAGCATCAACTATGTCACAAAGATACAATAATGATACTCCTTGTCACCAAGATCAACTCAAGAGAGAGTATGTGGATCCCTCCAACAATAACTCTCTTCAAATCGTCCTCCTCTCCACCAATTCGGCCTCCCTGCAAGAAAACGACGTGTAGCCCCAAGATCCACAATGATACATAGAAGAGATACTGTATATTCAAAGTGCAAAAGAATCTACAAGACAAGAGAAGTATGCTCCAGAAAGAAGTATTTTATTCCAATATTCAAGAGCTCCAAAGGTGAGCTATACAATAGGGGGTCTCCTCCTTATATAGGATAATAAAGACCAAAACCCTAGATCTCAAAACCACTTTACAATACATGAAGATGGGTGGTTGAGATTAAAAGATCTCATAATCTAATCAATGGCAAAGATGAGCCAATACAATATAACACATGGATCACTCAATACAAAGGTGATGTCATAGCTAGGAGATACAAAGTGAGGGTGACGTCATCCTCTAGAGGGGGCAAAAGTACATGGGCCCACCTCATATGACATGGACATGACTCATAAAGCTCATGGTGGGGCTAGGAGGCATCAATCCTTACTAGCTCATCCCCATGGCACAATAATATAAAATAATATGTCCAAATAATACAAATGATCAAAATTTGTCCTCAAAATCTGTGAGAGACATCCAGTAAAAGGCCTCCTGTGGCCTCTGTGGACCCCACTGACTGATGAAAATTGGCTGGAAGATGGGGGGTTCACCCTGGAAGACCTTTGTGAAGACCAAATGCCAAAACCTTGCCTCAATTGCCCAAATCGAATTCCTCAGTGACCCTTTTATTCCATTTTTAACTTGCCTCGGTAACTGTGAAGCTGCTGAAACTGCCACCTAGGGCACCTGCACTGTCAAACTGAGCCCACCAGGCTCTCCAAAAGGGGGGTAAAATGGTAACATCAAGTGGTTCGACCACCCCCTCCTCATACAGCGCCCTAGGTGAATTGGCCTCTCATGGCACCTGCTGGTCAGGCTGGGAAAACAGCCCCAAATCTGGTCAACAAGTGGAAAACTGCATCTATCACTATCAGAAGTGCCCGGAACTGAATGATAAGTGTCTCATTGGATCCAAAAGACCCAAAACTACCAAGAATGTGTATTCATACACCATGGGTTGCCCTGATGGGCCAACTGTAGGGTCCACCATATATGGATAGTGCATAATTTGATAATCTGTAATAATAATAAAACCTACTGAACTGCATCAATCACCATCTGAATCATATGTCCACCATATGGTACCATCAATAAGAGTATGTGGGACCATCAATCATCATCCATAAACATATATGGCCCACATCATCACGGATCCCAAGAATGACCATAGTGAAACTAGGTTTGACTAGGTCAATCTACAACCAAGGATAAATCATATCAATAGACTAAAACATGTTCCTCTAATCATACTCACAGCTTAACTTAAAGTATAAACATCATTCAGTGGCATTAATCATGTTTGCATATTCCATTGTTATTTATTTTTTTTACTTGCACAATAGCTTAAATGACAGACTCACCCATTGGACATGGTCTAACTACTAGCTAAGGATGAAGGCTAGGAACAAGGCTGGGTCAAGGGATGACTTGCCTAACTCAACTAAAGGAAACTTTGGACTGGGAGAGGGGGAAGCTACACTCTATGCTGGAAAAGTAACACGGGGAAGGGCTGTGCCTCACAAATGGATAAGTTGTTTAGAGAGTGCTTATTCAACTTAGGCATCATGTTTACATCAAGTTGATCCAAGTTCATTAGGATCATTCAATTTCATTTCATGTCCTTTTTGGCCTACATAACCCTTCAGATTTCAGGTGCGCTAAGAAGCACAACTAATTGCAGCTTGCATCCAGGGCATGTTTATAAGGTCAGCAATCGTTTAGATATAGAGTTTAAGAACCATTGCTTTTTGGACCTTTCTTATACTCTTCGAGGAGTATTTATAGCGTTTCATTGCTCTTGCCCTTTACTCACGTGTGTTAAGAAACACATTCTAGAGTTTATAGTTTCCATGGGCGAATTTACACAAGTTTCCATAAGTAGTACATGAGCTTTCAATTTTAGCCAACAACGTCTCAAGTGACTAGGGGGAGTTCGTGCCAGTGCCAAACATCGGGACAACCGACCAGAATGATTTAGGCCTACAATCCAACTCACCAAAGGCAAGTTTTGTTACCAACTCAGAGCCAAGACACTAAACAAACATGGATGCGATCCAACACAGAGGTAATAATAGGGAAGTCCTCAATATCAAAGAGTTAAGAAAGACAAGTCAAAGGTGAAAGCCAAATTGGGAAGGTCATGGATGCATGGAGTCAAGTGAAAATGGTGCCTAAGCTAGTAGACAAATGATGTCAAGAAAGACCATATGTATGCAAGGAGGGTATTAAACCGGTGAGTTTTGTCAAGCAACCTAAATGTGCAAGTAGTATGTCCATTTTATAATTTATAACATCATCAAGATAGTTCATTTTCATTTTACAAAGTTTGCCACATCATGAATCATATACCAAGCTAATGCTGTGAAGATGACTAAAGCAACAAGATAATAATCCATAATCAATTATCAGAAATCCATAGGTCATATCACATCATAATAGTAATCATCATAAACCATCTGAAACACTGCTGCAATAACAACTCTAGGCACTGAACTGAAACTGTATGGAATAAAGGGTCACATCGGTCATCAAATCTGAACTCTCAAGGCTCAGCCTTGGCACAAGGTCTAACATAAGTGTGATAAAATACACTGCTCTGATCATGAGTGATCTCAAAATATAGCCAACACTGTAAAATCCAGGCTCTGAAATGTGTAGATATCTGCTAAGCAAGAATAGTAGCCCTGCTACTATGGTGTGATAACAGGCTATGGCTTGAATCCCCTGCACTCTTTCGGGGTCAATTCTAATGCCTTCCTTAGACACAATGTGTCCTAACAACTTTCCTTCATCAACACCAAAGGTAGACTTCTTAGGATTTAAAGAGATTCCAAACTTTCAACACCTCTCAAAAACTCTCTTTAAATGCTTTATATAATCGCTTCTTTCTTTGGAGAACACAGTCAAATCGTCTTGATAAATCACTATAATTTTGCCAATTAGGCCTTCAAATGCATGGTCCATTGCCCTTTGGAAGGTTGAGCCTGCATTTAAAAGGCCGAATGACATCCTTATATATTCGTATGTTCCCTAAGGGGTAGTGAAAGTTGTCTTTCCACGGTATTCCTTTTTTATTTGGACTTGGTTATAGAAAAACCATCAAGTAAAGATAACACTCCCATGCCAGTCACAGTTTGCAATAAATTCTCCATATTGGGCAAAGGATAATTGTCTTTTAAGGAAGCTTGGTTTAAGTTTCTGAAATCAATACAAATCCTAATTTCCCCACTTTTCTTCCTTACAACCACAGGATTGGACACCCATGTTGTATGCCTGACTAGCCTAATGATACCTGCAGCCAACATCTTTTCCAGTTCCTTTTTTAGTAAGGGAGCTAACTTAGGGTTCACATTACGCAACTTTTGACAGTAGGGTTTAGCTCCTTCTTTGAGAGGAATAGTATGCTCAATAACAGATTGGTCATATATTTTTAAATCATCGTAAGTCCAAGCAAAGACATCCTTGTATTCTTTGATCAATCCTTCATTTTCCTTCTCTCTTCCTTAGAGGCATTTTTCCCTATTTTAATCATTTTTGGGGCACAAGAAGAACCAATATTTATCTCAATGACTTCATCAATTGGTTCAGATCTCCTACCCTTAAACTCATCATGTCTATTGAAGTTTTTCTCTAAAGGAAAAGTGATTTCTGTTATGTCCATGCCCTCTATGGAACTACCCCCTATTTGATCTTCAAAATTTACCATGGGGGTTTGGGAAGCAATCAAGAATTGTATGATTTGAGCATCATCATCAAAAACCTGCCAATAGTCTTGGTTATCGGGGACTGAGGGTTTGAATAAAACTTCAACCTTGCAATTTCTTTGCTTCAAAGGTTCAGAGGCTTGGAGGGTACTGGCTATAACAGATAACTCATCAGCTAGAGTGTTTTGCTCACGTGGGACTGCCTTAATTCCGAAGGCATCAAAACATTGAATGGTGTCCCAAACTGCATTTCTGTAATCTCTAAGTCTATTGTTCTTAGCGGCAAACTGATTCTTAACTTGGGATACAATGAGGTCAGAGTCACCTATGACAGATAAAGACTTAATGTTCCTTTCTCTAGCAATTTCTAATCCCAAAAGCAAAGCTTCATACTCAGCTACGTTATTAGTGCAATCAAACTCCAAGTGAAAAGAAAATAAGCTTTCTTCTCCAGATGTTGAAGTTAAAACAATCCCGGCTCCTGCACCATGTCGGGAATGGGCCCCATCAAAGTGCATCTTCCAAATTTGATCAAATGGGAAAGGATGTTTCTTAACTTCCTCCCAGTAATTTGTCAAAACCATGAACTTCCCAATTTCATCACTTGAATAGATTGCCTTAGTAAACAAGGGTTCTGGTGTCTCTACATGCTCTTGCATAGGTGGTTCATTAAACAAGGTTATAGATGAACCCTTTCCAGTTGGGATTGTAGCATATGTGAGATCCATCTATGCACTTCCTCCTAGTCTTGCTGACCATTCTCTAGACAACAACATTCCCCAGACATCAAGGACATCTAGGACTAGGATGTTCATTGAAAGTTCAATATCGGAACAGGTAGGCAATCTAATAAGCAAATTTTCTATTATCCCAATAGCTTTCACTGTTCTGGAATCCATTCCACACACATTCCTGTAAGGTCTTGTTGGCACTAGCTCAAGTTGTTCCATGACTCTTAGGGGCATAATGTTTACCTCATCCCCCGAATCTAACATGCAGTTATGTAATATCAACCCATTTACTTCCAAAGCTATATAAAAGGGAGGGAAACCCCCAAAGTTATCATCGGAGACACTTTTGATCATGACAGGAGGATCCTTAGGTTCTATCGTAACTTGTTTTGCTATTTGTTTCCTTGTTTGGATAACCAGATGGGTGGTGGCTCTCTTGTGGAAGGAGGGATTTTGAAAATTTCGCAAAAAGGAATAGGCATGTTCATCTTTGCTAAGAATCCCGTGACATCGATGTTTATGTTGTAGGGGTTCTCTTTATCTTTTTCATTTACATTCAAACCCAAAATTTTCATAATGTCATACTTCACAGATGGGATTTTGATTAGATCTTTTAAAGAGACTAAAGTAGATGAATTGGTTAACTTGCTAGGAACATTTGTTCTTGGATGTTCTTGATGATTAGGCTTTAAAGTCATAGGAGGCTTTGTCTTCATAGGCACAGGTTGTTTTCTCCAAAGGGTTGCTTTGGGCATGTTGGCTTTACGAGGAGGATCAATTTTAACCTCTTGGTCTGGATTTTGATTTGCAAGAGGGGGTTGACTAGCATTAGGCATAGCTCCACCCTTTGTGATTACTTCGAATGAAGGTTTTGGAGTCTTGGACATGATTCTTTGCACAGGTTGACTGTTAGGATGCACTACCTTGCTACGCTGCGAATCAATTGGCTTATGTTGTTGAGGCCTAGGGGAACTAGCCTTATGGGGGACCGAATTGGTACAAATAGATTTTAACATTTCTTTGGTTTGTTGATCACCTCTTTTAAGATCTTCATCTTGATTTTTAAGATACATAGCAATGTTGGTGACCATTTCACACATGTTTGACATGAATTCCATGGTCATTTCAGGAGTTATATTGTTTTGAAAAGACATTTTTTTATGGGTTCGTTTCTCAGCGGAGTCATGAATTGGAGTTGCCAGGTAGACTTTAACTCTCTTCTACCAAGATATATGTCGTTAATTAGCGGGGAGAAAATGAGTGATAAATAGATGGCTATGTTTAAATTAAAGATTGAGATGATAACCACCTAGATTAAACCGGATGCGATAAGATATGAATTATGCATGGATACTCGCAGACACCTAAGGTAAGCCTCTACCTCCCCGGCAACGGCGCCAAAAATGTTATCACACAACTTGTAGTTGTCCCTAAAGGTATCCCATCCAGGATGGTAGAGGTGTTGGACAACTAAAGAGGTGACCCAAGGCTTGCCACGGTTCCCAATGCAAGTGGGTGTCACGATAACTGAGGCAACCTTCACTTTAGATCAAGAAGAATCAAGATCAAGGGAGAGACCCTAGCCAATCTATGAAGACTAGCTAACCCAAAGACTCCTAGGGAAATGTGAAAGTTATGCAAGGAGATCAATGGTACAAGATCTTAGATCTAGAAAGATAAGTGGACCCAAGGAGGTTAGGGCTTGGTTGAGAGGCTTAAGAAATGGACAAATGAGTCAACCAAGTGTTTGATTAAGGTCACTTAAGAAGTTAAACAAGTAGATCCAAGAATGAGTTAATGCATTACCCAATGACCCAAGTGGGGCACAACCCTCAAAATGAGGAATGGGCCCCACAAGGTGAAAATCAATGGGGTAAAGCACTAGGGGTAGGTTTTGAGGGATGATCTATCCAATGAAGCAACAATCTCAACTACCCACGTACTAGAACCTAGCAAAAGGCCTCCCTCAAGGAATGCGACTTCCCTTGAAGAGACCAATGTGCCTTGGGAAATGGGTCAAATGGGGTCCAATAACCACCAAACTATAGATTGGGATTGCCGTGAATATTATTAAGGTGGGTTTTAAATTTTATACCCAAGAGCATGCTAGATCCAAGTAGATCTAAAAGAATGTAAAATGAGGGTTTTAATTATGAGGGTTTATGTGATCAATAGGATGGAGAACAAGCGAAATGGATACATACCTTGTAGATCTTACCTTAAACACTTGCGGGTACCTTGCACATAGATGATCCTTGCCTTTAGTTACAATTCCAAGCTAGATCCAAGTGATTCCAAGCATAATCGTCCAAGCCCTAGGAGGAGAGATGCCCCATTCAACCTGTAAATCAAACTACAAAATGTTAGATTTGATCCAAAAATCAATGAGATCTAAGCATGTCATGTCAAAGAAGTAATCAATGGACAAAGCATAATTGAAAAACTCCCTCAAGATGAAGTCGTCTTGCCCAAGGGGGATGTGAGCAACCCCTACAATCCTCCCTTCAAGCAAGTCGCACTCCTAGCTTCAACCAATTCGCCCTCCTTCAGTAGATGTTGAATTCACCTGTTACAAGCAAAGATGTCTAAAAGCAAAGATACATAACCATGTACAAGAGCAACCCAATCAAAGCCAAGAAGAAGATCTCCAAAAATAGTATTTTATTCCAAGTTTTCCAGAGCCCAAAGGTTCCTTTACAATAGGGGGGTCTCCTCCTTAAATAGGATGAGGAAGACCAAAACCCTAAACGACTTTTGAAAACTAGTGGTTGAGATCAAAAGATATAATAATGTAATCAACGACTAATATGAGTCAACATAACAATAGACATGGATCACTCAAATAGAGGATGAAGTCATGGCTAAAAAGCCTCTAGGAGGGGTGACGTCATACATGGGGGTGGCTAGATACATAGGAGCCACAACATAAAGACAAGTGACTAGGAGCACATGGTGGGGCTAGGAGGTATTATTCTCCTTCACTAGTATGACCCCATGGCACAATAATATAAAATATGACTCAATGACATTTCCAAGTATATAAATGATCAAATCCTCTCCCCATAATCAGAGAGACAAATACAATAAAAGAGCTCCTGTAGCCCATGTGGACCCCACTAACTGATGCCAACTGATCTGGAAGAAGGGGGATACACCATGGATGACCTCTGAGCATACCAAGTGCCAAAACCTTGTCTCAATTTCCCAAATCGAAATCCTCAATGACCTTTTTATTCCATTTTTTAATCCTTCTGGAAACCCTCAAATTGACCAAAACTGCCTCTGGAGTGCCTGCGCTGTCAAACTGCGTGTACCATCATGTCTGGAAGGGGGGTAATATGGTAAAAACAAGTGGCTATACCACCCCCTTCCTCTATAACGCCCTAGGAAACGACTTGCCTCCAATGCTCTTGCTGGACAAGCCACATCAACATGCCCAAACTGGCCAACATGTGGAAAAATGCTAATATCATGCCATAGAGTGCCCATAACTGAAAGATAAGTGTCTCAATGGATCCAGAAGACCCAAATCCACTAGGGATGAGTACTCATACACCTCATGATAACCTGTGGGGTCATCTGTAGGGTCCACCATACCCAGACAGTGTAAAATATGATGATCTGGAAATAATAATAAAAATGACGAACTGCATCATTCATCATCTGGAGCATATATCCAACATATGGAATCATCAATAGGTGCATGTGGGACCATAGATCAACATCATAAAGCATAAGTGGTCCATCTCATCACGGATCCCAAGAATGACTATGATCAAACTATGTTTTACTAGGTCAAAATACAACCAAAGACTAGATTATAACAAATGACTAAGACATGTTCCTTTAACCATATTCACAACTTAATTTAAGTATAAACATCAATCAAGTGGCAGTTAATACATAGATATCCAATGTTATTTATAACTTACATGCACCAAAGCTTTAAAGACATACTTCATCCAATGGACATGGCCTAACTGCTAGCATAGGGTGAAGGATAAGGACAAGGCTAGGTAGAAGGGATGACTTGACCAACTTAACTAATTGATACTTTGGACAGGGGAAAAGGGGAGCTACACACTGTGCTGGACAAGATAAGCAAAGGGAATGGTAGTGCCTCACAAATGGATAAGTTTTTTAGAGAGTGCTTATTCAACCTTGGCATCGTGTCTACATCAAGTTGATCCAAGTTCATTAGGATCATTCATTTCATTTCCATGGCCGACTGTCTTTAGATTTGGCATACATTTAACCACTGCTTCTTATTTGGCCTTTCATTTATAACATTTTGAGGTCAACAATCTTTAGATTTCGCATACATTTAGCCATTGCTTTTTAGACCTTTTTATTTGGACCCTTCATGGGGTATTTTAGCATTTCATTTCTTTAGCCCTTTTTCATTGTGATGATAATCACAGTTTTACATTTCATTTATTTCCATGGGATTTCATAAGAGATTTCCAATAATTTCCATATAAGTAGTACATGTTATCACACTATAGTAGCGGGGCTACTATCCTTGTTCAGCAGATATCTGCACATTCCAGAGCTTCCATTATTCCAGAGCATGGCTATATATTTTGGATCACTCATGATCAGAGCAGTACATTATTCAGATTTTATGACCTTGTGTCAAGGCTGAGCCTTGAGAGTTCAGATTTGATGACTGATGTGACCACTTATCCCATTACAGTTTCAGTTCAGTGCCTAGAGATGTATTCCAGCAGTGTTTCAGATGATGCATGATGATTATTATTATGATGATGTTGTATGATCTATGGATATGTTCTCACTGACTGTGGATTATTATCTTGTTGATTTAGTCATGATCATAGCATGTGCTTGGTATATTATTCCTGATGTGGCAAACTATTTAAAATGAACTGTAAATCATAAAATGGACAATTGCTTGCACTTTTAGGTCATTTAACAAAACTTACTGTTTTTTTACCTTACATAGACATGGTCTTTCCCCGACACCAGTTGTCTGCTAGTGTAGGCTCCATATTCACTTGTCTCCATCCACACATGACCTTCCTGTTTGACTTTAAACCCTGACTTGTCTCATTTGACTTTCTGATACTGAGGACTTCCCCATTTTTCTACCTCTGTGTTTGGACCGCATCCCTGTTATTCAGTGTCTCGGCTCTGAGTTGGTGACAGAACTTGCCTTTGGTGAGTTGGATTGTAGGCCTAAATCATTCTGGTCGGTTGTCCCGATGTTTGGCATTGGCTCGAACTCCCCCTAGTCACTTGAGATGTTGTTGGCTAAAACTGAAAGCTCATGTTCTACCTATGGAAACTAAAAAATTCGCCCATGGAAACAAAAAAAAAAAGGGCAAGAGCAGTGAAAAGCTAAAAATACTCCTCGAAGAGTATAAGAAAGGTCCAAAAAGCAATGGTTCTTAAAAGTTATATCTAAACAATTGCTGACCTTGTATAAATATATGAAAAACATGCCCTGGATGCAAGCTGCAACTAGTTGTGCTTCTCAGCACATCTGAAATCCGAAGGGTTATGTAGGCCAAAAAGGCCATGGAAATAAAATTGAATGATCCTAATGAACCTGGATCAACTTGATGTAGACATGATGCCTAAGTTGAATAAGCACTCTCTAAACAACTTATCCATTTGTGAGACACAACCATCCCCCGTGTTCTTTTTGTCCAAGCACAGAGTTTGTAGCTTCCCCCTTCTCCCAGTCCAAAGTATTTTTGAGTTAAGTTAAACAAGTCAAACCCTTGGCCCAACCTTGCTCCTAGCCTTCATCCTTCACTAGCAGTTTGACCATGTCCAATGGGTGAGTTTGTCATTTGAACTATTGTGCAAGTAATGTTATATAACAACGGAATATGTTAACTCGATTAATGCCACTGAATGGATTTTATACTTTGAGCTTAGCTGTGTGAATGATTAGAGAAGCATTGTCTTAGTCTACTGATGTGATTTATCCTTGATTATATATTCTTGGGATCCGTGATGATGTGGACCATGTATGGATGATTATTGATGATGATTTATGGGCCCACATGTTTGATGATGATATCATATGATGGACATATGATGCAGATGATGTTTGATCCATTTCAGCAGGTTTATTATTTCTTCAGATCAGCAGATTATACATTGTCCATATATGGTGGACCCTACAGCAGGCCCATTAGGGCAACCCAGGGTGTATGAGTACTCATTCCTAGTGGATTTGGGTCTTCCGGATCCATTGAGACACTTATCTTTCAGTTCCAGGCACTTCTGACAGTGATTGATGCAGTTTTACACCTGTTGACCAGATTTGGGGCTGATTTCCCAGCCTGAGCAGCAGGGGCCCCGAGAGGCCAGTTCACCTAGGGCGCTGATGATGGAGGGGGTGGTCCAGCCACTTGTTATTACCATTTATCCCCCCTCCCGGAGAGCCTGGTGGGCTCAGATGGACAGCGCTAGCACCCTAGGAGGCAGTTTTGGCACTTTCACAGTTCCCGAGGCAGTTAGAAAATGGGATAAAGTGGTCACTGAGGAAATCGATTTGGGCAATTGAGGCAAGGTTTTGGCATTTGGTTTTCACAGAGGTCTTCCAAGATGGCATCACTATCTTCCAGTCAGTTTTCACCATGTGGGTATGCCCGGATTGATCACAGGAGGACATTTACTACTTGACTGTCATGGATTCTGAGGACAGTTTTGGTCATTTTTATTATATTGGACATATTTTATTATTTTATTGTGCCTTGGGGATGAGCTAGTAAGGATTAATACCTCCTAGCCCCACCATGAGCTTATTTTATCATGTCCTAGTCATCATGAGGTGGATTATTGTACTTTTTACCCCTCTAGTGGGATGACGTCACCCTCCATTGTACCATTTAGTGAGGGCGCTATTGTTATGTTGAGTGATCCATGTGATATATTGTTATGGGTCATCTTAGCCATTGATTGTATGATGAGATCTTTTAATCTCAACCACTCATTTGATGTAGTATTGTAGAGTGGTATAGGGTTTTGGTCTTTATTATCCTATATAAGGAGGAGACCCCCCATTGTAAAGCTCACCTTTGGAGCTCTGGAATATTGGAATAGAAGATTTTTTTTGTGGAGCACATCTCTCTTGCATTGTGGATTCTCTTGCATATTGAATATACAGTATCTCTTCTATGTATCATTGTGGATTTTGGTGCTTTTGCTAACCTTTTGACAGGAAAGTCGAATTGGAGAGAGGAGGGCGACTTCATGAGGGTTATTGTTGGAGGGATCCACATATTCTCTCTTGGGTTGATCTTGTGACAGGGAGTATCATTATTGTATCTTCGTGACATAGTTGATGCTTTCTATTACATCTTTCTACCATTTTCATAATCATCTTGCTTGACTTGTTTCTTTGATCTTGTCTTGTAGGAGGAGGACGATTTGGCTATCTTGGAGAAGGGCGATTTGGTTGGAGCACTTGGATCTCACTCTTGAATATACACATAGGAGAATGCTATCAACTTGCAAGGTGGCCACAAACAATTGAGGTAAGATCTACAAGGTATGTGTCTCTTTCATCCATTCTATCTTCATTGGTCATAAAACCCTAATTAAATCAAAACCCCAATTTTGGTATTTCTTAGATCTACTTAGATCTAGCCTTGCAATTGAAAAGATATTGAAAACCCACCTCTATAAGATCCACCCCTAGTTGGATCTATAGTTTGGTGGTGATTGGCTAAAAATTGACACACTTTTCAATGCAAAAAGCCTTCTTGAACCTAAATCGATTTTCCTAAGAGAAGCTTGTTGGGTTAGATCTAGCACATGGGTAGGTGAGATCCCACTTGATTTGAAATCTAGACACTTGATAACCTATACCCATATCCTTACTTTGGTGAAAACTACCTTGTGGACATCTCTCCATGTTTTAAGGGGTTGAAACCCCCTTTTGATCTTCTTGGTATCTTAAAACTTAGATCTACTAAGATCTAGCCAGTGGGTTCACTTGAAATTTTGAACATACATAGATCGGGACACTAGCATCCCGGATCTACAATTTGGTGGCCATTGGACTTGATTTGGTCCACCAAACCCATCTTTTGCCCTTCATTGAGCAAGTCGCACCCCCTTGAAGTTTTGAGTTGGTCCACTTCTAGGAAGTGGGTGTTGGAGATTTTCGTGGTTTTGGAATGCCCATGCCTTGAAACCTTGGTCTATACTGTCCTTTTGTCAAGATCCGCCTTGGGGATTGCATTCCTTGTTTTAAGGGATTGTGGTCCACTTTTGGTCATCACTTAAAAACCTAGATCTAGTAAGATCCAACCATTGGATCCCATTCAACCCACTTGATTTGGCTTCTAGGTGTCCCGATCTACACTTTGACATACTTCTTGACCCCATTAGCCCATCCAACAAGGCACTAGTCCTTCTCCAAGCAAGTCGCACTCCTTGGGATTTGTGTCAAACCCTAGATCTAGCACATGGGTATTCCTAGAACCAACTCCAACTTATAGATCTAGCCTATACCTAACCTATAGTACCAACCTCACACTTAACTTCACCTTGTGGGCCTACCTAGAACCATTTCACACTTCCCAAGAAAACAAGACCCACATGTGCAAACACATGGTACTATACCTAGTAAACATACCCCATCAAGTGGCCTAAACCATACATAGGTTGAAACACTAACTATCCATTACACCACCTTCAACCATTCCTTAACTCTTAGGTCCACTTAGCCTTGCACTGGTTTCCGTAACTCATCATTTACCTACCCTTAGAAACCTTTGTTTGGGTCCAATCGACTGTGATTGGGGTATAGGGTCTCCCCTTTGGTCTAGTTACATCTTGACCTAAAGCGAAGAGTGCCTCGGTTGACGTGACTCCCACATTGCATTGGGAACCGTGGCATCTCTTGGGTCACCTCTTTAGTTGCCTGTCTCCTCTACCGTCCCGGATGGGATACCTCTAGGGGCAACTACAAGTTGTGTGATAACAGTACATGTGCTTCAAGTTTTAGCCAACAACATCTCATGTGACTGGGGGGAATTACGCAATCTAAACCACACATTGGGGCAACCGACTAGAATAATAAAGGCATAAAATCCAACTCACCAAAGGCAAGTTCTGTCACCAACTCAGAGCCGAGACACAAAACAAACGTGGATGCTATCCAACACAAAGGTAGAAGCGGGGAAGTCCTCCATATCAAAAGTCAAGAAGGCAAGTCAAGGTGAAAACCAAAACAAGGAAGGTCATGGATGGATGGAGTCAAGTGAATGTGGTGCCTAAGCTAGCAAACATAAATGTCAGGAAAGACCATGTCCATGCTCATAGGAGGGTAAGTGAAGCCAATGAGTATAGTCAGTAAAACTTTAAGTGCAAGTAATACATCCAATTCATTATTTAAATCCAACCAAAATAGTTCATTTCATTTATTTAATTAATACTGCCACATCATGAGTTATATACCAAGTCAATGCTATGAAGATGACTAAAACAACAAGATAATAATCAATGTTAACAATCACAAGTCTAATGGTCATATCACTATATATCACATCATCTAGAACCAATGAAACACTGCTGCAACAATAACATCTGGAACTTTGGGCACTGAACTGAATCTGTATGGAACAAAAGGTCATATCGGTCATCAAATCTAAGCTCTCAAGGCTCAGCCTTGGCACAAGGTCTACACACTATCTGATATAAGCTGCTCTGATGTGTAAGTGATCATAAATGATGCTGCTCATCATAACTGATTTTTGTAAAGGCAAAGCTCTGAAAAGTGCAGATATCTGCTCAGCAAGAATAGTAGCCCAGCTACTATGGTGTGATAACAAATCCCTTACTATTTTCAAAGATTTGGTCTCACAAATGAAAACCTCTATTTCATTGTCATCTTTATCAATCATTTGAAGGGAACTAAGGCTTCTCTGTTACAAATGTAAAAATGTTGCTAAACTACTAAAATAAACTAATCACAATGTTGGAAATAGTGTAACTTATGAAAATAAAAATATCTGTTCGGATGATTTTTGGAATGAAGAAAAAATAAAACCTATATATCTTCCCCCTCTTCTTCTGAGAATTAAATTTTGTGTGTGTCTGTGTGTTTATGTGTGTGATTGTGTACACACACACATATGCCTGTGTTCTTCAATTCTAGATTTGGAACTAATTATGTTCTTCAATTTTGGATTTGGAAAATAAGAACATTGTTCTAAGACAGTGTATGCTCTTCTCAATAAGTCACATAGAAATTGCTAGAAAAATACCTTTGTGCTTGCCTCTTCATTAGATAAATTTCTCCTATATTGCTTGGAGGAGAACTCCCAATTTGCAAACTATGCCTGAAAATGAGAATAGATCTTCACATATAGCTTTCCTTTCAACAACTTTTCCAATAAAATATTACTTCTTTTAGAAGGCCCTAGAATCGTTGTCAAGTGGAACACTCCCTTTTTTCTTTTGAATCAATGAAATGGGTCCGTATTGTGGCTTGCCTCTTGTCATCTTTTTATTTCTTGATATCCTTTTAAAGCACACATTTATTATTTATTTGAGGGTTTGACCATGTCAACAGTGCCACATGGCATATCCTCATGCAAAGATCTTTCCTCCAGATATGTAGAAAATACCTCAAACAAAGTGTTCTCATCCCAAATCCCCATTCAATGGGGAAACATGCCTCCCAATATGTAGAAAAGGCCTCGAACAATGTGTCCTTAACCCCAAAACCTCAAAAGATGAAATATGCCTCCAAATATGTGAAAATGGATTAAATAATGTGTCATTATCCTCAAAAGTTCACCTCAAAGGGGAAACATGCCTCCAAATACATGGAAGCTCCTCCAATAGGGTTATTTCTCACCTTTTCTTGCTTCCAACATGCCTTGGTTACCTCTTTGAAGAGGGCATTCAACCTTAACTAGACCTTTGGCCAAGCCCAAGTGCAACTTAGTGCCATGTGGCACCTTTCTAAGAAGGGTGTTCCTCCTTTTATGCTCATTAACCTCTTTGCTTACCACATGTCATCTTCCAGAAACTCCAATATGTGTCAAGTGTATCCAATTGGAACCTCGTGGTGAGATATACCTTTAGAAGCCTACATCAAGCCAACAATACTCTACACCTTTGTTTTTCCACTGGATGATGAATGGTGCTCGGGCAAACTAGAACGCATGGCCTCCAAATATCTTCCCCCACAACTCGAAACTTTCTGTTTTGCTTGGTGAGAGAAGAAAGGCCATGAAGATGAAAATGAGACGTGCATTTTCAGTTGGTAACAACTCCTATGCCCACATCCTTGCAAAATGTTTCCAATGGCGAGAGGTGATACTGTAAGCTCTTTAGTGTTCTTGTTACAAGGGAGAGAGAGATTATCACAATGCACACATATGGTACACTCCTCACTCTATTATCTATTTATAGGAGTACAAAACTGTGGGAGAGTGATCTTGTTTGACCAAGTCTCCTAAAATTGGCATGTGATTGGTAATTTGGTATGTACCAAATTACTAAAAAGTACAAAAGATAAAGTGCTAAAGTACACAATAGATAAAGTACAATGGTGTACAACCATAATGCATGTTCACTAGACTAAGTTTCATCAACTCCCTAGAAGAGTGAATTTTTGGTATAGTTGCATCTCACTGTCCTATAATGTGGGAATAAGAATGCAGCAAAACACTTGTATAGGAATGCAACCTCATTTTGCTCAAAGGGATGTGTTTAATCCTGGGCTAGGAGTTTGACTGCCATGGCTGAAATTAAGTAACCAACTTCTCTAAGAATGACTACATTGTTCCCTTTATTGGATCAAAGTATTTTCTGTTTTACAATTAGTAAATAAGTGGATGAATTGCATGTAGAATCAATCACTTGTAATTTTTCCATGGACAATGTTTCAACTGAATAAAAGTATTTTTAAAATCTGGATATGTTTAGAAAGGATTAAAATTATATCTATTAAATAATTTTTTTATATTGAGGTGTTTCTTGTCTCATCAAGGTTAATTGTATGCTATGACTTTGTTATTGTTTGCATTGTAGACAGAGGAAACAAAAAATGCAGACAAGAATGGGCCATATGGAATTATAAGTGCCATTGTTATATCCATCATTGTGGGTTGGGGTTATATACTTGGCATAACATTTGCAGTTACCAATATCCCCAATCTTTTGAGCAAGACAAATGATGCTGGTGGTTATGCAATTGCTGAAATTTTCTATCAATCATTCAAGAACAGATATGGAAATGGAACCGGGGGAATAATCTGTCTGGGAGTTGTTGCAGTGGCTATATTTTTTTGTGGCATGAGCTCAGTCACAAGTAACTCGAGGTAAACACTTTGCAAACGGTTTTTCTGGATACAACTTCTTGATGATACAAAAATATTCTACAGCTGTGTCTTATGCTTTTGTTTTCCCAAATTGCTTCAATCTTATAGACTATAGTTTCCTCTATTGATGATGCTTGAATTTTTAGTTGCTTCCAATTAAGAGATGTAGAGGAAAATAATAACTCTCTAACAACCATACACCTGATCATGTTTATCACAGAATGACATATGCATTTTCTAGAGACGGAGCAATGCCATTTTCGGAATTCTGGCATAAAGTGAATAAGCATGAGGTGCCTTTGAATGCTGTTTGGCTTTCAGCTGGTATTTCATTTTGCATGGCACTTACAGTAAGTACATAAAACTTACATTTAGCTTACAGTGTATGAGTTTTGTAAACTTGTTGAATAGCCTCTCAGAATATACTTACTAGCAATTCTCCTGCTACCTTGAAAATAATATTCCCTCTTTGTTTTTGGAAATACATCTGATAAAATTTCTTTGGCTAAAGCTTCCATGCTATGAGCTGTGTATCTATGCCATCAAAGTAACCCAGGAGCTGCAACTGGCCTCATCAACACCCACTTGGGGTGTTTTGAAATCTGGTCTCCACGTTAATACAAACCTGATCACCTCACTGCTTGCTGCTAGATTAGATGTGATAAAATTGCAACAATACAGAGAATAATATTCTCTATTAAGCATTTAGGATTTCAACAAACAAGTTTGCAATTGCCTATGAAAAATGTAAAGAAATATTTCTGGCCTAGAAAACACCACCTTATAGAAAATATGGTTTAATTTTTCATTCTTTAAATGGATTGTTGCAACTAACAGAATCAACATGTGCACTCATTGAAGAATGTTGGTAAACTGTACATGCTAAACTTGTGTTGTGATCAAAGAGGCCTGCATTTGTCATTGAGCAACATGATTTCACTTCATTAGGTAAAAGACCAACATGCTGATGATTTTGTCATTTCGATGGAGCATTCGAAGATTAGAAACTACCATATCTCCCAATGAATACTCATGGGTTATTGGACTAATTATCCAATCGGTACTTATACATATAATATGCTAGGATTCAATCATGTTTCTACCAATTCTTAGCTAAACTATTACTATTAATGCAAGTCTTGTTGCTAAATCTACCCTTCTCAGTTAGAGTATTCTGCATAATGCAAATACATGGTGTTCTCAGCAGTCTCCCTTAGATTAGTGCATTTTAGTACTTAGATTTTGCTCTGATAGACCATTCTTTCTACTGTGTGTATTGGTCCTGTTACCAACTATTTTGTACAATAGTTGAATTTCTTGTGAGCCGCCAGTTTCATGAACATGTTCAATGTTCATCATCAGTGTTTAGCAGTTCAGAAGTCATTTTCAGGGCATTTTTGCCCCATTTGTAATAACTGCATGTTCATACCCCCATGGGGAAATTGTAAAAAGTTGGTCTAAGTGGGGTCTTTTTATCAATGTTACAAATATCGTGTCAGCGAATATATCGCCGAGGGTCCAAAAAGAAATTATCGGATTTATCGGCGAAAATGCCGGCAAACATCGGCAATATATTGGCAAACTTAAAAAAATACAAAAGTATTAATTTTTTTTCAATTTTCTAAACATCTAAAGCATCTAACTTAAAAATGAAATATATAATCAAAATAAAAATCATTATCAATATTAATATTAAATATTTTCAATTTACATAAATATTTAAATATTATAAAAAATTTATATCAATAAAAATGATTAAAAACTTATGACTAAAATACTAAAAGTTAAAAGTAAAACCATTATCAATATTAAAATGTTTATTTTACATCAATATCAATATGAAAATATTAACCACGTCCAAAGCAAACTCGCCCAGATCAATTCAATCGCCTGCCCAAGTTAACCCACGCTCCTTTTCATCCCGGACTTATTATTTGACCGGCTCTGGGCGGGATGGTGGATACCGAAATGCAATTGGATCAGTCGATGTCGACGTCGGTGGTCCCACATGAGACTTAAGCCAAGTCGACTGCAAGGTGCAAGAAATGTGGGTGCAGCCGTCAGGTAGAAATATGCAGTGGTCACCAGGCTATTGGGTTTTTATCGGGTTTCAAATTTCCAGCTCGTGGAAGTTCCAAGCTTGCATAAATTGCTTATCGTAGCCGTCCAACAGCCGAAACCCTGAAAAATACCATGTGCGGGAAACTAATGAAAAATACTGTCGCGTTAGGAACCACGGGTCTGGTTGGGTAGGGTAATGTGCAGCTGCTTCCTCTCCTCCTCCTCCATAGGCGTAATAGTAGCAACCCTAGCCGGAGCGATGAAAAATAACCCCGAGCGAGCTCGAATGATGGGCAAAACACACAAAAAAACATTTTTTTTTCCTGACCAGCGATAAATTCTTATTGACTCGCGATTTATTAGAAAATATCGCAAAAAAATCGCAATTTTATCACCTTCGACATCGCCTTAAAAATCGGGGCGATTTTTACCGATATTATCGGCGTGGAGTAAACATCGCGATATCTCGCGATGTCAGCGATAAATCGCCGATATTTGTAACACTGCTTTTTATAAAAAATCGGCTATCCTTAGGTTTAATTATCAGGGGGATACTCTAGAGTGTTTTTTCCTTAGGAATTATGCATTGCGCTTCAGTCGTGTATAATTCATGAGTTTTTCACTCATACCTTCAAAGTTGGAGTATTTACCATGGTGGTCGAACTTAAGGTGGTTATTAGAGTCTTGTGTCTAGGTTTTTTTCCGTGTTAGCCATCTATATTGAGTCGTATGGACATGCACTAGGTCCCCTAGGAGTTTCGTTTCATTCCGAAGAAAATATTTTATTTTATTTTTTTATTTTTTTCCGTAATTTAGACCATTTTTTTTAATGGTTTAAATGGAAAATTTCAACATGTAATAAAAACCTCATCTGGAGGCGGAATTTGGCGTGGGGAGGCTCATTTTGACGCTCAGAGCATCCTCTTTACCGTAGAGCCCTCTTTCTTCAGGTTTCAGGCAATTACCTTGCCTCTGGCAGCAGTTTTCGCTAAGGATGCTACAAATTGGTATTTAATTGCCAGAAAAGGACAAAATGCACCAGAGACAAAAAATAAAAAAATAAAAAAATGTGATTTTTTAACTATGGAAAAGCATGGAGTATATTTTATTATGGTGTACGACCCACATTAAGTGACAAAGCATGTCATAAACCAAAGTCAAAGGTTACGATTTGTTTGGAAGAGGATGACGTGATCTTAGGATAAGCGTGGGCCTCCTTTCCATGCATGCATTAGTTCACAAGTGTGGTAGGCGAGTACTCCAAGTTGGTGGGCGAATATTTCAAGGTGGACGACGTTGAAATCAATCACACCAACCGAACTCCAGGTCAAACTTAGCATGATCTCCCACCTTATGTGCGCCCTCTCTCTCATATGGGCGGCTCATTCCACACAGCAGCCATCTTTTGGTTGTGTTGTTAACATGGACGGATGCGCCTACCTCTCTTGAGGTGGCGCAATCCCTTTGGGTTTGGCTTCCACTCAGCCATCAATTAAGGGAGCCACTTCACACCAACCCTTCAATCAACCACGTGAACACTCACTCAGTTGGTGAATGCACCCCTATTGGGCCTCTCTCTTCATGCATTCGAATTGGCTCTTGGTAGCTCTATATTTTGCATAAATAAGGGTTCTTGCAACACCATTTTGGGTGGAATATCTGTGCAAGGAACCTCTGCCTTTTTTATGTTGAATGCTTGATGCTATTTGGCATACAAGCTGGAATAAAGTGGAGACTTTGGAGGTCAACGGTGCATTTTCTCATGGCATATTTTTCTTAGAATGAGGTGATATCTCTATGTTTTACTCTCTTTGTGCAACATCATTGATTAATCCTTGCTTAGAAGGTTGGTATTAATGCATAGGGTAAGCCTTTGTAGATTCAATTTGCTTGCTTATGTTTTGTATCTGAAGTCAAGGAGTAGCCAAAAGTAGTCAGTTATACTTAGGCTCTCTAACATTTCTTTTACTGAATACACTGGATTTGAACATGATGTTCTCTTAGTGGTGAAGTGTTGCAGGTGTTACCAGAAGGCCAAGTAGGGATTGGAGTTCAGTTGCTTCCAACCCTCTTTGCTACCTTTTTATGCTAATGAGTTTGTTTTGCAGGATCCTTCAAAGTGGTTCATTTGTTCAAGCTTGGGCTTGAGATCCTTCTCTTTTCACCCATTTAAAACTTAAAATCAATCTTGTTCTTTGGGTCACTTAAACAAAGTTGTGGATCTTTAAGGTTATATCTATCTCCAAGCTTTGGCTCTCTCCTCTTGTTGGCCGCCATTTCCTCTTTTCTGTTGGCTGCCATCTTCCTTGAGTTTGCTCTTTTTCCTCCTTCTTTTCCTTGCTTTCGCTGCCCTCTTTTTCTTCTATTCACTGCCCTCTCTTCTTACCTTTGTTGGCTGTCCAACTTTTCTTCTATTGGCTGCCCCTTTCCATTTCTTGCTACTCTCTATCTTTGTTTTTAGCCTTCTTTCTTTTTGGTTGGCTGCCCCTTTCTCCTCCTTTCTTGGCTGCCCTTTCTTTGTTTTTTGTTGGCTGCCCCTTCTTTCTTTTGGCTGCTATCTTTTCTCATTGTTGGCTGCCCCTTCTCTCCTTGCTTGTTTATCTTTGGCTCATCTCTCTTTGCTTTGGCTCCTCCTTACCCATTTCTTCCTTTCGCTCTTGTTCTCTCACTCCTTTCGCTTTTCATCCTTTTTGCTTGTCTTCTCTCTTTGATCTTTGCTCTCTCCTTTCCTTCTAGCTTAGATCTTAGTTGGCATTGAGTTAGTTTTCAAGTTTCACGGTTTTGTTAGCTTGCATATTAGTTTATTTTTTAAGTCTCAATTTGCATTAGTCTTAGTATCTCTACTTCAAACTTAGTTCATTGTTCAAAGCTTTCTAGCTCATACTTAGTATTGCATCTAGTTTATTTGTCATCTTAGATCTTAGTTTACTTGCATTTTAGTTTACATTTTAGATCTTAGTTCATTCTTGTTTCATTCACTAATCCATTAACAAGCTACTGTCAAAAGCTCTTATCCACAGGTGAACAAAGAGGATCAAACAAGGAAAGGCCCAAAGGCTAAAGCAAGCACAAGAGCAAAAAAAAAGTCCCTTGAAAAGTACACAAACTTCTTTCTCCCTCTACTTTCATTCCCCCATCTTACCTTGTGCTTTCAAGAAGAAGAAGAAACCAAAAGCATTGTAAAATTTAATAAAAGAGTAAGTGGGATAAAGGCTCCCACACCCCACTTCCCCCATTTGGGGGAAGCTTGCATCGTCTCTTGTCCCTTTTTTGCATTAGTTTAGTCATTATTTTTGCAAGTAGCTTAGATTTCTTTTGCTAGAGTAGTTTCATTTTCCAGTAAATCACTAGATCTTAGAAGCAAGTCGCTTAGTTTAATTTGTATTTTTTCAAGTTCTAGTTTAATTTCAATTTGATATAACTGCTTAAAAGGAAAATAAAATCTCTTGAATCTCACCGAAAGGTGGATCAAGAGTGCTCTCTGTCGGAGAGTTTACTTGCATTTTGTTTTTTTGCTAACTCCCTTGCTTTCTCGAGTACGGGCTTAGACCTGAAAGAGACTCTTGGGTAGTGTAGAGTCCATTTTCAAGCATTTTTTATCTTTCATAAATCTCTTGAATCTCGCCATAAGGCGGATCAAGAGTTCTCTCTATTGGAGGGTCGATGGTTCTTGTTCATAACATTTAATAAAATTGGAACGAACATTTGCTACATTGCGTATGCTCTGCCCACTTGTGGGATACTCAGAAACAGTGTAGACTGATTAATTTTTCACGTTTAATTCACTTCAACCATAATAAAACACTCTCCCATATAAACCAACGAAAATCCGGCGTTGATCGTCAAATAGTCGAAAGTGGGCAAGTTCTACCTGGGGACGCTGGAACCCCTGGACCGAGACCTTAAGGGCACCGTTAGACTACATCCCTGGTTGGTGTAGTGTTGAACACGCTCTGGAGACTCTGACCAGCCAACATGTCCTTGTACGGAACCACTTAGACTATTATCCGGACATATCTCCAGCACCGCAAAGTATATCTTGGAGATCCCCATCCCATTAATAATCAACCTCATCCAAAAAATTTACAATAAAATTTACCAAGAGCATTTGCAAAATAGTTCTCAAGCACACCCAAGACTTGTATTCAGCATCACAAGCACAATCATTGACTCCATTTTGGCACTGGTCTTATTACTCAATATTTCATTTTGCTTATTATCTATCCGGAGTACTATTTTATCTGCTTAAATTGTTCATGCTGTGGATGCTTTGCATTTAAATTGTTATTATCAAGTGGTTGTATATCTTTACTTGATTTTGCAAGTACATGCTTGGATCATTAATCTGTTATTGTAAATCATAAAAACTCCTAAAAAACACCCATCCTTATCACACGTTTCAAAAAACATTTAAAACATAAGAGCCTTAGAAACTCTTTGTAGGGTCTACCCCCTTGGCTTTGTTAGGAGTTTGCCTAAACGGAGGAGTCAGGATCAGGTGACAGCACCTGACTCTTTGCTTGCCCCCAAGGCCACACTTTTCCCACTTGGGAAACAATTTTCGAAAGATTTCTGCTGCCGGTGTGCACATCGGCGGGCAACATTCTTGCCACCATTGCCGTGGACAAATTTTTTGTTCTTGGACGAATTTTTACCTTAGTTTTTTTTTCTTTGTTTTTTACCTTAACCTTTTTGATAGGTTTTTAGTTTAAACAACTCTCTGATTTTAGACTTGAATCCATCTGGCGACTCCACTGTCAATAAACTTACCAAGGTTTTCAACAAGAAGAAACTCTGTAGGCCTACTTGATTTCATCCCTGAACCTGAAAAGGTTTATAGGAGGAGATTAAATAGGTTAGCTTCTCGTAGGATCCTTGAGAATCTTCGATCTGAGTCTATTTTGGACATCCATAGTCTTTTTTGCAAAAAAAGTAATAAATGTTGATTTGACACAATGGGTGAATATTTCTGTCCCATTGACACTTCTCAGATAGCAGGTCAACCACATGATCTACCAGACAAGGCTATAGACAAACTGCCCATATTCACTGGCACTGATGCCATCACTACAACTCATCATCTTAAAAGATTCTCCAGATGTATTGGTGCCTTTGTCAGTAATCCTGCATATTAACACAATGATGTGTACATGAAACTTTTTGCTCTATCCTTGGAAGGAGATGCTGATGACTAGTTCCTCAACCTACCTGATAACTCCTTTGCAACTTTTGCAACATTCAAAACTGCTTTCACCAACAAGTTTGGAGAAAAGAAAGAGCCTCGCCATCAGTTAGCTGCTTTGACCAACATAAAAAGAAGTGAGAATGAAACGATGGATGAATTCAATAAGAAGTTCACAGATTTGACAAATGGCATCCATACAGACTACAAACCTATTGCTCAAACCATCTTGCTCTACTACATTGAAGCACTTAGTGGTGAAATGCAGTATCAGCTCAGAGATAAAGAGCACACTACTCTTTTGATGGTCCAGGAAATGGCTATTAAAATTGACAGGAATATGCAATCTTCTGGTAAATCTAACATTCCTGGCTACTCAAGAGCCTTAACTCTTCTAAAACCAACAGAACCTAAAGAAAATGATCATTTTTCCCAAAAGGATGCTTATGAGAAAAAATTGTTGGACATGAGCGAGAAGATGGAGAATATGGAAATGAAGTATCTCTCTCAAATGAAAGAAATGCAGAATAGGTTCATAACTATGGCAAGAGCACAAACTCAGCCTATTCAAAGAAACTACCCTCAGAAAACAAATTGGCAAAAGAAAGGTCCCAACCATGAAAAGAGGCCTCCCAATCCATTGGATGCTGCTAACATGGTTGAGAATTATGCACCATTTTGTAGGGCATGTAAATATTTTCATGAAGAATCTACCTGTTACTTTGCATGCTATGTTCAAGAGCATGGTTATCCAGAGGGTAGTAGCAGTGAGCAGATATCAAGCGAGCCTGAATATGTCAACACAGTAGGTGATATTCATGACATTCCTAAAGAGAGTTGGAACCAGATTGGGCAGCCTATTACAAAAAGTATGACTTCTTCCCATCAGATCCCTGATGATCCTGTTATCACACAACTTGTAGTTGCCCCTAGAGGTATCCCATCCGGGACAGTAGAGGAGACAGGCAACTAAAGAGGTGACCCAAGAGATGCCACGGTTCCCAATGCAAGGTGGGAGTCACGTCAACCGAGGCACTCTTCGCTTTAGGTCAAGATGTAACAAGACCTAGGGGGAGACCCTATAACCAATCACAGTTGATTGGACCCAAACAAAGGTTCCTAAGGATGAGTAAATGATGAGTTACAGAAACCAATGCAAGGCTAAGTGGACCTAGGAGTTGAGGTATGGTTGAAGGTGGTGTAAGAGATTGTTAGTGTTTCAACCTATGTATGGTTTAGGCCACATGATTGGGTTTGATGACTGGGTGTAGTATCATATGTTTACACAAGTGGGTTTTATTTTCTTGGGATGTGTAAAATGACTTTAAATGGGCCCACAAGGTGAAGCTAGGTGAAATGTTGATACTAGAGGTTAGGTAATGACTAGATCTATGGATCTAAGTTGATTCTAGAAGTACCCATGTGCTAGATCTAAGTTTTGACACAAATCCCAAGGAGTGCGACTTGCTTTGAGGAGGACTAGTGCCTTGTTAAGTGGGCTAATGGGGTCAAAAGGTATGTCAAAGCGTAGATCGGGATGCCTAGAAGCCAAATCAAGTGGGCTAAATGAGATCTAATGGTTGGATCTTGCTAGATCTAGGTTTTCAAGTGTTGACCCTAAGTGGACCACAATCCCTTGAAACAAGGAATGCTACCCCCAAGGCGGATCGTGACAAAAAGATAGTCTAGACCTAGGTTTCAAGGTATGGCCGTTCCAAATCTCCAAAAATCTCAAACACCCACTTCCTCAAAGTGGACAAACTCTCCTCCCCTAGGTAGTGCGACTTTGCTCAAGGAGGGTTAAAAGGTGGGTTTGGTGGACCAAATCAAGTCCAATGGCCACCAAACTATAGATCCAAGTAGCTAGTACCCCGATCTATGTATGTCTCAAAAATCAAGTCAATCCAAGGGCTAGATCTTAGTAGATCTGAGTTTTGAGGTGCCAAGAAATTCAGAAGGGGGTTTTAACCCCTTAAAACATGGAAAGATGTCCACAAGGTAGAATTCACCAAAGTAAGGATCTGGGGGTAGGTTATCAAGTATCTAGATTGCAAATCAAGTGGGATCTCACCTACCCAAGTGCTAGATCTAACCAAACAAGTCTCTCACTAGGAAGTGCGATTTGGGTCAAAGAGGGCTTTTTGCCTTGAAAAGTGGGTCAATTCTAAGCCAATCACCACCAAACTATAGATCCAACTAGGGGTGGATGCTATAGAGTTGGGTTTTCAATATCTCTTCAAAAGCAAGGCTAGATCTAAGTAGATCTAAGAAATACCAAAAACAAGGGTTTTAATTAATTAGGGTTTTTGTGATCTAGAAATTATGGATGATTCAAGGAAGAAGAAGATCATACCTCTTGGAACATACCTAGATGAAGAGATGAATGCTAGTTGAGACGAGGATTACTTTGCCAAAGATCAAATGGAGAATTGTTGAAGCCCTCTTGCCAAATCGATTTTTCCAAGCCACATGTGATTCCTTCTAACCTGTCAAGCCAAGGAGCAAAGCATCAATCAGTTTAACATGTTGAAGGTAGATACAAGTAAGAGAGAGAGAGAAACATAGAATAGTTGACACAAAGGCAAAACTACTCCCTGTTAAACCAAAACGACTTCTTCCAAGTTTGAAGGGCAAGCCTCCCCACCAATTCGCCCTTGTCCAAAATCGTCCTCTTAACCTGTAAATAATATGTGGCAAATGTGCAAGATAGCTACAATAGATCCTCCAGTGCAATGGACAAAAGCATTTACAATCGAAACAACCAACATCCACTCCAATCCAAGCATGTACTCCAAAAGATAGAAATTTTTATTCCAAGAGCCAAGAGCCAAAAATCTCCAGATGAATTTTACAATGAGAGGCTCCCTCCTTAAATAGGATGGGGAGAGAGTACAATCCTAACCACTTTTTACATGAGTGGCTAAGATTAAAAGATCATAAGATCTAATCAACGACTAACAATAAATCATAACAATATATCACATGGATCACCCAACATAATGATAGCGCCCCCACTAAATGGTACAAAAAGGGGGTGATGTCATCCACTAGAGAAATATAAGTACCAAAATCCACCTCATGATGACTAGGACATGACAACATAAGCACATGGTGGGTCTAGGAGGTATCAATCCTTACTAACTCATCCCCAAGGCACAATAAAATAATAAAATATGTCTAATATAATATAAATGACCAAAACTGTCCTCAGAATCCATGACAGTCAAGCAGTAAATGTCCTCCTGTGATCAATCTGGGCATACCCACATGGTGAAAACTGACTGGAAGATAGTGATGCCACCCTGGAAGACCTCTGTGAAAACCAAATGCCAAAACCTTGCCTCAATTTCCCAAATCGATTTCCCCAGTGACCACTTTATCCCATTTTTTTACTGCCTCGGGAACTGTGAAAGTGCCAAAACTGCCTCCTAGGGTGCCAGCGCTGTCCATCTGAGCCCACCAGGCTCTCCAGAAGGGGGGGTAAATGGTAAAAACAAGTGGCTGGACCACCCCCTCCATCATCAGCACCCTAGGTGAACTGGCCTCTCGGGGCCCCTGCTACTCAGGCTCGGAAATCAACCCCAAATCTGGTCAACTAGTGTAAAACTGCATCAATCACTGTCAGAAGTGCCCGGAACTGAAAGATAAGTGTCTCATTGGATCCAGAAGACCCAAATCCACTATAAATGTGTACTCATACACCATGGGTTGCCCTAATGGGCCAGCTGTAGGGTCCACCATATATGGACAATGTACAATCTGTTGATCTGAAGTAATAATGAAACCTGCTGAATTGCATCAATCATCATCTGCATCATATGATATCATCATCAAGCATGTGGGACCATGAATCATCATCAAAAAGCATATATATATGGTCCACATTATCACGGATCCCAAGAATATACAACCAAGGATAAATCACATCAGTAGACTAAGACAATGCTTCTCTAATCATTCTCACAGCTAAGCTCAAAGTATAAATTCCATTCAGTGGCATTAATCAAGTTAACATATTCCGTTGTTATATAAAATTGCTTGCACAATAGTTCAAATGACAAACTCACCCATTGGACATGGTCAAACTGCTAGTGAAGGATGAAGGCTAGGAACAAGGTTGGGCAACGGGGTTGACCTGTCTAACTTAACTCAAAAATACTTTGGACTGGGAGAAGGGGGAAGCTACAAACTCTGTGTTGGACAAAATGACACGGGGATGGCTGTGCCTCACAAATGGATAAGTTGTTTAGAGAGTGTTTATTCAACTTAGGCATCATGTCTACATCAAGTTGATCCAGGTTCATTAGGATCATTCAATTTTATTCCATGGCCTTTTTGGCCTACATAACCCTTCGGATTTCAGATGTGCTGAGAAGCACAACTAGTTGCAGCTTGCATCCAGGGCATGTTTTCACATATATATAAGGTCAACAATTGTTTAGATATGACTTTTAAGAACCATTGCTTTTTGGACCCTTTTTTTTTATACTCTTCTCGGAATATTTTCAGCTGTTCATCGCTCTTGCCCTTTTTTTGTTTCCATGGGCGAAATTTTTAAGTTTCCATAGGTAGAACATGAGCTTTCAGTTTTAGCCAACAACATCTCAAGTGACTAGGGGGAGTTCGAGCCAATGCCAAACATCGGGACAACCGACCAGAATGATTTAGGCCTACAATCCAACTCACCAAAGGCAAGTTTTCTCACCAACTTAGAGCCGAGACACTGAATACACAGGGATGCAGTCCAAACACAGAGGTAGAAAAATGGGGAAGTCCTCGGTATCAGAAAGTCAAATGAGACAAGTCAAGGTTTAAAGTCAAACATGAAGGTCATGTATGGATGGAGTCAAGTGAATATGGAGCCTACACTAGCAGACAACTGGTGTCAGGAAAGACCATATTTATGTACGGTGAAAAACCAGTGGGTTTTGTTAAATGACCTAAATGTGCAAGCAATTGCCCATTTTATGATTTACAGTTCATTTTAAATAGTTTGCCACATCAGGAATAATATACCAAGCAAATGCTGTGAACGTGACTAAATCAACAAGATAATAATCCACAGTCAGTGATAACATATCCATAGATCATACAACATCATGATAATAATAATCATCATGTACCATCTGAAACACTGCTGCAATACATCTCTAAGCACTGAACTGAAATTGTATGGGATAAAGGGTCACATCGGTCATCAAATCTGAACTCCCAAGGCTCAGCCTTGACACAAGGTCAAACATACATCTGAATAATATACTGCTCTGATCATGAGTGATCCAAAATATATAGCCATGCTCTGGAATAATGGAAGCTCTGGAATGTGCAAATATCTGCTGTACAAGAATAGTAGCCCTGCTACTATGGTGTGATAACAGATCCCATTGAAGAAATTTATCAAAGTTTGAATTTTATTGAAGACCCTCCTCATGCCACCATAACAAAAGACATTGAATATTGGGAGTTTTTTCAAGACTATTTAAGTGACGATGAGCACATGTGTACTCATGATCCGCCTCTAGAAGAAACCATTATAGAAGCCCACATCTCAAATACATTGTCCTTGGTAGAGACATGTGGGATAACATGATCCTTGATCGCATCAAGGAGGATCCTCTGAGCCTTCACATTATTTTTATCATACACTGCTTTGGTAGTGGCATTTGACGGAACTGTAACTCGATTTGCCGTTGTGTTGTTCACAACATCCCATAGTTCACACTCCTTCAGCAAGAGTGTAATACGTGCTCTTCATGCACTATAGTTGGAGGCCCCATCCAACCGGTCCTACACTCTCAAGCTAGTTGCCATACTCTCTTAGTTGAAACACTGTAACCCACAGTGAACAAGAATCTCTCCTGATCACAGATCTGGTAGATCTCTCATAGATCTAACCATTGAACCCATTGATCTGATAGATCTGACCTCTACAACCTCATATATGAACTGTGTTGCTCAGATCTGGTAGATTTGGTCTCTATCGTCACTGATCTACGAGATCTATCTCAGATCTAGTCTCCAACCCCACAGATCTCAGTGTGACTGCCCCTCTCTGACCCTTACCAGGGCACTGATACTATGTAAATCTTTGATTCAGAGATCACTACTCCCTCTGAATCACCTTGAGATCTCAAGCAGTTTGAGTCTTGATATCAATACATGCTAATAAAGACATAAACTCAACAGCTAGATCTCTTTACGAAACTGAAACAAATGCAATCACACATAAACACCAAATATACCCTGGAAACCCCAACAGGGGAAAACCAACAAACTGTGGGGCTATCTTCTCTCTGGAGCCTAGAGCGTATATATAAATGGACAAGTACAATATAGTATTACTGTTATCACACAACTTGTAGTTGCCCCTAGAGGTATCCCATCCGGGACGGTAGAGGAGTCAGGCAACTAAAGAGGTGACCCAAGAGATGCCACGGTTCCCAATGCAATGTGGGAGTCACGTCAACCGAGGCACTCTTCACTTTAGGTCAAGGTGTAACTAGACCAAGGGGGAGACCCTATACCCCAATCACAGTTGATTGGATCCAAACAAAGGTTTCTAAGGGTAGATAAGTAATGAGTTACGGAACCAATGCAAGGCTAAGTGGACCTAAGGGTTAAGGTATGGTTGAGGGTGATGTAAGAGATTGTTAGTGTTTCAACCTATGTATGGTTTAGGCCACATGATGGGGTATGATAACTAGGTGTAGTACCATGTGTTTACACAAGTGGGTCCAATGTTCTTGGGAAGTGTGAAATGGTTCTAGGTAGGCCCACAAAGTGAAGTTAGGTGTGAGGTTGGTACTATAGGTTAGATGTAGGCTAGATCTATGAGTTTGAGTTGGTTATAGGAGTACCCATGTACTAGATCTAGGGTTTGACACAAATCCCAAGGAGTGCGACTTGCTTGGAGAAGGACTAGTGCCTTATTGGATGGGCTAATGGGGTCAAGAAATATGTCAAAGTGTAGATTGGGACACCTAGAAGCCAAGTCAAGTGGATTGAAGGAGATCCAATGGTTGGATCTTACTAGATCTAGGTTTTTATGTGATTACCCTAAGTGGACCACAATCCCTTGAAACAAGGAATGCAACCCCCAAAGCGGATCGTGACAAAAAGACAGTATGGACCTAGGTTTCAAGGCATGGGCATTCCAAATCCACAAAAATCTCAAGCACCCACCTCCTCAAAGTGGACCAACTCAAATTTCCAAGGGGGTGCGATTTGCTCAAGGAGGGCTAAAATGAGGGTTTGGTGGACCAAATCAAGTCCAATGGCCACCAAACTGTAGATCCAAGTAGCTAGTACCCCGATCTATGTATGTTCAAAATTTCAAGTGAACCCAATGGCTAGATCTTAGTAGATCTGAGTTTTAAGATGCCAAGAGAATCAAAAGGGGGTTTTAACCCCTTAAAACATGGAGAGATGTCCACAAGGTAGTTTTCACCAAAGTAAAGATGTGGGTATAGGTTATCAAGTGTCTAGATTCCAAATCAAGTGGGATCTCACCTACCCATGTGCTAGATCTAACCCAACAAGCTTCTCTTAGGAAAATCGATTTAGGTTCAAGAAGGCTTTTTGCATTGAAAAGTGTGTCAATTTTTAGCCAATCATCACCAAACTATGGATCCAACTAGGGGTGGATCCTATAGAGGTGGGTTTTTAATATCTTTTCAATTGCAAGGCTAGATCTAAGTAGATCTAAGAAAAACCAAAATTGGGGTTTTGATTTAATTAGGGTTTTATGACCAATGAAGATAGAATGGATGAAAGAGGCACATACCTTGTAGATCTTACCTCAATTGCTTGTGGCCACCTTGCAAGTTGATAGCATTCTCCTATGTGTATATTCAAGAGTGAGATCTAAGTGCTCCAACCAAAACGTCCTTCTCCAAGATAGCCAAATCGTCCTCCTCCTACAAGACAAGATCAAAGAAACAAGTCAAACAAGATGATTATGAAAATGGTAGAAAGATGTAATAGAAAGCATCAACTATGTCACGAAGATACAATAATGATACTCCCTGTCACAAGATCAACCAAAGAGAGAATATGTGGATCCCTCCAACAATAACCCTCATGAAGTCGCCCTCCTCTCTCCAATTCGACTTTCCTGTCAAAAGATTAGTAAAAGCACCAAAATCCACAATGATACATAGAAGAGATACTGTATATTCAATTTGCAAGAGAATCCACAATGCAAGAGAGATGTGCTCCACAAGAAATCTTCTATTCCAATATTCCAGAGCTCCAAAGGTGAGCTTTACAATGGGGGGTCTCCTCCTTATATAGGATAATAAAGACCAAAACCCTATACCACTCCATAATACTACATCAAAATGAGTGGTTGAGATTAAAAGATCTCATCATACAATCAATGGCTAAGATGACCCATAACAATATATCACATGGATCACTCAACATAACAATAGCGCCCTCACTAAATGGTACAATGGAGGGTGACGTCATCCCACTAGAGGGGTAAAAAGTACAATAATCCACCTCATGATGACTAGGACATGATAAAATAAGCTCATGGTGGGGCTAGGAGGTATTAATCCTTACTAGCTCATCCCCAAGGCACAATAAAATAATAAAATATGTCCAATATAATAAAAATGACCAAAACTGTCCTCAGAATCCATGACAGTCAAGCAGTAAATGTCCTCCTGTGATCAATCCGGGCATACCCACATGGTGAAAACTGACTGGAAGATAGTGATGCCATCCTGGAAGACCTCTGTGAAAACCAAATGCCAAAACCTTGCCTCAATTGCCCAAATCGATTTCCTCAGTGACCACTTTATGCCATTTTTTAACTGCCTCGGGAACTGTGAAAGTGCCAAAACTGCCTCCTAGGGTGCTAGCGCTGTCCATCTGAGCCCACCAGGCTCTTCGGAAGGGGGGGTAAATGGTAATAACAAGTGGCTGGACCACCCCCTCCATCATCAGCGCCCTAGGTGAACTGGCCTCTCGGGGCCCCTGCTGCTCAGGCTGGGAAATCAGCCCCCAATCTGGTCAACAAGTGTAAAACTGCATCAATCACTGTCAGAAGTGCCCGGAACTGAAAGATAAGTGTCTCAATGGATCCAGAAGACCCAAATCCACTAGGAATGAGTACTCATACACCCTGGGTTGTCCTAATGGGCCTGCTGTAGGGTCCACCATATATGGACAATGTATAATCTGCTGATCTGAAGAAATAATAAACCTGCTGAACTGGATCAAACATCATCTGCATCATATGTCCATCATATGATATCATCATCAAACATGTGGGCTCATAAATCATCATCAATAATCATCATACATGGTCCACATCATCACGGATCCCAAGAATATATATAATCAAGGATAAATCACATCAGTAGACTAAGACAATGCTTCTCTAATCATTCCCATAGCTAAGCTCAAAGTATAAATTCCATTCAGTGGCATTAATCGAGTTAACATATTCCGTTGTTATAATAAATTACTTGCACAATAGTTCAAATGACAAACTCACCCATTGGACATGGTCAGACTGCTAGTGAAGGATGAAGGCTAGGAGCAAGGTTGGGCCAAGGGTTTGACTTGTCTAACTTAACTCAAAAATACTTTGGACTGGGAGAAGGGGGAAGCTACAAACTCTGTGTTGGACAAAATAACACGGGGGATGGCTGTGCCTCACAAATGGATAAGTTGTTTAGAGAGTGTTTATTCAACTTAGGCATCATGTCTACATCAAGTTGATCCAGGTTCATTAGGATCATTCAATTTTATTCCATGGCCTTTTGGCCTACATAACCCTTCGGATTTCAGATGTGCTGAGAAGCACAACTAGTTGCAGCTTGCATCCAGGGCATGTTTTTCACATATTTATAAGGTCAGCAATTGTTTAGATATAACTTTTAAGAACCATTGCTTTTTGGACCTTTCTTATACTCTTCGAGGAGTATTTTTAGCTTTTCATTGCTCTTGCCCTTTTTTTTGTTTCCATGGGCGAATTTTTAGTTTCCATAGGTAGAACATGAGCTTTCAGTTTTAGCCAACAACATCTCAAGTGACTAGGGGGAGTTCGAGCCAATGCCAAACATCAGGACAACCGACCAGAATGATTTAGGCCTACAATCCAACTCACCAAAGGTAAGTTATGTCACCAACTCAGAGCCGAGACACTGGATAAACAGGGATGCGGTCCAAACACAGAGGTAGAAAAATGGGGAAGTCCTCGGTATCAGAAAGTCAAATGAGACAAGTCAGGGCTTAAAGTCAAATAGGAAGGTCATGTATGGATGGAGACAAGTGAATATGGAGCCTACACTAGCAGACAACTGGTGTCGGGAAAGACCATATCTATGTAAGGTGAAAAACCAGTAAGTTTTGTTAAATGACCTAAAAGTGCAAGCAATTGTCCATTTTATGATTTACAGTTCATTTTAAATAGTTTGCCACATCAGGAATAATATACCAAGCACATGCTATGATCATGACTAAATCAACAAGATAATAATCCACAGTCAGTGAGAACATATCCATAGATCATACAACATCATCATAATAATAATCATCATGCATCATCTGAAACACTGCTGAAATACATCTCTAGGCACTGAACTGAAACTGTAATGGGATAAGTGGTCACATCAGTCATCAAATCTGAACTCTCAAGGCTCAGCCTTGACACAAGGTCATAAAATCTGAATAATGTACTGCTCTGATCATGAGTGATCCAAAATATATAGCCATGCTTTGGAATAAAGGAAGCTCTGGAATGTGCAGATATCTGCTGTACAAGAATAGTAGCCCTGCTATTATGGTGTGATAACAATTACTTCAAAGGTAACTCAATCCCTGAATCGGGCAGACTCTAGATTTGCATGCATCAGCTGATGCATGCACTGGAAGTGTAAGCCCTAACTGGTAAACTGGATCTAAGTATCTCTGTAAGTGCCTCTGACTGATCTGCCTCTCTGAATCACACTACTCTGATCTGCTCTCTCTGAAGACTGCCCTCTAAAAAATGCGACCTCCACTGCATGCAAAAGTGCGCCCTCCCCTCTGGATCTCTGATGCTCGTACTGGATTGGATCTCAGCAGATATGAGCTCTGATTGTCCCTAACCTTCCTCGAATGCTGAGGCAAGGTCATCCTGGAAGTCTCGGACTCTTAATCGGTTGATCTGGCTCGAAATGAGCTTCTCCCTCCTTGGGAAATGCGCCCTCGTCCAAGTGAACACGTCCTCCTCTAAACTAAACAAAAATCCCATTGATGAGCTATCTCAGCTCACAGTACTGGGTGACAAGTGACTCTGGTGCTAATGGTCATTGATCCAACACAGATCTGACCACCCTAGCTCCTACAACAACTCCTCTCTCTCTCAGAAAGTTGCCCTGCATGAACAAGTGCACCCTCCTCTCTCCAGCGCTATCACTCTTTGATAACACAACTGAGCAACCTCATCCGGGGACCCCCTGCTTCTATAAATAATCTCACCGATGAATTAGGTTTACAAAAACCCTAATTCTTGATGCATGCAAAAGTCACTTTTGCATGCATCCAATGATCGTTGACAGGTCATGCAAAGGTCAAATCACCTCGGAAGGTTTGCATGCAACCACCACTGGACTCATGCCACTAAGTAGAGTGTATCTCACCCTCTACTCCATACTGATGCCTATACTGCTATTGCACCACCATGCAAGGCATTTGAACCATGGAGGACATCCCGAAAAATCGACATCAAACAACTCAGAAAAAATGGCTAAGTTTGGGAGTGCGCAAGGGTAGCAGAACAGTGCCTAGGGAATTGGGCAAGATGGAGTCCCTAGGAAGCCCACCTGGGGCTAGGCCTTAAGGTAAAAACCTAGAAATTGTTCGCCATGATTTTAAGTTGTTTGAGCTAGAGAATTTTTAGACGTTACGACAGTTAGGTTTTAGGAGTAAATTCCTATGGCCAATGGTTTAGAACTTCAGATACATAAAATAAGTGTAGATCTTACCCGGAAAATCTTGTAGATACCTGAGGGTGATGATCTATCCCTTCCCGATCAATTTGAGGTGATTTGGCTGAGTACCCAAGTGAAAACAATTTGCCCAAGGAAGCAAGTGCGCCCTCCTCTCCTGCACAAGCAAACTACCAAAGTTAGATTTGATGCATCAAGAGAAAATGACTATAAGAACATGAGACATATCAAATGGAAATCAAAGATCAAAGATACTATTGAAAACCCCCTGATATTAGCTGCTTCAAAAGAATGAGTTGAGGAGCCCCCTGCAAAAACGCCCAAGTGAAGTCGCCCTCCTGCAATTAAACACTGTTTCCACGAAAAATATTTTGGATCCACAACCAATTCTCAAATTCTAAGAGAAATAGACTTTCCAATCACCATCTAAGAATATCTCACAAAGAAAAAACCAAGAGTCTCTGCAAATATTTTCTATATTATGAAAATTCCATGAGCCAAAGTCCCTTTACAATGAGGGGGGTCTCTTCCTTAAATAGGAATGAGAGAGACCAAAACCCTAACCACCTTTTGAATGAGTGGTTGAGATTAAAAGATACATCGATGATAATCAATGGCTAAGATGAGCCCAAATACAGTACACATGGATCAACTCAAAAATAGAGGGGGGCGCACTCACTAAGACGTCCAAGGGGTGTAAATCTTTGATTCAGAGATCACTACTCCCTCTGAATCACCCTGAGATCTCAAGCAGTTTGAGTCTTGATATCAATACATGCTCATAAAGACATAAACTCAATAGCTAGATCTCTTTACCAAACTGAAACAAATGCAATCACACATAAACACCAAATATACCCTAGAAACCCCAACCAGGGAAAACCAACAAACTGTGGGGCTATCTTCTCTCTGAAGCCTAGAGCATATATATAAATGGACAAATACAATACAGTATTACCTCAAAGGTAACTCAATCCCTGAACCGAGTAGACTCTAGATTTGCATGCATCAGCTAATGCATGCACTGGAAGTGTAAGCCCTAATTGGTAAACTGGATCTGAGTATCTCTGCAGGTGCCTTTGACTGATCTGCCTCTGTGTATCACACTGCTCTGATCTTCTCTCTCTGAAGACTGCCCTCTGAAGAATGCGACCTCCACTGCATGTAGAAGTGCGCCCTCCCCTCTGGATCTTTGATGCTCGTATCGGACTGGATCTCAGTAGATCTGAGCTCTGATTGTCCCTAACCTTCCTCGAATGTTGAGGCAAGGCTATCCTGGAGGTCTCAAACTTTGAATCGGTCGATCTGGCTCCAAATGAGCATCTCCCTCCTTGGGAAATGCACCCTCCTCCAAGTGAACACGTCCTCCTCTAAACTGAGCAAAAATCCCATTGATGAGCTATCTCAGCTCACAGTATGTAATGACCCTTGTTAAGAATTTTATTAAAATGGCAATTTTCCACTTTTTTTCCCTAGTTCGACCTTTGACTAGTTTTGATCTCTAGGTCCCAAATTTACTCCAAATGATCCCAAATCTTCTGAGAAGGTATATGAATGATATTAGAACATAAATATGTGTTTCATGGATGCCTTTGGACCTTTAAAATACTTCTGCAAATCCTCTTTCAATTCTTATCAATGTAGGTAACTTTACTAGTGATTTTCCTTTGACTAGTATTGGCCTCTAGGTCTCAAATTGACTCCAAATGCCTTAAAATCTTCAAGGAAGGTGTATGAATGATATTAGAACTTTAATATGATATTTATGGATGACATATGTCCACCAAAAGACCTCTACAAACTCTCTTAATATTCTGGACCAATTATGCAATTTTACTAGTGATTTGGGGTTCAAATCCCCCTGGGGTAAGTACTGAAAATGGCTTCCCAAATGCCTCCAAACCCACTCAAATTTATGAACAGAGGTATGTAATGTGTTAATTATTTTATTAAAGTCTCATATGCACCATTAATGGATTATTACAACTGTTCTCACCCTCTCCCATTCAACTGCATAAATCCCCAATTCAACCCTTGGGGAAATGGCACTATTTCACCTCCCAATACAACTAAACTGAGTAAAAATGCTTCAAATGCTCAAGTACAGTACATGAAACTTGTAGAAGACATCCATGGAAGTATATTGATCACATATATATCAGAGAATCATCCATTCATTCGAAATCATCATCAATACATTGGTTCACAACAAGGTAGTGGGGAAATGGCATTGTTCTTCCATTAAAAATGAGATTTATACATTTCTACTTGGAATTTCGACCTGAAACTTTTTGGAGATGAAGAAAAGAGTATTTACTTCATATTACAAAATAAATGGGACATTAAAAGCTTCCCCAAAGAGTACAATAGCTCACCAAAAACGCCCTCCCTCAAGGATCAAGAATATGCCATCAAAACTGGAAATGGTTGAAGGAGTGAGCTGCAATAGAAGAAACCATGAGCTGCCCTGTAGCTTACACCTGCAAATAAAGACTCCATTAAAGCTCCAAATGAAAGGTCTGAATGGCCTTTCCAATTACCAACTTGGATGGGAATCTTTCACCCTCGAAATTGGCTAAGGCAAGAAACTAGTCATCCACTAGCTCTCCCTCTTCACAAATGAAATTGCAAATTCTACAAATGATCAAAAGCTGGTTTCATTCTTTGTTATTGACATTTATAAAGTTCTAATGTCCTCCATGGGTCGAATTCCTTCCAAGAGACTCATGCCAACTCAAGTTGGGAAGAGATTCCAGAGAACGCCACTTGTACAACAATTTCTAGTTTCCCACTTCCACCAGATCACATGTGGAAGCATCTTAGCTGCCCTAACACCCTTGAGCGCCCTCTTGGAGTCTATTTTTAGCCCTGACATGTCATATATGTCATATGTCAGCCTTCAGGTCTGATTTGTGTCATAGGTGTCATAGCATCTTCATCATTGTTGTCATAGAGCTAGGGAATCTAGCCCAAGTGTCTCACTAACTCCAAATTGCCTCTTCCTCTTCCATGGGAGTTACTCTTCCTCTATATTTCGACCTTGGATGAGTCATGCCATGAATAATACCTTTTGGACTCCCCCAAGTATGTTACCATTCACCTTGAATTCGAATTGGTGAGAGAATGATGCCAAGTGTAGTGGGGAAATCTAGCCATATGTGGGTCCCACTTCCTCCATGTGTCTTCATGATCAAATGCCACTTTGATTTTCACTTGTATATATTTATTTAGATCCTTTATTAAATATTTATGCCACTCTAATGTTCAAACATCATTTATTATCCCCATTATTCCAAATCCCAAAGCTTCCACCCCAAACCTAGGAAACTAGTTATTTTCCTCCTTGGCAATTATTTGACCTTTAACATCAATTTTACAAACTATAATGAATATGGCCAATGTGATTAGGCCATTGTGACCCAATTCCAAATTTGGGACATGACACAGTACTAGGTGACAAGTGACTCTGGAGCTAATGGTCACTGATCCAGCTCAAATCTGACCACCCTAGTTCCTGTAGCAACTCATCTCTCTCTCAGAAAGTCGCCCTGCATGCACAAGTGCGCCCTCCTCTCTCTCTAGCACTATCACTCTCTGATAATACGACTGAGCAACCTCATCCGGGAACCCCTTGTCTCTATAAATAATCTCACCGATGAATTAGGTTTACCAAAACCCTAATTCTCGGTGCATGCAAAAGTCACTTTTGCATGCATCCAATGATCGCTGACAGGTCATGCAAAACTCATGCATGCAAAGGTTAGATCACCCTGGAATGTCCGCATGCAGCCACCACTGGGCTCATGCCACTGAGTAGAGTGTATCTCACCCTCTACTCCATACTGATGCCTATACTGCTGATGTACCTCCATGCAAGGCATCTGAACCATGGAGGACATCCCGAAGTTACCATACTCTAACACTCCCTCTTAATGAGGGAAGTCCTACACTGATGCCTGGATCCAACAAGTCCCCTGCTACTGACACTGATCCAACTGATCTTTCTGTCACTGTTGCCCTCTGACCTGAAGAACCCTGATCAATCTCCATAAGTGTGGCTTCAGAAGAAGCCCCCTGATCAACCACTGCTGACTCTGTCACTGTACTCTGATTTAGACTCCCTCTGAATCTCTGCTGCCGTAACCAGTCCTGAAGACTGCTGTCAAGTGGATCTACTTCTCTGTAGGAGATTTGTCTATGTCCCTGAGTTGACTTAGCTTTGTCAGTCAACTCCCTCTGTCTCTGAGCTGGCTCAGCTCTTTCATGAGCTAAGTCCATCTCAACCATCTCATACCAGCTCAATATCTGACTGGTGCTTGCATGAGCAACATGCTCATACATCTGATATGAGCCCAAGGGCTGAATCTCCTGAGACTCATCACTATCAAGAGCATCTTGCTCATCCATCTGAACTTCAGAATCACTCCCTTGATCCTCCTCATCATGGTGAGCATCTCGCCCATCCATCTGCTGTCTAGACTCACTCCTCCTGGCCTCATCTCTCTTATGAGCATCTCGCTCATCATCCCCCTCTGACTCTGAAGAGGATGTACTCATCCATCCTGATGTGCCCATAGTAGGCTGTCCCTAAACCAAGTATTCACCATCGATCCTGTGACCCAACAAGACTGGGTCTACTCCTCTAGGATAGGTGAAGATCTGATTCCGCTGGAACACTACTAAGTAGCCAACAACTGCCAAAGCTGCTACTGAGAGGATAATCCCTCTCAGTCTTGGAACAAATAGAACTTCTGATACCTCTAGGAGCTCCCCAAGGTCAAGCAAAAATCTCACTCTGCCCACTTCAGTGACCAAGTGGTCAACCCCCTGCACATCCCGAGCCAACTGCAAGGGTGTGTGCTCTAGGATAAGGAATGCATCTCGCACCCCTGTCATGTGACTGCTGAGCATGCAGTCAACTCTCCAACTCTGGTCAACCTGAGCCTCTGGCAGGCTACTATCATGTCCTGACTGAACTAAGGCTATTGAGAATACATCAAATAATATATGTCTAGATTAAAGCAATTAATTACTGAGAGAAATACCCTCAAGTGTATACTCATTTCATGGACGTGATCATTTTTCTAGAAATGGGTGAAGGTGGAAAAGACAAGGCTAGGACAAGGGAATGACTATCAATCTTCAACACTGTGACACTTTGGATAAGGGGAAAAGGGAAAATCACCTAAGCATATGTTGGACAGAAAACACACAAGGAATGGTGGTGTTTCACAAATGGAATAAGTTGATTTGAGGAGTGCCTATTCAACTTTCGCAAATGTCTACAGATCACATCCCATCTTTTATCAAGCTCAGTGAGGATCTTTTCTAGAACCACCGTGACTGGGTGCACAACTAACCGTAACTTGAGGTTTTAGGGGACACTTAGAATTAGCTCTTCCTTACTCCATCTCATATCCCAACCCGTAGGCTTCGTGAGGAATTAATCATTACATTTTAACTATGGCCAGTAGTCTTTAGATTTAGCATACATTTAACCACTGCTTTTTAGGCCTTATGACCCTTTGGATTTTGCATGTGCTTAGAAGCACAACTAATTGCAACTTGTATCCATGGTACTTTGCATTTTATTTCATAGCCCTCTTTCATTGTGCTTAAAAGCACAGTTTCAATTTATAACCATGGGCTTGCACATAAGATATAACAATGAGTCACATATGCATGTAATGATGGTAGTACAATTTGCTTCAAGTTTAACTGACACAACTCAGGAAACTGGGGGGATCGTCCACAATCAGGACCAAACATCGGGGCCAATCGACCAGAGAGGTCAAGTCTTCAAATCCAACTCACCTAAGCTCAGGAAGCAACACCAGTGGGTTCTCCTGGCCTAGAAGGATCAAGCCTTCGGTAAGTTCTGTTGCACAACTTAGAGCCGAGACACAAAACAACCAGGAGTCTATCCAACAGAGAGGCATAAGTGGGGACGTCCTCAATATCACAGGCTGAAGTGTAAGTTAGGATAAAACCAAATATGGAAGGGAACGTATGGATGGGGAAAAGTGACAGGTGATGCCATAACTAGCAAGCCATAAATGGTGGGAATGACCAAGTCCATACTACTTAAGAGGGTGAGACCAACGAGTATATACAAGAAATTCTTATTCTAAGTAATTAGACCACTTTAATGCTAGATAGTCAACCAATAAACATATCCATATATATATATATATATATATATATATCGCCAGATCATGACCACTAAATACCTAGTCAAGCTACTAAGATAAGTAAAAGAGCATCATGTAGGTATCCAATGCACAACCATATACCTGCTAGGTCATACCAATATCTATCATCTGAACCATCAACTGTCACTGGAACACTATTGCTGCATAACTCTAGGCACTATCACACTACTCTATATGGAAGAAAATGACCACCTCGGTCATCAAATCTGAGGTCATGAGGCTCAGTCATGGAATAAGGCTGTAGTGTCTGCTCTGGGGCTGCTAAAAACATGAGTGATCATAGAATAACTACTCATCAACTGCCGATCTCAGGTATCTCATAGCGAAGGACTGACTTTGAAAAGTACTGGAATCTAGTCTGAATATATTGTAGCCTCGGCTACTATAAATGTGATAACAGGTTGTTTTGATAGGTTGAATTATGCAAGAGATAATGCATTGTGATGTTCTGATCATAATGCATCGTGCTTATGTGTTGTAAACGATGTCTATCGACACCACCTCTGTTCTTGGAATATCTTTATCCCTTCTGCTATTTTATGTTATTTGTCTAGTTGTTCAAAGGTGTTTTCCCAACAAGATCTGCACTAAGAAGAACATGTGTATTGGTGAGAAAACTCTAGACTATCTAGCCCTGTCACTGCTAGATGCCTCTCCATTTGGACTGGTGCTTTTCTAGTCTCAAGAGGGTGTCCCTAAGATATGTGTTTGCTCATCGTTAATAAGTAAATTTGCATGTAAAATCAAACCTAAATAAGCACACTATGCCGTCCTTTAAGTGCTTGGAAGCACTTAAGAACAAGGCGAGATCAGATTTATTAACCAAATTATAGCAGTGATTAAATGAGTGAAGCATAAAGTATGTGTGCCTTAAGTGAAAGCATAAATTCAAAATAAGTGCACAGAAGTAATAAACAAGATCCCCGCAACATGATTGCACATGTAAACAACCACTCAATATCAAAGAACTAGAGGTAAAGCATAGTCGAATCCATTTAATGTATTAAATCAAAAGGCAGAGAATGAAACCATAGTCATCAATACATTATGGGTTGCTCTGTCAATCCCTGGTGTGCAGTGGTGGAAGAAGTCTGTCAAGTCCAGGATGGAAGGAAGGTAAAAAGCAACCAGCTCCTGTAATCTGTGTCAAAAAAGTGTCTGACCTCTCTGCAATCCTTCCCAACTTTGTTTATAGAATCAAGAAAAAGGAAAGGTGACTAGTGCACCCTAGAAGAGAGAGAAAAGGAAAGGGACGAGACCATGAGTTAAGAATCTTTGCACATGATCCCTTTTTCCACAAACCTGGCATGACTCAAAAAATAGAACTGTTGTCTCTGGAAATACCAAATCTACTCATCAACACAGGCAGTGATAGCTTGATCGCAATATCCCAAACTGATATTTTTTCTTTTTATGAAATTTTGTTGCTTGCTAGTAGTCCTTATGGATAAGTATATGAAGGAAGTATGAATGCATGTATTGATCTAAGTATGCATGCAGATGCATTAACCCAATAATCAGAAATGCTATAAAATAGGGATAGAAGTTATGCATGTACTTACTATCTGAGAGAGGAGTCGATGTACGTCAATATAAGACCAACATGCAAAGATTGTACCGGAGAATGAGCAAGATATGGAGCAACCTTCCTCCAAGAATGCGCCCTTGGTATTAATGTGCCCTCTCCAAACTAGATATGGTGGTGTAGATGCGATATTGATATGAATGCATCTGGACTGCCTGTCTGTTTGAGCTATGCTAGCTCTCTGAAATGCACCTCGGGGTCTTTCCTGTCAAAGCACTCAATGAGCCTCTGTGTAAAATCTGTATACAAGGTGATGGTATTGTGACCCAAGGTCACTAACCCGTGGTACCACCACTCATGGGCTTCCCTGTCCAAATGCAAAGTAGCCAACTTAATGCCATCTGTCTCTATCATGGGGTTGAGTTGGAAGTAAGTATCCAACTTCTGCACCCAATTCCACGTTGGGCCACTCTAGGTCCCCTCAAAGGCAGGAATAGTCAGTTTCCCTACCGTGTGCTATAACTCACAGTTCTAGTTGAAAGGCCCATTGTAAGCTCTCGACCTGTTCTTACTTTTAAAATGGCAAAAATTTGTGAAGGTCATGGCTGACTGGAAGTCATCTCCCAGTGCTCTGTACTCTCTCAAATATGCCCCTAAGAACTGTGGCATGGTAGGTCTGGAGGACCTATTGTAGAGATGGGGGTGGCTCTGCAGATTGGCATGTAGCTGTTCCCCACTGCTACTTGTGGATACCCTGTCACTGTTGGGAAACATAGGACTGTATGGGGTGGGCCCTGACGTATCTGTCAATTGTTTGATAGCACTCACCATTTCTTTGTGTCTTGAAGTTAGTTCCTTCAAAGCGGAAAGGAGGCTACTGAAATCCATTTTATCATCATCTGCCATTGTTTCCTTGCCTTTACCCTTTCCAAACTGAGTCTTTGTATCCCCCAGTTCTATATCCTCTAACTCTTCTTCTTCTCTTCTTCCACTATTCCTAAATCTCTGCCTCCTGTAAGTAATATTGTGTGGGTCCTTTGTATTCATTTACTGTTCACAATTGCATGCTCCCACAGCTGGCGAGGAACATGCTCTGATACCACTGTAATATCCCAAACTGATATTTTTTCTTTTTATGAAGTTTTGTTACTTGCTAGTAGTCTTTATGGCTAAGTATATGAAGGAAGTATGAATGCATGTACTGATCTAAGCATGCATGCGCTTGCATGCAGATGCATTAACCCAATAATAAAAAATGCTATAAAATAGGGATAGAAGTTATGCATGTACTTACCATCTGAGAGAGGAGTCAATGTACGTCAATATAAGACTAGCATGCAAAGATTGTACCGGAGAACGAGCAAGATACGGAGCAACCTTCCTCCAAGAAGGCGCCCTTGGTATTAATGCGCCCTCTCCAAACTAGATATGGTGGTGTAGATGCGATACTGATGAGAAGTAACTCCAAAAGGTGTGTAATAAGGTTATAATCCTCCTCTGATCATAGTAGAAGTGGCATGCAGACCATGCACTGGCTCAGAAGCCTAAAACGTGAACCCCTCCTCTAAGAAAGTCGCCCATGCAAGGGAGGACGTCTTATGGAAGATGAAGATGTTGATAACTTGCTCGGGAGTCCAAGTAAGAAGCCCTTCTTCCAGGGGTAGGGTAATAGTGCTGCTCTCGGAAGAATGGAGCCAACATGCAGAAGAATGGAACCCTGTAGCCTGAGATACGAATGTGTCTCTCCTTGAGCAATTCGCTCATGCAAGGAGGGAAAACCCCTTTGATCCAGTCTGTAACTTAAACCCTGCAAGAAGCTGAAGAATGATATCTGACGAATCACGATGATAGAAATGCTGAATCTGGATGATCCAACCTGATATTGACTAGGGAAGATAGATTTCGCTGCCGAAATACACTGAATAGTTGAGTGTGTGCACTCAACCCCAAAGTAGCTCACTGAGCTCTCCAAGTCGACTTCTCAAATCAATAATCATATAAGTAGGTCCTACTTACATGCTTTACATTTCTTTTATAACATTCACTTGCCTGACGTAAATTTTGACCTAACTTTTGCATGACTAGGTCGCTTTATCTTCTAATTTCCAGTTGACTTGCATGCGGTGCTTCCGGAGTGCATGGAGGTTCATTGAAGGAGTTTCAGTGCATGCAACATGAAATATAGCTCGCATGTCATGCATGCAGGTGCCCCCCTTGTTCCTGTGGCCCCTATTTATTTACTAATGATATAATAACCATGCTTAAGATCTTCTTATGGTGTAAATGGCATCAATCCTCAGTTAATCCCCTGAATGTCAGTGCCTGCTCGAACCTATGGGAATCAGATAGGTTAGCGGGATGGTCCTCTGTGCTTAAGCAGAAGAGGACATTACATTGATCAGGGTGCACTAGTACTCCTATTGGTTGTGTCTTAAGCGTGCACACATTGAAGATAATGACAGCAGGTCAAAGCAAAGTTCATCAAGGTGCATGAAACTACTGTTTGGCTTGGTATACTTGTCATGTATGCTGGAAATAGCCCTAAAAGAGACCGCCCTTCCTCACAATCAATGCTACTTCTAAAACTTAAGCTTAGATCTGCATAAAATAACACATTATAGCACTGTCTCTACAAGGTACTTTGCTGGAAATAGGCTGTTACAGCAACCTGGTCTCACTGTTACTGCTGTTTGCTAAAGATAAATGCCCTGATCTGCTGTAAACTATCTCCTTGTGCAGTGTACTCTATGGATGTTACTCAATAATAGGAAAATCCTCATAGAAATACTTATTACAGTGCTCTTTGCCAAATTTCACATCTCTTCACTGTGCATGCAGTACTTCACTGCCAGCGAGACAAACAGTATACTTATCTTCTGTAAATAGCTCACTTCAGAGCTATCCATTGAAGAATACACTATTATATGCTGATTATAGATCAAAGATTCACAATTCTGCTGGAGCTATCCTCAAACAAAGCGCTCCTCTAATTAATGTGTTGTTTACTAATTTTGACCACCAAATATGCTGTAACAACTCAATGCAGCACTCCTTTATGGACATAGCTGGTGTTTACTGATTTTACACCTCAGAACCTGCTGAATATAGCCTTTTTCGGAGCGCTGCCTATTCTTGGATATAGCTGTTTTCTCCTTTTGATTGCATGCCTAAGATGAACCTCGACCTCCAGAAGTATGCTTAAACAAGTCATGGCTACGAGACTTAGGAGTTAGCACATTCATGCAATCTCTTGCAAGGCAAACACTCTACTATCTTTATGGACATAACTGCTGTTTACTGATTTTACACCTCAGAACCTGCTGAATATAACCTTTTTTGGAGCACTGCCTCTTCTTGACAAAGCTGTTTTCTCCTTTTGAATGCATGCCTAAGATGAACCTTGACCTCCAAAAGTATGCTTAAACAAGGCATGGCGATGAGACTTAGGAGTTAGCACATGCATGCAATCTCTTTTTTTTTTAACCATGGGGAATCGGTAACTCGTTGGGATTACCTGGGCTAGGCCCAGGTACAAATCCAGCGGCTGCCACTATAACCCCAAGAGTATATCCAACAGCCCGCAAGCCATATATACCAATAACTTGTAACTCAGCAGGGGCTGAGATGTCCCGAAGCCCACTGAGGTGAGCCTCTATCCCAGGGGTCGCCTACCCTTCGAGCCTTATCACAACGGGCCAATGTCTCAATGGGGTTTGATCCCTGGTTGGGAGAGGGAAAGCCACTCGATCCCACCAACAGGCCCCCAAATCCTTGACCATGCAATCTCTTGCAATGCAAATGCTCTACCATCTTAAGGGCATATGCTCAAAAGTCAACAAGATACAATAATGGCAGCTCACCCTAAAATTAAGTAATGAGAATATGCAAAAGTAGCAAGGAGAAATCAAGGAGGGCTAACACGCTAAATCAAGGATAGCAAGGAGGAGAATTTCACGATAAGAAGAAGCAACGCGATTGAGTGATGTGCCCAACTAATGAAGCATTCAGAAATCCCAGGAAGCACTTGATGTGTCTAAAAATAGCTGCCATATGTCACAATGTGATGCCTCTCCCATCTGCTCAACTTTGAACTCGAACCATACATCCTTCCCCCAAACTGGAACCTGGAAACAACTCTGCCACTGCATACCGGAACCCTGACACTACCCTTTGCACTTCCCAAATATAGACCGGCTAAAAATAGACATGCCAAAAATAACAGTTTGATTCCTAAAAAATAAGAAACTTGGAATATGAAAAGAACTGCTATGGGGACAACGCTGTAATATAGCATATCTAGAAATAGAAACTGCTAAAAATAGTAGTGTCTCACATGTTAACAAAAACATTCTTATTAGACTCATCTTTCTGCAAGGAACCTGGTTCTGTACTTTGATTTGATATGTAAGCCCTGAAACCCTAACCACTAAAAATAGCAATCTCACAAAACAACTTGCATGTAGCTGGAAAAACACTCATAAGGACTGTGAGCTCACAAGGACCAGGAATATGTAGTTTACTCTGAAATGCGGGCCTCGAAACTCTGGCTCCTAGAAAGTAGGAGAATTGCTAAAAAGAGCAAGTTCTCAGAATCTGACAAAACTCACTGTGTAGAAGGTGCTGAACAATGTAAAACTTGATGTACCTGTGAATGGACTAACATGATGAAATTAAGCTGGAACTTAACCCTCCAGTTGTGCATGTAACTGGGTGTTAACACTTCCATTACTGGACTGTGGGAACTCTTCTCTCTTTACATCATCAAGCCTTCAACCTTCTATGTCACTGGAATGTAGGAGCTCTGCTTTCATTACATTTTCAAGCCTTCATCACTGGATTATAGGAGCTCTACTTCCACTTGTGCTACCTGCACAACATCACATGATGAATACTCAAACTTCTGCACTTCACTTCCCTGGCGGTCCACTAATTTGTCAGTCTCAAACTAGTCATCATGACCTTTATTATATGCTTAGTCTAACAGAGGCAGGGTTTAGTGATTTTCCCTAGAGCGTTGGTGTGCCTTCTAATCTTTTAACGAATCTGGAGGCTGGTCTGCTTTTGTTCTTGTTAGCGTTATTTGCTGCTGCATATGCAAATTGCCTTTAAGGCTGATGCATTTGCCTGGAAGGGGGGCGACTACCCTAGGTTATCTGCCATCTGACCAGAACATTCCTTTCTAACAAAATTCATTGTTCTGCTCAAGAGCTGTCTCCCAAGCCCTAACTAAAATTCCTCTGCTGGCTGCTCCCTCTCCACTTGCTGCCCAGTTTAACTTTAGCGATTGAACTCGCATTTTGGAAAGGTGAGAATCTCCTAGAAAATCTCTATTTTTTTGAAAACATGTCCAAATGGAATGTAGATCTCACTTGTTTTTGCCATTTTATTAACATGTTATTGCATTCCATTAGATGGTATATAAATCAAAATATGATCCTGCAATGGAATACACATTGTAAATTTCAAATTTGTATATATTTCATGCAGATGCTGAGATTTTTTATTTCTTTTTATCACAATCTTTATTCCTTTTATTGATAGTTTATAACTAATATTTGATCCCATCTCAAAACCCCTAATGAGTTTCAATGCAAATGCCTGATTATCATCGCAGATTTATGCTCGTTTTTAATGATATTGACACTTTCATTCCTTTGCAGTCCCTCGGCAGTATTGTTGCATTCCAGGCTATGGTCTCAATTGCAGTAATTGGTTTGTACATTGCATATGCTCTGCCTATTCTGTTCCGTATCACTCTTGCACGCAAAACTTTTGTGAAAGGTCCTTTTAACCTTGGTAGTTTCAGCTTATTCGTTGGTTGGGTTGCCGTTTTATGGGTTGTCACCATCACTGTCCTATTTTCTCTCCCTGTTGCATATCCAGTTACAAAAGATACCCTCAACTATACACCTGTTGCAGTAGGGGGATTATTTATTTTAACTTACGGGAGTTGGATTCTACGTGCAAGGTATTGGTTCAAGGGACCTTTGGCAAATATCAAAGTGTAAGGATTAAAATTGATGTTTCTTTTTGTCCTGAATTTATTTCTTTTGTAAAACAAAGCTGTCCGAAGCACTTGCTTCATTGCTTTGTAGATAAAAACTAGTAACGCTACGATGATAAATTGTTTTTATATCATATAACATATTGTAATTCATATCTATGAAATGAGAAGTATGTTGGCCATCACAATGGCATTTTACTGGGCAGTCTTGCACTCTTCATCTTCTCCGAATTACCATCCAAACTAAAGGTTTCCAGCAAAAGATATTCATGGATGAAAAACTGGTATTTGTACTTGAATTTGATTGTTAAAGCTCTCGGCGAAGATGAAAAATTTGATGGATTTAAAACATCTACTTAAGTTCAAATGAAATTTCAACGCAATTATTGCACCGAGTGAAACGAGGTGCTCTACAGTCCAGTATGGGGGAGATCCTGTAACGTTTGTCCATGTTGTCCTTATAATCCGCCATAATAAATAAAGTTTGTCTTTAACAAAAAAAAATTAATATTATGTCGGCGATTAATAAAAGAACCTGTATTTTTTCGTTTAAATTAAATCTTGGGCTATATAATACATGGACGTGTATTTTTCTTTGAATTAAATCCTAGGCTATAAACGTTTGTCTTTATTATTGTTGGCCATTAATTAAAATGTAAAATAAAGTAAAATGTAATGGAAAGTATTTAATGAAAAGTAAAAAAGTAACATGTATTGTCGGCCATTAATTAAAATGTAAAATTATGGAAAGTATTTAAAAAAAATTTATGTCGGCTCAAAAAATAAAATATTATGAAAAGTAATTAAAAAATAGATGTTCGTTTATAAAATAAAAAATTAAAACATAAACCCCGATCTATCATCAAGAGAGATTAAATTTCTCGAGTTTAAATTTAAAAAAAGAAATACACTTCAAAAAATTGGATCCCTCTCGGTGCTTGATAGATACGGTTTTAAGATGGATCTATGCTAGTTAAGCATTAGGTGAAGATGAAATCAATTACAATAGTTTATTTTTTTAATACGTGAACGACAATACAATCTTCTACTATCCTAATTTTATATTTGAACTTTACGCTAGTGCATTAGTCTTAGAAATAAATATTCCGCCAATGGCATTTTATGATGTTAGTATTTTTAGCAGTTAACATTATGTCCTTGGGTTATGTCAATTCACTCAGAGCAAATCATCATGCCCATTTCCCCTCAAATTTGATGGAAAGTACCATGTGGAAAGAAATAGTAAATTGATCTTTATTTTAGCTATTATTCAACATTACATTCCATTGAGACATTCACTAAGCAAAGATTTAGACAATTACATGCATAATTTATTTCTTCAATGAAAAAGAAGATTAAGAGAAGATAAAAATCTATGCACATAATCCTCGTGAGGGGTGGTAACTCAACTCTTCACCTTATTTTGAATACCATAGCTTTTCATCCACAAGTATGGGAAATTCACATAACAAGAATGATAATTCATGAATGCCTCACATTAATAGGAAAAAACCCTTACACTTCACATATGCTCCAAGAAAATATATCTATTAAGCTCCAAGGAGAGGAAAACTCCAATGATCCAACCATGCAAAGAATGGAGAAAACTCCTTTATGTAGGTGGAGCTCTCTTACAATAAAATATAATTATTTTTCTAACCAACTCCTTGACAAGCCCAATAGTTATAAAAATGGAGCTGGTTAGCACTTTGCCAAGCCAAAGGTCTTCATTTCTTAAGGCAGTGCACTCCACTAGAAGAATTAATAAAATATTAGAAGGGAATCTCCAAGAGAGAGGACACACTAGTAGAATAGGCTCGTTTTACCAAGTCAAAACTTCAAGAAATAATATAATTTATTCTCCTTGTGCACCCTTCAAGATGTCTTGAAATGTACAACTAAAATAATGTTTTCTCCAAATAACCAACTCCATGAGTTCAGTCAGCAAATAAGTATTGAGGTAGTTATAAACTCCACATGTGTTCCCTCCAAGAGAGATAGATCTAACCAATTTCAACTACTTCACTTAATGTGTAATGTTTGAACACGATCCATTCGAAAATGACAGTCAACCTCTTATAGGAGCACACCACCCAATGTTCTAGAGGAATGTGTAAATGGGTTAATGAGTTTAATGCATGAATGGACATTGTTATGAACCAAATACATAAGATATCATAATAATTCAGAGTACACACTATGTACATAAATGTAAACGTGGATTATAACTCCAAGATAGATTAGTTGTACAATAAGTCCTTAAAGAATATGAGAAGCTCCTCAAAATACCCCAATACATTCATATATCTAATTCACATATCCCTTTCAACAATGACTACATGACCTATATTCCTATTCACTTGTTAATTGGGTCTAGCCCAAGTGGTTGTGGAATGGAGTGTTATCTTCCCTACTCAGATTTTATTTTCGTAAGTGACATGTTGAGCTCATAACGAGAATATTGTTGTAATGACTTTGAGCCCCATTGTTGGCTTGGCCTTGTGTCTTGGAGAATCTAGGGTTTACTCTGGGTACCATCATTGAAATGAGGGGAAGTACTTAGGGATTTTTCCCAGGTGTTGTTATATGGAAAAATAAAAAAAATAAAAAAATCCCTATTCATTCATTGCACTTGTGGTCCCTTCATTAGCCTTACCACTATTACATATACATTTACTTCATTACATATACATTTAAACCCATATATTATAAGATTTGTGCATGTATAGATATAGGTACATAAACTAACTAGATATGCAATGAGAAACAAATCAACCATCAAATCATAATGTAATAAATGGATAACATTGATTATTACATTAGAAACTCAGAATGGAAGAGAAAATAATGATCAAGTTCATTAACTGAATGAGAGAAGATAATTACAATATATAGAGAGACAATTAAAATTAGGTTGGAGGGAAATTTGAATTGTCGATGCCATGCATAGAGGGCGAGTCAAATATGACAAGTCATGCTTAATTTAGAGCAGATAACCCTAGTTAGTCATGCATGCACTCCTAGATTGAGTTAACTGATTAAAGAACTCATTGATCACTCAATTAACTAAATAATACCATGCATGTTCATAAAATCACTCAAATGAGGTGCTATTGACTTACTGGGGTGCTAATACGTGTTATGGATCAATTAGTGCTTAGTTATAACTAAATTAGTGGAGCAAATCTAGTTCTAATTGAACTCTTCCTTAAATCAAGGAAAAGATCCTCCAAATCATGGAAGGCGCCCCCAAAAAAAGGGTTTTGATTCATGGATGACTCAGGAGGTGGATTTGAGTGTGGTTTGGTCCATTTGGCCCATTAGACTAACTATGTAAAAATAACTAAGTAAAGAAAATGGGTCCCAAGAATTTTAAGCCATAATAGGTACCCATGCATATAAAAACAAATAAATTCTCTGAAAGTTGGGAAAGAGGGAAAAAACCTAGTGGCAACCACCCCCTCCCCCATATAAAAGAGAATGTAAAAGGAAGACTTTAAGGAGTCTCCTCATAAAACACATTTACTCCCAAATAATCTCTCAACTAGGTGAACTATTGCTTGGTAAAGGGCTTTGTGAAGATCCATGCAAACCTTTGTAAAATCCTCCTTCTTTGGAAGTGCATGTGAGTCCATTGACGAGATCCAAACACTTTGAAGTGCTTGAATGGTGGTTCTTGACCACTCCTTGCTTCAAATGGAGAATATCCCTTAAAGATTTTGTGCAGAACATGGTGAACTATAGGACTAAAGGTTGTAGATTTGGAGAATGAGAAGACATTCTAGAGGTCTTCTTCAACAAGAACCTGATGTGGGACAAGTTCTCCAATGGCCTCTTTCATCTTCTGAATTTATGTGAATAAGTCCTCGCAAGACATGAGTTGTGAAGCTTCTAAGGACTCCTTCAACAACACTGGATCAAGTATACCAACTGTGTGGCAACTGAGCTGGGGAGATAGGAAATCCATGGCTACAAAAGAGATCTCTAATGGTTGCAAATGAGCTCTTTGATGGCTGCAAAAACACTCATTGATGGCTGCAAATCATCTCTTTGGTGGTTTCAAGTACACTTCTTTGATGGTTGTAAATGAGTACTCCTTCGATGTCTGCAATTGCATTTCTTGATGGATGCAAATGAGTATTATAAATGAGCTCTTTGGTGGCTTCAAAATTCTTCTTTGTTGGCTTCAAAAGCCTTCTTCGGTGGCTTGCAAAAAGCTTTCTCCAATCTGCAAGATTAGTAGTGGTTGCAAAATCCTTCTTTGGTGGCTACAAAATCCTTCTTGGGTGGTTGTGAAATCCTTCTTGATGGTTGCAAAAGCTTGGTTGCGAAAGCCCTTCTCAACCTGCAAGCTAGATAACTGACAATAAATCATTGAACACTAACTAGGTTAGTACCCCCTATGCTCTGATACCATATAAGATTTGTGCATGTATAGATCTAGGTATATAAACTAGCTAGATATGCAATGAGAAACAAATCAACCATCAAATCATAATGTAATAAATGTATAACATTGATTATTACATAAGAAACTTGGAATGGAAGAGACAAGAATGATCAAGTTCATCGATTGAATGAGAAGAAATAATTACAATATATAGAGAGATAATTCAAATTAGGTTGGAGGGAAATTCGAATTGTCCATGCCATGCAGAGAGGGATATTCAGACTTAATTTAGATAAAATAACCCTAATTAGCCATGCATGCACTCCTAGATTGAGTTAACTGATTAAGGAACCCACCGATCACTCAGTTAACTAAATAATACCATGCATGCTCATAAAATCACTCAAATGAGGCGCTATTGACTTAACTGGGGTGCTAATGAGTGTTATGGGTCAGTTGGTGTTTAGTTAGAACTAAATTAGCGGATCAAATCTAGTTCTAACTGAACTCCTCCTTAAATCAAGGAAAAAATCCCTCAAATCATGAAATGCACCATTAAATCATGGAAGGTGCCCCCGAAACTAGGGTTTTGATTCATAGTTGACTTAGAAAGTGGATTTGAGTGTGGTTTGCTCCATTAGACTCACCAGAACATACTCTAGGAGGGTTATTTACTCTATCTAATATGCCCCCCTTGGAGTCATATTATATACATTTAACCCCATGTATGCCCTTCTTGTCTCATAACATGATACACTCCTTCAGGAAGCTTTGTACTCAAAGCTTTGTAGTTAAGTGTTTTACATGTGATTAAACCAAGTAATAATATTTCCTTCTATTCTTGTTCACTTGCTACCAATGTTGATGATCCATCCATCCACATTCAATTCTTTTTAGTCTTAATCTTTGATACATGGTTGTTGCATAAAATTTGTTCCATTTGTTGTGATTATGACTTTTCCAATTTGTTGTAGTTTATGGTCTATGATAATATCTTGTTGAATAATGGTTTTGTGATGCATTGTTGCATGAATATTGTTGATTATTCCACCTTCTTTGGTATTGTTGATGTATATCTTCTTGCCTTGTTTGGAAACTTTCTTGGTAATGAGGGTGTTGATGGTTTCACCTTCGATGGTTTCCCTTTATTCTACACATCCCTATCATCAATCTTGTTTTCAAAGATGATGACATCCTTTATCCTTTATAATGCCCCGTCTTTCATTACTCTATCCTTTGAGATAATACCATGATATTGAACATGTATTGAGCCTCAAGTTGGAGCTCAACTTCTTCCATCATTTTTTGGCAACCTCCTTTAGTCTTGTTTTTCTTTTCCTTTTGAAGATGCAATGTGATTCCATCCATCAAATTCTTATGCCCTTTAATTCCATATTGTATTTCTAATTTTACATCCTCATTATTTAGGGCTTCTTCAACCTTTTTGCAATTTTCCTCTTCAAGTCTTTTGATAGTCTCTTCATCCAATATCATTGCCTTTCCTTAATATTGACCTTGCTTATTTTCTTCTTTCAATCTCTTGACCTCATCTAGTGGTTTTTTATTATGGTTTCATAATTGCATATAGTCTTCATCCTTATTTTTTAATTCTTCCCTTGACTCATCCTTCATTGATTCTAGATTGTATTTATGATTTCCATCTTCATTATGCAATGCTTTTTTAACCTTCCCGTAGATTTCATTTTCAAGTATTTTGGTACTCTCTTCATCCAAATTCTTGTTTTTTCTTGATGTTGAGATGCTTTTCTTCTTACAATCTCTTGACCTCATACAATGGATTTTTATTATGGTTCCATAATTTGCATATTTCTTCATTCTTATTTTTCAATTCTTCCATTGACTCATCATTTCCCCACTTTCCTTTCCTATCCTTTTCTTGCTTCAATTTGTGAATATGCTTAATGAGTGTTTCATCAAGGGATTGCATCTTGGAAAACTCCTCACCGTTCTTTTTGAGTTCCTCATTAATTGATTCTTTCACTTCATCTTGAGTTTTATTCATTTCCATTTTTAAGTCCTTGATCCATGTTTTTGAGAAGAGTTCTTCAAATACATCCCATGCAACATTTATTCTAGTATTGTTATCAATACTCAACCACCACTCCAAAGCTTCACCATAAAATTGGGAACTAGCCCCAAAAGGATATTACTAGTTGTTCTTATTCTCTTCAACCAATCCATAGGATTGATTTCATCTTTATCTTCATCTCCATTAAACGTAGGTATTGTGATTTTTCTTAACTGAGGCCAAAGCAAAACCCTTAGCTTCAAACCCTCAATATATTGAAAATAATATATAAAATAAGTAGTATGGATTTTCCATCATATTATCCCATGTTTCCTCTTTCCAATGGATTTTGAATCACTTAAATCAGACCTTCTAGTCAAAGCTATATTAATTTCAAGTTACATACATGTAAAAACCCTGGTTTGTAGGTTGTCTTGCTAGCGAACCATTCTCCTGAAGCATATTTGAAATTTCAGCCCCTTTGAGTTTAGAATTTTAGCATGTATTATCCTAGTATGTCTTCTCTACAATATTACAAGTTGACCAAAATTCTGATGTGCCAGAGAAAGTTATGGTAATTTTCCCAAAACTTGTTGTTTTTGTCGCTTTTTGGAGAACAAACGTTTTATGTCATGTGTCCAATTTTTCAGATGTACTTTTGAAATTTTTACTAGACACACTATAGACAATCTTCTTCTCGATGAAACTAGTGGCACACAATTCAGTTTTGCAAGCTTCAAATATTACAATTTTACCCAACATACTTATTTGATATTAGGTTTTGGACTAGTAAAACACCCTAACTTCCACACACTATAACTACGAACTTATAGCGAACTAGGACCTGAAAGTTTTACAACAAATTTAAGGCTCTAATTTGTTTTTCTTTTTGAAACATCTTTGAAAAGTGAAAATGATCATATGACTCGTTTTGAAGGAGCCAAGCCAAGGACCATATGCTCTGATACCAAATGTTATGAGCCAAATACTTAAGATAACATAATAAATCAAATTACACACCATGTACTAAAATGAAAATGTGGAGTACAACTCCAGAAAGATAAGAGAAATGAGTTATACAATAATTCCTTGAGGAACATGAGAACCTCGTCCAAATACCCTAATACATTTATATATCTAATTCACATTTCTCTTTCAACAATGACTACATGACCTATATATATACATATTCACTCATTGCACACGTGGACCCTTCATTATGCCGACCACTATTACATATATATTTACTTCATAACATATATATTTAATCCCATATATGCCTCCCTTTGGTCATAAAAAAACATGATACAAAAATTAGGGTGTGCATAACCAATCCCTCGAACCACAAGCAATCTCAACAATATTTTCAATGCATGTGCCAAGTGTGGGACAAGTCAAAATAATAAATGGGCTTGTGTGAACATGACTAATATTAGGCCAAATTGGAATTGTTGAAGAGAGGCACAATCACATATTATTATTTGTGTATTGCTTCAAAATGTGTGCCAAAAGTGGGGGACACTACCTTCAAATGTGTGCCATATGAATTAGAGTTGCAATCCGTAGTGATTGATTGAATTAAAACTTAGGGAATGAGGCTTAAAATCCCAATGACAACTTTAGGGAAACTAATGTAGTGCCCAACCTAAGGTTGTTGGTTGTGGAAATGCGATAAAATGTAAATGATATTAGGAAAAATATAGGGAAATGTGTGTAACAAGCTAATAGTCGCAACAGTCTTTTGGAATATAGGGTGTAAAATTTTTCCTTAAACATCATCCGAATAAACTGATATGTTAGTCTCATAACTTAACAAATCAATATAAACCAAGTAAATTCTCGTCAACTGCAATATCTATGTATAAGAAACATATAACTTGGTTCTTCATTTTTTTGTCTTATGTAATAAATTAATAACTCAACAAGTTATCTGGTTCGCTATTTCACATCCTCACAATTAAACATAATCATCAACTATAAAGTTTATTCATTAATTTCTCCTTATAAAACACTGTCATCTAAAGTGAAGACTAATTACTATATATCCTTAACTATTTGAGTTCAACTTAACTATTCAAACTCAAGGGGTTTAGTTGCTCCATGAAGTTATTAGTATTTTATAATTAAATACTTATCCATGCAACATAATTACTCCAAGATACTTGGTTAGGAGTTTAAAGCATAGTTAGACTCATAGCTTACATCTTACTAAGAATAATTGTTCTATATCACTACATCTACTTTTCCATCTCTAACTATTTCACACTTGAGTTATAGCTTTTTACATCTCACTTAACTCAAATAAGAATTAAGTAAAATATATAATAAGTTCTAACTCAATCCTTATAGAATGATTTGTATACAATTTAATCAATGAATAAGCTTATATTAATCCAAGACTATAAGCCAGTTATATCTTTCAAAGAGTACATTAACAAAAATAATCTTTACTCTATATGTATATGTTACACCTAAATCTTGCCACCTTAAGACTCAGTGTAAACCTCCCCGAAGTCTCCATGACTAAGATACCAAATTGGAAGAGATGCTGATATATTTCTATTGGGTTTAGTGAGGTCATCGCAGGTCACCTTAATGCAGCATGCGACGTAGCAAGTTGTCCTACTGTAGCCTGCAATGATGTCAGTTAAATGGATAAAAGGGCATCTTTGAGCCATTTCTCGAAGGTGTGTGATGTGGATCTCTATCCCTAACCTATAGGGGAGCTCGCATTCGGTTCCCTATCCCTTTGGGAGGATCTCTTAACTCTCTCCCACTATATCTCAACCTACCTTGTCCTGTTAGTCCTATATATATGAAGCTCATTCCCATTCCAAAGGGAGGAAGCCTATAGCACTTGCATGTTGGTGAAATTAGCTTAGGAGATCTCTACTCATATCTTGGGAGACCTATACTTCCTTTTGAGGCTTTGGCATTGGCTTGTTGGAGGAGGATTGCTACGTTAAGCTTTGGTTGTAATCATCTCACTCTTTTGTACTTTCCTCTTTTAATACAATAATATAAACTCTTTCCACCAAATGTTATTGTGTTGATAATGTTTTGTGTAGTTTACTTGCTTAATTGTTTACTTAGATCTGTTACTGTTTAGATATTGTTTTATTTCTTGTATTGTTCTATATGTCTTCACAGGTCTTGCAATTGATATCTGATGACCGTGGAGCTTGGAACAACATCACGGAGAAAGGATCTACGATTCTAAAAGGTAAGACATCTAATCACTTGATCTTTAACTAGATCTAGGAAAGCAGTTTCATATTCTGTCCCACTTGTTCTAGATTCACGTTGAATTAGGGAGATCACGCCTTAAGTCCGCTTTCGGTAGATTGTCCGGTAACAATTTTGGCGACCATACTGGGGAATAAAACAATGCATTGTTAGTTTTTTAAGTTTTCAGTTTGAAAGTCATTTTCTTTGATTTCTTTGTAAGCCATTTCATTTGCCTCCTTAGCCTCTTTCACCACCAGATCTTCTTCTTGAAGAGTCCCTGGACTTCCTTTGAGTCTGTATGTTTGATTGTTAAGCCTTTTGGTTGATCATATTTGGAGATCTATTCATCCTTGCATAGGGATCTCGCCCGTCGCACCTGGGTAATATATCCAGAGCGAGGTTCCCCTGTTAGGCGCAGTTTGCTGCTTTGCAACCTGCGACGTTATTGCTCCTCTCAGTGTGACATCCTGCGCCATCGGCGCAATTCACCTGTGTTCTACCTGCGACGGTGGGTCTGAGCCTGACCAGAGACTGCGACGAGTAGTCTAGCCTTGTGTTTGGGTTTTCTCCTCTCCAACCTTTGATTTGGGTTTGCTTTACAGACCTCCTCTACACTCTATGTTCCAGTCAGAGACCTTTTTGATGTTGCATTGCTAGTGTTTGGTTTTGTTTGGTTTGATTCGGAGTGGTTTTGGGTTCCATTTTGGACAAGAGTTTCAGTAGTGGTGGACACTTTGGTCTCCCCAACCTTCATCCACTTGACCTTGCATTCCCTCCTCTCCTCACATGATCTGATCTTTCTATTGGATCCAATCCCGGACCTCTTGTTGGACATGTTATTTAACTTTGATTGCATTCGATTGTTTGTTGAGTGTCTTGAGTGTTTTCGGTTCATATGAGTGCTTGTCATTTTCTTGAGAATTTTTGAGTGTTTAGATTACTACAAATAATCTTTCTTTTCAATTATTCACGCTTAAAAAACATTATTGTTATCAAGTAGTAATCTTGGCATATCGTTGAAAAATTAAAAGTGCTTCATTTTTACCGTTTTCAAGTGCATTTGAAAATTGTTGTAAAAGTTGGTTCATGCATTGGAATTTATCATTCATAAGTCTTTTGGAAAGTTTGAAAGAAAAGTTAATAATTTGTGCTTTTCGGGAATTATGAACCATTCATTTTCTTGAAAAATTCAAGTGAAATCAAGATTTTGCAAAAGTGATTCCATGCTTGAAAGAATTGTATGCATTTTTTGGTTTTTATGCTTTTAGGCCATCATAGTGAATTTTGAAAAGTTAGAGTGCTCTAGATAGAAATTCTCTCTTTTCATCACTTAGTTTCATTTTGATTCGAAAAGACAAAAATAAAATGCTTAGATTTGGTTGTGATGCTTGTTGATTTTTGTGTTTCGCTTGGGAAAAACGGAAAATAGTAGTTTTTGTCAAATTTGGTAGACTTGGGATTGTGTTGCATTTTGTTGTTTTGGTAAAACCACTTGGAAAAATATTTCTCCTTCCCATACATAATTTTCATCAAAAGAAAAAGTACATTTTTTCATGTAGTTAGGGCTTGCATTATGCTTACATTTATGTACTCACCTCATGCATTCACCTAACCGTTCAGATAAAATTAATGGTAGAACTAGGGTAAAATCTTTAGTAACTTGTGTGTTAACTTAGAGATGTGTTCTGGCATCTTAAAATATGGCAGATGTCATTATTTTTCTACACTGCATCCCGGGGGCATTGTAGTCTTCCACGTATTAACCGGTATATCGAAGCTCTTTCACGTACCAACCAGTATATTGAAGGCTCTTTCACATACCTTAAGGTATATCGAAAGGCACTTCACGTACTTGGCGTATATTGAAAGGTGTTTCACGTACTCGGTAGTATATAGGAAGGTCTTGTGTCGTACGATTGTGCATTAGACAACACCAACACAGATTTGAGCTCCCACGTACCTTGCGTATATTGGGAGACACTCCTAGGATTCCTGAAACCAATTGAGTCAACCATTTGGCTGTCTTGGAAGAGCAATACACCGAGAAAAGCACTTGGGGAGATTACTACGCACGTGTCATCCAGGTAGTCAGGTATTCAGGTAAGGGTACGGTCCCAATCCTCCTGTTGGTTGTATGGCTTGAAGTAATCTCCAAGGCAGTGATATTTAAAATTTGATAGGTTTATGACATAACAAGGTTATAGTAGATGTCATTTTGACCATTGTATTTATTTCAAGAAGCTAGACAATGAAAGATATATTATCTTGTTATTGTATGTGGATGACATGCTTGCTGCAGGGTCTAACATGCATGATATAAATGTACTCAAAAGGAAGCTAGCTAATTCATTTGCGATGAAGGATTTGGGTGCTGCAAAGCAAATCCTTGGTATGAGAATAATGAGAGACAAGAAAAATCGCAAATTGACATTGTCTTAGAGTGAGTACATAGAAAAGGTGTTGGAGAGGTTCAGAATGCAGAATGCAAAACCAGTTAGTACACCTTTGGCCAGCCATTTCAGTCTAAGTAAGGAAATGTGTCCCAAGACACATGAAGAGATAGATTACATGTCCAATATTCCCTATCAATCAGCAATTGGATAATGTTATTGGTGTTATTCTTAGCAAGGAAATGCAAAGAAAAAGCACAGGTGAGACATCAGGAAATGCGTTGACCATGGAGACCAGGGGAAGACAAAAGGAGAGAGGAAAGATCCAAGGTAATTGCAGCAACTCTAAAAATGGCAGATCCAAGTCCAGACTGGAAAAAATAGAGTGTTGGAACTGTGGAAAGAAAGAACATTTGAAGAAAGACTGCATATCTCTAAAGAAGAAAGGAGATGGACAGAAGGAAACTACCCAGGAAGTAAATGTAGCAGGTGATGTGTTACAAGATGCTTTGATTCTTGCATTAGATAATATTAGTGATTATTGGGTAGTATATTCAGGGGCTTCATGTCATGCTACACCCCATAGGAAATACTTTCATGATTATGTTCCAAGCGCTTTTGGACATGTTTTATTGGGTGATGATGAGCCATGTAAAATTGTTGGAATGGGTAAGGTATGGATAAAATTTAAGAATGGAACTGATTGGTTGTTGAAATATGTAAGGCATATTCCTGCTATGAAAATAAATCTGATCTCAACAGGGCAGTTGGGAGATGGCGGCTATCTATCTACATTTGGAGAAAAGTGGTGGAAGATCACTAAAGGATCAATGGTGATAGCAAAGGGAGACAGGGTAGGTACGTTGTATTTATGTCCTCATAATATTGACCATTCTATCTCTTTAGCTTCCATAAGAATAGATACAACATTGTGGCATCATAGGCTTGGCCACATGAGTGAGAAGGGGATGCAGATTCTCCACTCAAGGAAGTTGCTGCCAGAATTGAAGCAGGTAAGTTTGGAATTCTGTGAGAACTGTGTTTATGGAAAATAGAAGAGAGTCAGATTTCTCAGGGTTTGGAAACAGAAGAAAAATGAAAAGTTAGAGCTTGTGCATACAGATGTATGGGGTCCGGCTCAGGTACAATCTCTTGGTGGCTCTCATTATTATGTTACATTTATTGATGATGTAACTATGAAAACTTGGGTTTATTGCATTAGATAGAAATCTGATGTGTTTGCTACTGTTAAGAAGTGGAAAGCTTTGGTTGAGAATGAGATAGGAAAAAGGTTGAAGTGTCTCAGATCTGATAATGGAGGTGAGTACTACGGAAAGGAGTTTGATAGTTACTGTTCATACCATGGGATTCGTAGAGAGAAGACAGTCCCAGGAACACCACAAGAAAATGGTGTGTGAGAAAGGATGAACAGAATGATCATGGAGCGTGCAAGGTGTATGAGATTGCATGTAGGTGTCAAAACCCAATAATTCCGAAAAATTTAAAATTTTTTAAATAGCAAGTAATGTTATTAAATGCATTCCTTGATCTGTTTGTTTAGTTAATTGATAATAAATATGTCTGAATGATCTGTTGTTAAACTTAGATTTTGATATGAGTTTCTTTGCCGTTGCTGATGATTTTCTGTTCTTCAATCACAAGGGGGAAATTACTATGACAGACTGGGCTTACTTAGCTTCCGAGCTAATGCAACAAGTTTCTTTCCCTTTACAGATATACAGGTAAGTTCGGGTCGGTGCCATTAAATCTTTTAAAGTGTTATAAGTCAAATAGCTGTACCAAGGCATTCAGTAAAAAGGTCTAACCTTGTTATCAAACTTTAAAAGGTAGCTCTCATCCTATGACTTACTTCTGATCTTACTATTATAAAATTAGAACTACTAGAGAATAAGATAGCTATGTTTTCTTGAGAACAGATGGATTAACTAACTCTCTGAGTATTTGTTCTGGTAATGCAATAGTACTTCATTTCTAGCGCTGTATAAATGCAACGGGTGACCATACCCAAATCAGTTTTTACTCAACCATAATTATTGTATCAAGCCCAGTTTTATGTCAGAATATATTTTTGATTCACACTTTCCATTAGGCAAGAACTGAAATTTTCTATAAATATACTTAGCTTGTCTCTAGCCCTTACAATGTATCCTGTCAGTTACAGGTCTCTTTTGACCTTTCAGGGTTTGTTTGGATTGAAAAATTATTCCTATTTCTAGGATTTTCAAAGTATTAAGAACTATGAGTTACCCAACGTTGTCACCCTTATCTTAGAGACTTAGAAGAGATGCCATATTTGTTGTCTCTTCCCATGAGACTAGGGTATGTGGAAATTATTGTTCTGAATCACTTATAACTTACATTACACCCTTATCCCTATAACTTTCATAATGCAAAACACTTTCTCTATGTCTAGAATATTTCAAGACTGAGTTTTAAACAATGGTTATATAACATGAATTATTAAATCAAGGTTAAATCTATACAATGTAAGATTTGAAGGTTTTATCCTATTGTTTTTATTGTAAAAAGGATAACATGGAAACTATGCTGCTTCCACCTTTATGGATATCCATGAATAATTCTATTACTCATGCTATGATTTTTATTTCTCAACCAATGATGAAAGTCTCATCATAACTTTGATCATTATAGCTAATGCATAATTTTGTTGGTTGTAGGGAAAAGTGATTATATTCACTAGGCAAACTTCGAAGGAATTGTTTAACATGGATTAAATAGTGGGTGTAGAAAATATGGTGTCTCGACCATATTAGAATATTCATGTTTGATTACCCTTTGATTGTAATGTACCCACGCTACGTTTTTAATCGAAACACCAATGATTTTAAACTCATCGTGGAACATTGATACTCGACCCACTGCATGGAAAAATATTTGGTGCTACGTGGTGGATTTCAGACCAAGTGTTGGTAATATATAAAGTTGACTTAACCCTAGTTGGGCACTCCTCCCTCGCCTTCGGGCTCGGTCGCTCTGTGAACCCTCCTATCCAGTTTCGCTGAGGTTCTGGTGGTAACCACTTCCAGGCTGCTACAGTTTCTTCGTGCTTGTCCAATTGCTTCGTTTGGGAACCATTCTATACCTTAATGTTAGCCATTACGACTGTTGTTTAAACAACTAGGGTTTTTACCTGTGCTACTGTTACTGTTTGCTAGCAGTTTCCCAGTTGCTCCCAGCCTTCGTGCTTAACCAATGTGTTGCTAGGGATCATTTTAATTTACTGTGGACAACTATCAGTTTGTTATGAGTCTAGGGTTTAACCTCATTGTTACCCATCTTAACCTCTGTCTCGGCGTGACTGTATCTGCTGAGTTGGTGCTTATCACAGTTTCCATCGTGGAAGGCACCTGTTGCTTCTACCATCTCGTTCTTCCAGTGTCCAGGACAGGGTTTTTGCACCTTCTCTGCTCGTGGTTGACAGAATAAATACAATGTTTCAAACTTCTTCAGTTCGCTGGTAAGTTACGGTATTACTCCTTGGTTTTTCAGTTAATAGAAATGATTTGTTCAAAATTTAGCTTTTAACAGGTGTCATTCTATCACTGCAGGTCCTGGTACTTATCGAAGGCGTGGATGGCACCAAACTTTGACGAATGGCATTCCGGGTAAGCCTGGTTTTCACCATGGCATTTTCCTCCTTGATGAATGGTTAGAACGGTTAGGGTTTGGACCTTGAAAGGTAAACTTCTGTGACTAAATCCGTTCTGTTGGGTCTTGTAACTGAGTGTTATCACAAATCTCCTTAGCAGGTGTAACCCTATGATGTAAATGAAATATCATGGCTTCGGTCAAGGTTGTAATTTATTCTTCTCGTTTTTAGTAGATAGGGTTTGCTACAGAAATTTTGATGTATAAATGGAGATAAAACAAAGGCTATGAGCCTGTTGTAGATGATGTTACAGCCGTGTTATTTTAATACTGGCTTTTAAATTCACTCTGGGTTTTACCCAGGGTTTGTTTATATTACGATCTGCTATAGCTTTCTCCTGGAATTTTGAGCTCGCTAGTGTGCATTTTGTTGGGGTTTGCCCAGGTACGCAAGTAACTAGTGTACAACCTTATTAAATTTATAATACGACTGTGAGTGGAATCTTTGGCTTCATTATCAGCGTTACTATTACTCGTACTTACTGGTTTATTATAGTCTTCCCAATCTTACAGTTGTAGTATAACTTAAAAGCTCGTTTCATTACTGCGACTATGACTCTGCTGATAAATTAGAGAGCCAGGTGAAAGCTAATAAAAATGATGTTAAAACTCGGCAATGAACTAGAATATTATTCTGCTATTTCTTTGGTTTTTAAACAAATGACTAGGTTATTTAAGTACTGATAAAAGAAAGTTATTGTAGTAAGAATTGTAATGATAGGCTGCAATTCAATCTCTGCGGTCGTGCTTCTGTTATGTTGCTTGATCTTTTGTTATGTTTAAGACTCTGTCGAGAAGGAGAGTTTAGTGGAAGTTATTCTATAATAAAAATACTCAACACTGCGTTAATTATGGATCTACAGTTCCTTTTGTTTGTAAACGTTAACTAGGTTATTTAAGCTGTTAAAGTTTTAGGTTATGGCGATGTAATCCTGTAACTGAGAGTTTCCCTCATTTGTTTACTAATTTTCGAATACAGCCATGGTTTAGACTAAGATTTGCAACACCACTGCTGAGAAACAAAAGTTAGAATTTACTTCTACTTGTTGATGGTTGACATGAGATGACTGATTTAATTTTAGTTAGGGTTTGTGTATAAATTTCTTTATTTAACTGATACTGGTTAAATTTCTATCTTAGGGTTTTGTATCCTGTTATAGATATTCAACCAGTACTACCATTCCTCTGCAATGAAATGAAAAAGATTTAATACTGTAATTTATCTGGTTTAACTTTATTACTGTCTCCTCGGTTTGTTAAATAAATCTGGTAACACACAGGATAAAATTACTTATATGTAGACTTTACTTATTTATTTAATAATCATGATTAAACTAAGTTTATGATTACAATAATATCTATTGATTACAATATTTCTATTGTACAGCATGCACCAAACTTACCTCATCAATAGGGTAATAATGAAATCAAGGAATACTGAAACACATTAACTATACCAAATCTATCTACTGCTACTATGATACACTATTTTACTATCTAATTAATCTTCAGACATTTAGAAATAAACTCCTCATACATTTATTCAGAATTGACAAACATAAGGAAGCAAATGACAGAACCTGTTTCTGTAGACAACAACAGCAATGGGAGGCTATTCCTCCCTACCAACTCCTGGAGAGTGCCCAGACAGCACTTCTCAGGACCCCCGAGCTTGCTCTGGTCTCCCTGGCTGGAACTAGGTGCAGCAAAAATAATTCACTCAGCCCAAACAGCTATAATGGAACCAAGTTTCTGCAACATTCCTCTCAAACAACTTCCTTACTGTAATTCCCTCTTCCTCAATGGGATTCCTGAATAACATTCACCTGAGTGCCTTCTCCCTCTAGAACAAATTCAAACCCTCAGCTCAGTTCATTGAGTACTATTTAAAAGATTGCCTAGGTCTTTGTTGGGTTAACTGTCATTAATGAGCCACCTGCTCAGATTCCACTTTCTTGGGGAATCATGACCCCAAATATAGGGAAGTTGCCACCTGCAACTTAGGAAGTGTTTGAGGACGCTGCCACTTGTCTTTTTGCATTTCCGCCTAGTTCCATCCACCAGTTTGACTAGTAACCTCTTTTAACAGCTCTCCCATGCTGTTGTCTCCATAATTAATTTATAAATAATAAAATATTCTGAATTACATTCCATTTCTAGTGACTCTGCTGAGTCATCAATTCCTACTTAGCATTAAATTTAACATAATGTCTCAGGCATGTAATAAAACAATTACATAATTTTTACAAAATTGGGGTATGTGACAGTAGGGTTGCCCTTACAGTTTTGGGAGGATGCTGTAAATACTGCTGCTCATTTAATAAACATGGGACCTTCAAGCGCTTTGGATGGTGGTATTCCAGAGGAGGCATGGAAAGATAATAAGGTAAACTACTCATTTCTGAGAATGATTGGTTGTGAAGCATTTGTCCATATTGATAAAGATAAAAGAACAAAGCTTGAAGCTAAATCCAAAAAATGTATCTTTATTGGATATGGGGTTGATGAATTTGGTTATCGCTTATGGGATTATGAAAATAACAAAATCATCAGGAGTAGAGATGTGATATTCAATGAAAAGGTCATGTATAAAGATCAGTTGCAGGGAAAGAAACGGGAAAAGGAAAACACAGAGTACATAGTACTTGATGAAATTAAAGAAAATGAAGTTCCAAAGGTGCCATAAAATCAAGAACAGTAGCAAGTAGCTGAAGCTCTTGCAACTACAAGAAGATCTACCAGGTTAAGTAGACTCCCTGAATGATACTCTCCTTCAATGTATTATTTATTGATGACTGATGCTGGTGAACCAGAGTGTTATGAAGAAGCAATGTAGGTGGAAACTAGAAAGAAGTGGGAGCAAGGCATGAATGAGGAAATGGACTCATTGGTAGGAAACCAGACTTGGGATTTGGTTCTGTTGCCTGCTGGTAAAAGAGCATTGCAGAACAAATGGATTTACAGGTTGAAGGAAGAAGAAGGAGGTAAGAAGCGGTACAAGGCCAGACTTGTTGTAAAAGGGTTTTCACAGAAGAAAGGTATAGATTTTGATGAAATATTTTCTCCTGTTGTTAAGATGACTTCAATTAGGACTATCTTAAGTCTAGTGGCAGTAGAAGATTTGCATCTTGAATAGTTAGATGTAAAAACAGCCTTTCTCCATGGGGATTTGGAGGAAGAGATATATATGCAGTAGCCACAACGGTATGAGGTCAAAGGTAAGGAAAACTTGGTGTGTAGGTTGAAAAAGAGCTTGTATGGCTTGAAGCAAGCTCCAAGGCAGTGGTATTTACAATTCGACAGGTTTATATGACAGAACAAGGTTATAGTAGATGTCATTCTGACCACTGTGTTTATTTCAAGAAGCTAGATAATGAAAGATATATTATCTTGTTATTATATGTGGATGACATGCTTGTTGCAGGGTCTAACATGCATGATATAAATGTACTCAAAAGGAAGATAGCTAATTCATTTGCGATGAAGGATTTGGGTGATGCAAAGCAAATCCTTGGTATGAGAATAATGAGAGACAAGAAAAATCACAAATTGACATTGTCTCAGAGTGAGTACATACAAAAGGTGTTGGAGAGGTTCAGAATGCAAAATGCAAAACCAGTTAGTACACCTTTGGCCAGCCATTTCAATCTAAGTAAGAAAATGTGTCCCAAGACACAGGAAGAGACATATTACATGTCCAAGATTCCCTATCAATCAGCAGTTGGAAGCTTGATGTATGCAATAGTGTGCACAAGACTAGATATTGCACATGCAGTGGGAGTTGTGAGCAGATATATGAACAATCCAGGTAAAGAACATTGGAAGGCAGTACAGTGAATTATCAGGTATTTGAGAGGTACTACCACTCATGCATTATGTTTTGGAGGTTTAGACACTGTTCTACAGGGATATGTTAATGTAGATATGGCAGGTGATAAGGATAGTAGGAGGAGCACCACAGGGTATGTGTTTACTGTAGGTGGAGTAACAGTAAGTTGGATTTCGAAACTGCAGAAGGTTGTTGCACTTTCAACAACGGAAGCAGAGTATGTTGCTGTTACAGAGGCTAGTAAAGAGATGATTTGGTTGTAGAGGTTTATGGAGGAATTGGGTAAGAAGCAGAAGGATAGCAGGTTGTATAGTCACAGCCAGAGTGCCATTCATCTTGCAAAGAACTCAGAATTCCATTCCAGGACTAAACATATACATCTTAAGTACCATTTTATACGCTATGTTTTGGAAGATGAACTGTTGAAGCTGGAAAAGATACACACTAGCTAGAATCCTGCAGACATGTTGACAAAGGTAGTGACCAGAGAGAAACTAAGTTCCTGCTCGGTTTCAGTTGGCCTTCTATCATGAAGGTGAATAGGAGAAAGTTGTCAAGTCCAAGTCCAGCAGCGGTGGAGTTGTTGTGATCAGTCTCCAAGTGGGAGATTGTTGGTTATGGAGCTTGATATCCAGATTCAGAGATATTATTATTCAGCCGTGTTCATACCCCATGTTTAGTTATGATCCCAACACGATCCCCAGGGGGTCTAAGGGCCAGCAGTGTTGAATATTGTAACTTCTAAGAATATTATATTTGTATATTATTTATTCCGGAGATGTTCCATACCTCCGATGTGATTATACTATGAATTTGGAGATGTTTATTCCTCCGAATTGGTTGTGGTAACTAGGGTTATTAGACCCACCATGTGGGGGTCGGCCCAGTCAGTTATAATAGGGTATTTAACCTAATGGTTAAATACGAGCCTACATGTACTTGTGTAAAATACATGTCAGTGTAGTGTATAAATAGAGGAGGTATGTTCCTCATTTGACACACACACACACTTGAGAGAGGCGCACTTGTGGAGGAGAGGTCTGCTATGATTGAGAAGGAGATCATGTATTTGGTTTGCATCTTTGTATATTGCTGGTCATCTATATTGAGGAAGCTTTACTGGGTTTTCTACCCCATGAGGGTTTCCCAGGATAAATCTGTCTCTTGTGTTTATGCTATGCTTGTTGTTTCTTCAGTGATCCTGTATATGCTATTATTGTGAAATGGAATGTAATGATGCTATTTTCTGTCTTAGCATATTAAATTTTAACATGGTATCAGAGCTAACCTGAAGGAAGACAAGGTATGGCACTTACGACACTTGCTTTACTTACGACAATTTGAAGGTTAGGGTTTTACATAGCAAAAACCAGTCACCGTGTAACTTTCGCTATAAATCCATTTCTGCGAAGGTTCAGGGTCTGAAAAGTTTACAGGTCGAATATAACATCCCCAGGTACCTTGTGTCCAAAGGGCACCCTCAGATTCGTTGTACTTTATGAGTTATGATCAGTACAAGTTAGGGTTTCTGCCTCTTCCAGATCTCAGTCAAAATCAGGTCACCTTGGAAAAAAGGTCATAACTTGGGCTAGGAAGCTCCAAATGAAATTTCATAAAAAGTGACAGCTAGTACACAGACTGTAATATATCAGAAAACTTTTTCATAGGCCGAAGATGAACCAGTGACACGTGGAATGCCGTACAAGTTCTCTCTCCTGTTTATCCCATAAACAGGTCACGCTGCGACACTTGGCATAAATCTCTCTCAGAGAGTCCAATTGAGGTCAGACCTATCAAGATGGAAATATAACAGGGCGAGCTATCTTAGGAAAATTTTTCAGAGGCCGAAGTTCAAACAGTGACACGTGGCACGCTGTACAAGTTCGCTCTCCTGTTTTATCCCATAAACAGGTCACGTTGCGACACTTGGCATAACTCTCTCTCAGAAAATCCAATTGAGGTCAGACCTATCAGGATGGAAAGATGACAGGTCAGGCTACTGCAGAAAAAGTTTTCAGACCCTGTGGAGGAGAAATTTCAGATTTATAGCAGAAACAATCAGGTGCATATTTCTGTCAAAACAAAATTATTTTTGGAGCACCTTTATTCATGGCTTTCGGAATTTAGGGTTTCGGAGAAAGTTAGAATTTTTGGAATCGGAGTCCACGGCTGAATGCTACTCAGGAAAATTGAAATTTAGAGACCAAGATCGAATTTTTGGTTGGGTAGAAGACCGGGCTTCATCAAACCCTAGTTCGGGTTCCTGTCTAGAAGATCCAGAAGTTTCGAAGGCAATTTTGAGGGGTCAAATTTTGGAGAATTCAAAATTGAAGAATGCTAGGTTGATCAGCTTAGCAAGACACATTCTTCCATCCATTCAGAAGTGTGAAAGTCAAAGATTGAATTTTTAGGGTTTCTCTAGCAAACCCTAATCAAGCTCCAGATCAAGTTTCAGGGGGAGTTGAGGCTAAGGCCTTACATAAGAAGACTACAAAAGGTCTCGACAGGTATGACTTAAGGAGGTTCAGGTATGCCTTGAAATCTGATTCTTGATTAAGTTCATAATGTGTTGGTCTTCATGTTATTTATTAGTACAATCTTGATTAATGTTATTAATTGTCTTATCACCCTAGTAACAATATGAATGCATGTGAATGATCGAAGACATTCATTGATTAGGGCTATATGATTGTACTTATGCATTATGGTGTTGTGTAAGGTTGATGTTGTCTGCTAACAAGACACAGGTACATCACAAAAGACAAATCAAGTTCCATGACCATGACAACATGAAGACAAAGACTCACGAGGTATGTATGACTTTGTTATATTATGTTTAACCTACGATACATGTAGGTTCTAGCTCAGGATCTCTAAATCATTGAAGAGATTGTTTAGGTATGTTGTACATAACTAGCAGGTATACTAATCCAGATATGTTTTCCTATGTCATGTTAGAATCTTACCTTGTGTAAGTATACTTGGTATGATTGGTTAGTAATCAAGGGTTTATGCATACTAGATCAAACAAGAATATGCATGAGTAAAAGAAGACTTCCTTGAAACCCTGAATACTAATAATCATGACTATACATATTCAAGATTATTTAGAATTAGAATGTTTTGATAATATTGAGAATATACTAATGAATGTATGTTTGTGTATGAGATCATGAGGATGACACTAGTGTACACTTGAGCATGTACAGTGGTACAGAATGAATAGAAGTTCAAAAGACACACAGAAGATCAAGCGGGAGACAACCACACAAACATAAAAGATAAGTATTTGAGTTGTTATTATAAATAGTAAATGATATTGCTTGTATGCATATTTGTATTCCTAGGATATATCATGCTGAGTGTCAACATTCATAAAGCATTAAATAGTATACTACTAATATGCATATGATTGGTAAATTGGACAAACATTCCATTGTTGCTTGTCTAGAATGAAACCTCTTTGCTGACATACTGAGAGCTGTGCACACTCTCGATAGTATGTTCTGGTAGAGATGGAAGGCATCTAGATAGCCACTGTATGCATACAGGATATGGGAAAGTGTTGTGCCAAAGTATTGGTCAAAATAGTTGCATAGCTATGTAAATGATATCTGTATGCATAATAGGTTATCATGTCAATATGATTTGATGATTATGAAGTATTACTAATCATGTACTTAATTTTGATTCGTAGATCATGATGAATGATGAAATCTGAACAAGAGATGGATGTTCAACAAAAGATTTACAAATCAAACACACTATAGAAAGCTTGTGGTTAAGAGATTCTCTTAGAAAAAGGAAGAGAATCATGATGAGATGTTTTTGCTCCAAGGGACTAGATAAGACCATTCTCTTAATAATGTAATCAGGTTCTGTATGGGTTCCCAGGATCGGTAGTCAATTGATGAGCTTAATGATCATCATGGGTGATGTGGATCTCAACCTTTTCTACAAGGTTGAATATGGGTTCTATACACATATGACATGGATGCAAGAAGGAACTCACTACAGAGTTCGAATGATTTTGAGGCTCATATTAGTAGACCCATCTGACGAGAGATGGCACATATAGATATGCAGAAGATCACTCAATGCTGAGTGTGAATAATGGACAATTGACAGCTTCATGACAAAGCTTGGGCTTTACCAGAAGTAAAACTGTTCCTAACCTTTACCTTAAGGTTGTGGATGATGAACCTATCATACCATTATTGTATGACGATGATCTCTTTCTAACAAGGAATGAGAAACAGGTCATGAAAATGGCTGCAGAAATGAAAATGAAAGATCTCGGATTAATGCACTACTTCTTAGGTCTAGAAGTATGGCAAGATCCAAAAGGAATCTTTTAAATCAAGGTAAGTATGCTGTGAAGTTTCTAAAAAGATTTGATATGTTGGAGTATAAAGCCATGGCCACTCCCATGGACTCCAACTTGAAGTTGTTAGTTAATGACTCATCGTATTTAGTGGACCTAACCCTATATAGACAAATCATTGGGTCATTGATGTATTTAACAAATACTAGGCCAGATATATGCTTTGCTGTAAATACCCTAAGTCAGTATCTAGTAGAACCTAAAAAGGTTCACTTAATAGCTATAAAGCATGTAGTGAGGTACCTAAAAGGTACATTAGATTTTTGGTCTATATTATCTTGGAGGTCATGAACTCCGTTTACATGGTTACTCAGATTCTGATTGGTCAGGAAGTGTCTCAGACAGAAAGAGTACATCAGGTGGATGTTATAGTCTTGAATCTGCCATGATCTCATGGTTCAGCAAGAAACATTCTAGTGTGGCTCTCAGTACTGCTGAAGTAGAATATATGGCTGTCTGCTCTGCCAGCTGTGAAACAGTATGGCTTCAGAAGCTTTTATATGGAGTGTTTGACTTAGAAATGGATCCCACTGTGATTATGTGTGATAATCAAAGCTGCATTAAGATGTCTGAATATCCTGTGTTCCACGATAAGTCAAAACACATTGAGATCCGATACTTCTATATACGAGACATGGTGCAGAGAGGAGCTATCAAGCTCGACTATATAAGCACTGAGGATCAGATTGCCGATATCCTGACTAAACCTTTGTCTCGAGTAAAGTTTGAATACTTCCGAGACAAGCTTGGTATAGTCCAGAAGGACCCTCCTCGAAAGGGGGAGTAGTATAGTACTTGATAACAAGTCTGTCCCTTAAATTTTGTTTTGTTGCACTTAGTTACTTAGAATTATTTAGATTTAGAACTCCTATATATCTTTTATTTTTAGATGTATACATGTTTTTGATGTGATGTATACATGTTTTGATACATGCTAGATGTATACATGTTTTGATGTTAGATGTATTAGTGAGAATACATGCTAGATGTATACATGTTTTTGATGTGATGTATACATGTTTTGATGTTATATGTATTAGTGAGAATACATGCTAGATGTATACATGTTTTGATGTTAGATGTATTAGTGAGAATACATGCTAGATGTATACATGTTTTTGATGTGATGTATACATGTTCTGATGTTAGATGTATTAGTGAGAATACATGCTAGGTGTATACATGTTTTTCATGTGATGTATACATGTTTTGGTGTGATGTATACATGTTTTGATGTGATGTATACATGTTTTGATTATACATGCTAGATGTATACATGTTTTGGTGTGATGTATACATGTTTTGATTAGTGATGTATACATGTTTTGATGTGATACATGCTCTTGGATATTTGTACCTGTATAGATGAGAATACAGATGAGGATTGGATCATCCTTGAACTTAAGTTCTAAAGTGAGCCGTAGACGTGAGGTCTTCGAAAATGAAGTCCTTAGTGGACAGTTGAGGGGATTGGATCATCCCTGGACTTTCAGTCCTAAAGAGAGCCGTAGACGTGAGGTCTTCGAAAATGAAGTCCTTAGTGGACAGTTGAGGGGATTGGATCATCCCTGGACTTTCAGTCCTAAAGAGAGCCGTAGACGTGAGGTCTTCGAGAATGAATTCCTTAGTGGACAGTTGAGGGGATTGGATCATCCCTGGACTTTCAGTCCTAAAGAGATCCGTAGACGTGAGGTCTCCGAGAATGAAGTCCTTAGTGGACAGTTGAGGGGATTGGATCATCCCTGGACTTTCAGTCCTAAAGAGAGCCGTAGATGTGAGGTCTCCGAGAATGAAGTCCTTAGTGGACAGTTGAGGGGATTGGATCATCCCTGGACTTTCAGTCCTAAAGAGAGCCATAGACGTGAGGTCTCCGAGAATGAAGTCCTTAGTGGACAGTTGAGGGGATTGGATCATCCCTGGACTTTCAGTCCTAAAGAGAGCCGTAGACGTGAGGTCTCCGAGAATGAAGTCCTTGGTGGACTTGAGGGGATTGGATCATCCCTGGACTTTCAGTCCTAAAGAGAGCCGTAGACGTGAGGTCTCCGAGAATGAAGTCCTTGGTGGACTTGAGAGGATTGGATCATCCTTGAACTCAAGTTCTAAAGTGAGCCGTAGACAGGTGTCTACGAGAATAGAGGATAGGACTGCATCGTCCCTGGACCTTGGTTCAAATTGCACGTGATTGGATTAATCATCCTTAGACAGTAAATCCAGGAAGGATAGTCTTAAATGTGATTGTGATTGGATTAATCATCCTTAGACAGTAAATCCAGGAAGGATAGTCTTAAATGTGATTGTGGTAGGATTAATCATCCTTAGACAGTAAATCTAGGAAGGATAGTCTTAAATGCGATTGTGGTTGGATTAATCATCCTTAGACAGTAAATCCAGTAATTTCGAAAGGAAGGATAGTCTTAAATGCGATTGTGGTTGGATTAATCATCCTTAGATAGTAAATCCAGTAATTCCGAAAGGAAGGATAGTCTTAAATATGATTGTGGTTGGATTAATCATCCTTAGACAGTAAATCCAGTAATTCCGAAAGGAAGGATAGTCTTAAATGCGATTGTGGTTGGATTAATCATCCTTAGATAGTAAATCCAGTAATTTCGAAAGGAAGGATAGTCTTAAATATGATTGTGGTTGGACTAATCATCCTTAGACAGTAAATCCAGTAATTCCGAAAGGAAGGATAGTCTTAAATGCGATTGTGGTTGGATTAATCATCCTTAGACAGTAAATCCAGTAATTCCGAAAGGAAGGATTGTCTTAAATATGATTGTGGTTGGACTAATCATCCTTAGACAGTAAATCCAGTAATTCCGAAAGGAAGGATAGTCTTAAATATGATTGTGATGAGATTGATCCAGTAATTTCGAAAGGAAGGATCATGTATATAGATGACGATGCTGATGATCGTGTGATGACGATGCTGCTGATCGTGTGATGATGATGCTGTTGATCGTGTGATGACGATGCTGCTGATTGTGTGATGACGATGCTGCTGATCGTGATATGACGATGCTGATGATCGTGTGATGATGATGTTGATGATCGTGTGATGACGATGCTGATGATCGTGTGATGACGATGCTGCTGATCGCGTGATGACGATGCTGATGATTGTATGATGACGATGATGCTGATCGTGATGGTCTAGATGACGATGTTGATGATCGTGAGGATCCAGACGTTGATGTTGCTATAGTTATTCGAGTGCTGCAGAAGATAAAGACTCAGTACTAAAGATGTTGATGTTCCAGTAACTGGTTGAGTTATTGATGATGTTAAGAAAGATTCCAATGATTTATAGATGTATCATGTATGATGTATGACTCGTTGCTCCTGCAGATGTTGTTATAATATCCTTCTCGTTAAGGGGGAGTGTTGAATATTGTAACTTCTAAGAATATTATATTTGTATATTATTTATTCCGGAGATGTTCCATACCTCCGATGTGATTATACTATGAATCCGGAGATGTTTATTCCTCCGAATTGGTTGTGGTAACTAGGTTTATTAGACCCACCATGTGGGGGTCGGCCCAGTCAGTTATAATAGGGTATTTAACCTAATGGTTAAATACGAGCCTACATGTACTTGTGTAAAATACATGTTAGTGTAGTGTATAAATAGAGGAGGTATGTTCCTCATTTGACACACACACACACTTGAGAGAGGCGCACTTGTGGAGGAGAGGTCTGCTATGATGGAGAAGAAGATCATGTCTTTGGTTTGCATCTTTGTATATTGCTGGTCATCTATATTGAGGAAGCTTTACTGGGTTTTCTACCCCATGAGGGTTTCCCAGGATAAATCTGTGTCTCTTGTGTTTATGCTATGCTTGTTGTTTCTTCAGTGATCCTGTATATGCTATTATTGTGAAATGGAATGTAATGCTGCTATTTTCTATCTTAGCATATTAAATTTTAACAAGCAGGCCCCCGAGAAAATGGGGGTTCAGGGGTGAAGCCCCCGAGGAAAAATTTTGGGGATGTTTTCGCCACCAGTTTTCGGCCCCATGGTTTTGGGTAACCTGTGGTATTTTCCCATTGTATTACCCTTATAAAAGAAAGACTTTGTAACATGGCTAGGGTTGATGTATTAGGTTTTATGCATTGTAAAGATCTCCGAGATCAGAAGAGAGACTGTGAGACAGTGAAGAGGAAGTGCAGCGGTTATGCTGCAGGTTGTATCCCTTCACTTTGATGGACAGTATAATAATAAGGACTGGAAACTTCAGTGTGGACGTAGCCCATCTTGGGATGAACCACGATTATATTTTCATTTCTATTTATTGTTATTGCTCTACAATCCTGTTTTTCTAACACCTCCTTATCATGTTTTACTGTTGGACCCTACAATATATAGCGAGTTACGAATCCTTGACAATCCTGTGAAGTTCCATACTTTTGAATCACAACCTATCACATAAGTTTGCTTGTGGCCTTAGTTTGTGTATATTTTTCTGGATTGCTTTTCTTTTGTTTAGAATACTCTAGGAGAAACTCTGTGTCAGTCACTCTGGCTAACTTTCCTTAGAGAAGGTCCCACATAATTTTGAACTTATCATCCAAATATCCCCTTAACCAGGAGGTAATTTTTAAGGTAAGAATGGACCCACACATCATGGACGTGTCACGTAAAGTAGAAAACCCTACTTTGAATGTTGGGGCACACATGTTCCCTCCAGATTCACCCACCTCTAACCCCTCATTGGGTGAAGAGACAAAAACTTCCACTTCACAAGACTTACCTCCCGTTTTACCGAGCTTGGATCGGTGGAATGGTTAAATCACCCCTAGGCCGACCCTGTATTAGATGCGTTTGGTCCAGTTGCACCCTTTTGGGAAACATCTCTAGGTCAACAAGTGGCTCATTTTGCCACTACATCCCCATCCCCTTGGCCCACTCCTGAAGAGATTTTTGGACCCCTTCGTGCTCGCTTGGATCAATTACGTTCCAAAGGTGATCAACTTTGAAGACAAAGTTTTTCACTAAGGCTTGAATTCACGGAGATATCCACATATCGACAGATCCCGATTCGCATTTTATCCTATGACTCACCAGAACCATCCACCCACAACGTGCCCACTTATGAACCTGGTCAACCTTCACTTCCTGCAAGTACACCCCTTGGACAGGAGACCTATTCTATACCTCAAACTACTCAACCTATTGAAGGACAACAGCCCAACACCCCTCTTACTACTACGAGAACGTTACCCACTCCTCCTCCAACCCAAAACTTGCAGGGAGGATACTCTTTACCCCCTACCTTTCTTATGAGTAATGTTAATCCCATCGTAGATAATCAACAACCTGTGTTGGGTCAACCTTTGATTAATGATCAGCACATTACTGCCAGGGGGAAACCCCCACCCGTTAACCATTATACCAGAGGAGGAGTTCCCATTGGTCCTTCTCTTGGAGCTTCCTTACCCGCCAGACCTTCCACCATGGGATTATCCCATGTTGGGGGACCATCCCAGTCAAACCAACCACCATGGAGTCAAGCATATCCAGGTTATCTTAACCCTATGTTGGGACAATTCAATCCCGGAAACGCACTCTACGGGATACCTTATCCTAGAAATCCATACACTCTATGGGGGCATCAAAATGTTTTACAGCATGGACCGCCACCTACAGTCTCTCAAGTAACACCACCCCCGTTTGGTCCCCCCCGACCTCCTGTCGGAGGCGGCGGACCCCCACACAATTCCTAAGGAGGCGGACCTCTACCTTCTGGCGGAGGACCATCTCATTCTTGAAACCATGGCTCACCCCCTCTTGGCGACGGAGGTTGAGGCCCTCCCCCTTCAGGTGGAGGCGGAGGGCCACCCCCCCCCCCCCCGATGGTGGAGGTCCATCCCATCCTGGCGGTGGTGGTGGAAGACCACCCTATTATGGTGGAGGTGGCAGAGGAGGCCCACACCCTTTCGAAGGTGGCGGTGGAGCACCACCTCTTCCCTGCGGAGGTGGTGGAGGTCCATCCTACATCGGTGGAGGCAACGGTGGAGCACCACCTCCTCCCAGCGGAGGCGGTGGAGGTCCATCCTACCCCGGTGGAGGCGGCGATGGAGCACCAACTCCTCTCGACGGAGGCGGTGGAGGTCCATCCTATCCCGGTGGCGATGGTGGACCCCCACCATTTGGAGGCGACCCACCCCCTCCCGACGGTGGTGGCAGACCCCCACCTTATGGTAATGACCCACCTTATTATGGTGGCGGACCTACATATGGTTCGGGCGGCCCACCCCCTTACGACCAGTTTCCTCCAGTAACACCATACAACCAGTCGATGCAAGCTTCCACTGGTCCATACATGCCATATCAGTAGTATTAGTACCCGCAGCTGAATCAATAGCTGCCTTTTCTGGCTACGTTGGACCTACCCAACCTGTTTCATCTGACGAATGACCCCATTTTCCACGGATACAATTGGCCACCGATTCTGGTGAAACTACCATAAGATATTCCCAAATTTGATGGCAAACCTGGTGAGGATCCAAAAAATCTTGTGATGACATACCACTTATGGTGTTCATCCAAATCCTTGATGGACGACTCGATCCATCTTAGGTTATTCCAACGGACTCTCACCGGCCCAGCTGCCAAGTGGTATATCGAATTACCAGCCAAATCTTTTCCAGATTTCCGCTCTCTTGCTATGTCATTTTTGAATCACTTCTAGTTTCCCATTCGCTATGAGACTAGTACGGACTTACTGACCTCACTCCGTCAAAACACCACCACTCACATCTCGGATCATATCCATGAGTGGCGGAGGAGGCGACGTCTTATTAAGGCTCATATCCTAGATGAACTCCTAGTTGACTAGTTCACAAAGTCTCTCTTACCTATCATAGCTCGAGATGTGGCCATGGGAGGGGCCATCACCAAGGAACAAGCTATTGTCCGTGCCCATTACTTAGACCTGGTTTATGCTCAATCTAGAACATTGTATGGAATCGTTCCTGATGTACCCCGCCCTACGTATGACCCTGTGAAAATACCTAAGGGACCACAGGTCAATGGCATCATTGGTTCCCTTACCTCCCAGCCTTCCCCCAGGGTTCTTCCCCATCACCACCACAGGATGGAAACAACACCACCAAGTCACCTGCTCCTGCTTCCACTGAAGAGGCGAATTCTGTTCAATCAACTTCATCTCAGAAGTCCGGTGGTAAGAAGAAAAACAAGGGAAAACCTAAGAAATATTATAATCAGTAGGAGCCCAAGCCCACCCCTGAAGACACCAAACAGAAGAGGAAGTTGAAGTATCCTTGTTTACTGTGTGGTGGTGACCATTTCTCCAAGGAATGTCCTCACCGAGACGAAGTGCAGAAGTTTCTCAAAGGAATCTCTATTACCGCAGTTCTCAACGATCCCTTCCCCACTCAAAATGAATAATTGATCACCCAAACCTCTCCTTCCCACGGAGAGGCATCCTCCACCGCGCATGTTCTCATGATGCGTAGTGAGACGGTTTAAATGAACACACGTTCATGATCGTACAACTCAGTCCCTCAGAAGGAGCCCGTTGGAAGTAATACTGAAAACGCTTCCACTTCTATTCTCGACGTCACCGTACTCCACGCTTCTCTCACCATTGAGAATCTTTCTATAGAGTCAGTGTTGCGTCCGTCTAAGAGCACGATTCAAAAAGCTGTTTTCAATCCCAATGCTCGGGCTGTTCAAAACTACAATATTGCAGAGGAATTGGCACAATCTCCTTGTGCTATGTTGACGCTAGAGGTCATGCAGAGCTGTCCCAACCAACGCAAGACTCTTCTCGCTGCCATTGGCATGGTTGATACGAATTCCCCTAATACAATCATGTTCTGACTCGAGTACTTTATACCAAGCTTTCCCACCGACTTGCATTCCAAGTTGCTACCAACGTTGTTGGGAAGACCGTCCATCGTACCGTTTTGGACGAAGGAGCCTCTACCTCATTCATGTCGATTTCATTTTGGAGAGCCATTGGTTCTCCCAAGTTAAACCGTTCTCCCACCACCTTGAAAGCATTCGACGGTCGTGGTTTCCAACCTGACGGGCTGTTACAGGCCTTGGCAGTAGAGTTGGGGGGTAAGACCGCAACCATTAACATGGAAGTAGTCGCCGCCCCTTTAGATTATAATCTTTTACTTGGTTGTAATTGGTTCTATGCTATGACTGTGGTCGCATCATCTGTCTTCCGCATTGTGTAATTCTCCCACCAAGGACGAATTGTCACTGTCGACCAACTGGACTTCTGTACACCAGACACCGCTACTCATCCTGGCTATAATGTCCTGTTACTCGGGAAATCTTCGCAACCATATGAGAGTGTGGGGGTAGGCCTCATAAAATATTCATCTCTTATGGGTGTTTTTCCAACCTTGGATCCCCCTTACCATGTTGCCTTGGTGAACATGATATCCTCTCTTCCCAACTCTAACGATCCTTAGATCGTACTTGACGAAGCCACCATGCACCTAATTGGAGATACCATGCCTCTTTCACCCATTGAACTCACTTATGAGGCTATCCAGTCAGCACCAGAGGAACACTTGGTTGTGGCCTCTACATCTTGTTCTCTACAGCGGACGTCGTCCTTACCCGATCCATTGTTCTGGACTTTTCATTCTGACGAGTCCATTTTGGAGATTATGAGTGGGGATGACCCTCTGTGGGAAGACCTCCACCATCGGTCATCTTTCCTTCCCCCATTGGATACTGTGGAGAATAGCATCACCACCATTTTCACACCGGATGTCTACCCTTGCCCCCAGTTCCCGATACTCACGTGTCATATGAAATCCGAAGGAAATTTGGCCAACATCAAACCTACCATTCCGGTATACATATCGGTTACTCCCGGTGTAGTGGAACACATTCGTTTAGGCCAGAAGTGTTCCCTTGAAGAGATTACTACATTCACGACCTTGTTCAAGCAATTTCGAGACGTGTTTGCTTGGACCTACGAGGAAATGCCTAGATAGACCTAGCTATTGTTTCACACGAGATTCAAACCTATCTTGATGCTAAACCAGTCCAGCAAAAGATCTGACCAGTACACCCTAGGAAAACTGCGGCAATTAATGCAGAAATTGAAAAGCTCTTGAAGGTCGGTTTCATCTACCCTGTTCCATTAACAAAATGGGTCTCAAATGTCGTCCCTGTAGCTAAGAAGCAGGGCACCATATGTGTCTGTGTTGATTATCGGGATTTGAATAAATCTTGTCCTAAGGACAACTATCCCACTCCCTTTATCAACCAGATCATAGACAATTGTGCCGGAAGTGTCATCTTCTCGTTCATGGATGGCTTTTTCGGTTACAACCAAATTGAGATCCACCCGACTGATCAAGGCAAGACAACTTTCATCTTCCCTTGGGGCACGTTTTCTTATAGCAAGCTCCCTTTTGGTCTTAAAAATGCTGGTGCCACATTCCAGCAGGCCATGTCGCACGCTTTTCATGACGTGAAGGACTTTATGGAACCTTATCTCGACGATCTCCCCGCTCATTCACGGCAGTGCAACTTCCACATTGATCATCTGGCAGCAGTATTCCTCAGATGCAGACGGTATAATATCCTTCTGAACCTTCACAAGTGTATATTTTGCATCGAGCCTGGATGCCTCCTCGGTTTCATTGTATCGAAAGATGGGATCTGCATTGATCCCTTGAAGGTGGAGGCCATCGTCACTCTCCACCTCCCACGGACATTACAAAACTTCAGAGTTTACAAGGGAAGGCAACTTACTTATGGAATTTTGTCTGTAATTTCGCACAAAAGACGCAGGGTTACATGAGACTACTCAAGAAGGACATCCTGTTCATTTGGGATGATCAAGCGCAACACTCATTCGATAGTTTGAAACATGCCATCATGCATGCCCCTGTGCTCCAACTGCCCAATTACTACAAGGATTATATCCTTTACCTAGCTGCTTCTGCCACCATGATTGCCATGGTCTTGGTCCAGGAGGACAACAACGCCCAGGAGCATGTGATCTACTACCTAAGTAAGGGTCTTATCGACTCTGAAACTCGTTATTCACATGTCGAGAAGCTCGCTCTCGCGGCAGTCATTTCCATCCAACAATTCCGTCACTACATACTGCTCCGCACCACCACCATTATCGTCGACTCAAACCCCATGTACCACATCTTGACACGTCAAGTACTTGGGGGCAAGTATTCATGCTGGATCATGATACTTTAGGAGTTCGATCTCCTCTTTGAGAAAGCCAAGTCTAAGAAGTCTTTGGTGTTCACCGAGCTCATTTGCTATCTTCCCTGTGTTGATTTAGGATCTGAGCCCAATGATTCTCTTCCAGATGAATCATTGTTCCTCATCAGCATGTTTGACCCGTGGTATGGGGATATTACCTTATATCTCCAGACCCAACGTTTCAACCCCCAACTATCTCGTGACAATCGTCGTCGAATACGCTACCATGCAAAGTATTACCTGATCATTAGTGATACCTTGTACCATCGTGGCATTGATTTTGTTCTTCGACATTGTTTGACACATGAGGAGGCTGAACACGTCTTGAATGACTGTCATGCTGGGGCTTGTGGCGATCATCTATCTGGGATGGCTACAGCCCAGAAGATACTGCATGCGGGATATTATTGGCCGTTAAAAAATGTCCCCCCTACCAGCATTTTCAAACGAAAAAGCACACCCATCTAGCCCCGTTACACCTGGTTATTGCCGTTGGCCCCTTTGCAAAATGGGGCATTGACTTCATGCACTGTAAGCCTACCTCGGCCAGGGGGCATGGTTACGTCATAGTAGTCGTGGATTACTTTACAAAGTGGGATGAGGCTATGCCTACATACACTGACGACGGCAAAACCGCCGCACTCTTCATGTTCAATCATGTTATCTCAAAGTTCGGCGTCCCGCAAGCCATAGTCACCGACCATGGATCTCATTTTCAGAACCATATGGTCGACGAGCTGAGCACCAGATTGAGTTTTCGTCATGAAAACTCAACACCTTACTACCCGCAGTCCAATGGACAAGTAGAGGCCATTAACAAGGTCTTGAAAACCATGATTCAACGCATGGTGTGTACGCATAAGTCCAACTGGCACAACATGCTCTTCTCTGCACTTTGGGCATACCGTACTTTCATTAAGACTGCCACCAGATTTACACAGTTCCAGTTAGTTTATGAATTGGAGGTAGTCCTACCAATAGAGTGCGAGATTCCATCACTCAAACTTGCAGTCGAAATTCTTACAAACACCACTACCGAGGAAGAACGTTTCCTTTACCTTGCAAAGCTTAACGAGACCCGCCACGATGCTGCTCTTTCCAACGAGGCACATAAGAAGCGCATCAAGGCACAATACGATAGCTCGATCCAACCCCGTATCTTTAATGAAGGTGATTTGGTCCTTACATACGATCAAAGGCACGGTAAGCTGGGGGCAGGTAAGTTCGAGTCCATGTGGGACGGACCATACATAGTGAAACGTGTTCTGGAAAAAGGAGCCTACGAACTAGAGGACTACGATGGGATATCCTTGGGTGAGCCTCGCAACGGGATCTACCTAAAGAAGTATTATGCCTGAGCCTTTCACGCATAGACATCTTGTATATACTATACACGGCGTGTGTGTTTTGTGTGGTGTGACGCTTTTATTTTAGTGTGTCTAGGTCTTATTTTGTTTCTTATACCATGTTCTGTCTGCATGTGCAGATGGAAACTTTCTACGGATTCACAGACGACGCCAGACGACATACTCGTAACCTTGCTTCGGAAGCCTAGGTACTTTATTCTCCCACCGGCGAGCTTATTAGCTCAGGAGGAATGTGTCTAGGTTTCGCAACCAACAATGCTGCGGAATATCAGGTAGTCATTGGAACCCTAACCGACGCTCTTTCCTTGGGTATGGACCACGTTGTTATCTTTTTGGATTCGCAACTAGTGGTTTGTCATCTTAACCAGATTTATGCTATCCTCGACCCTACACTACCCTGTCTCTACAGACGAGTCCGTCTTCTGGAAAGGTCCTTTGAATCTATTCAATACCTACACATTCCACGAGACATGAAGACAACTGTCGACTCGATGGACAACTTTATTCTAGATTGGTACATTGCACACACATAACATATTCATAAAATATAAAAAGCATACATAACATGTAAATCATCCATTGTATAAGCAAATATGTAAACACGACCACATTAATCATCCAGAGAACACATCCTTTATAAATCCGCTGAAAATGTCTATATATATATCTAAGTCAAAATGATGGTGCTGATGCAAAATCTAAAACATACTAGCTTTCAGTAGGTCTCTACAAAATATGAAGCTCATAAGCTTTTAGTACATACATAAGTAGAACATGAGCCTAAGGCTCAGGTCGCCTAACCATAGATCCTGAAGCTCCCAGCTGCTGCCCATGAAAGCAAACCACGACCCTCGTCACTTTGGCCATCAATGTGCCAAAACGATCAGACACCCCGAAAACATACTTCTGGTAGCCCCCAGGTAAATCACGAACACCTAGCTCTAGGATATCTAGTGTCATCCTCTAGAGGTTCTCATAAACCTCCTCTACCTCCTCGGTAGCATCTCGCACTGTGACACCCACGATCGACACCTCTCCTCTCCTCGCAATGAGAGAGACCCCAACTGGTCGCGACGGACCCAGATCTGCACACAACATCAAGTTATCATCACTACTCCAAAAAAAATAAAAAATCATAAAATATATAAAATGAAAAACACAAAAATTGTTGTTCTTACCCATGTCACCCCATTGTGCTCCCTTGGGGAGCACCAGGTCGGGATCACCTCTGAACTCTGTCCCGCTGTAAGGGTAATCCTCAATCATGAGGAGTTGCCCCTCCATCCAAGTGAAGAACTCGGTGCCATAACCTATGATGGGACCCCCGCCACCATGGTGGGCCATCACCTCTGCCCATCGAGTCATATGTGGATCCCTGGAATCCCGGTCATCCAAATCCACCTGTGGACGCAAATGAGGTACTCGCTCCAGTAGAAAAGATATCACCATGGACCCATATCCAAACTGTTTCAGCGCCCGGCACCAGCATTTGGTAAGATTACCCTAGAGGTTGGTAAGTAGTCCCTCGCACCAGTTGAACACTTTGGGTGCCATGCACTCCTCTGCGTACATCAACTGGGTCTTGATCGCAAGGTGAGCAGACTGACTCCCCGCCACCCTCACTAGAGTGAAGAGCACGACAAGTAAAGGACGGTCTCGGATATCCTTAATGGGAATCTTCCCACTACTAGTCACAACACCTCCAGTGCAGTACTGAGTAATCAGGTCGTCCACGGTTCGATCACCTCCTTGTGATCCTGTGAGAGATACGGGTTCTCCCTTCCGGGATAATCTTGTCAGGAAGTAGATGTCCTCGACATCTATACTCAATGTATGCACCCCGATCTTGAAGTGTTGCTGCACCGGATCCCAACATCGGATCATATGTGTCAATAACTGAACTTGGGCCCTCATGCCCGACACTCGAAAGTATTTGAGAAGTCCACAGTTCCTCAATGCAACAATGCATTGGGGGTCATTTTCAAACTGAGCATCATCCAACTCATGTTCTCGTTCTCGCCACTCTGTTACCATTGTTGTCACCGTGAACTTGTTAAGAAGCACAAATAAGCAACATTAGAAATCACCCCATGCTTTAAAACTTTTTATTTTGGATTGGATAATGAGTTGAACTTGGAAGTTTCCGTCATCATAGGCTATCCTTGTAGACATTGTGACATCATCGAAAACGACCCTTACAGGATTTGCAACGACCCTGGGTCGTCGTAGTTCCCTTGAGGATGGCATGCACCGACCCTTGGGTGCATTTCCCCCAAGAAAAACAACTCAAAACCTTGAAAAATAAGCAAAAAACCTAAAATTACTCCATTGGAAAGTTGCTAAGATGAGTTTAGGCCTACCTGCTTTTGACGACTCGCGAAATGGTGGACCGCAATTCCCGGAATCAGAATTTGAAGTTTGGTTACTGCATTTAAGCACTTGGTTAATTGTTTTTGACCTAGTCTTTGAGTGGAAGGACAAGTTAAGAGCCTAATTAATGCTATTTTTCACCGTGACGATCATCTTGTAAGTATCATCAGGTATGAAACCCCCCGGAGTCTCTCTTTAATCTCTTTTCAGGCTCTCTAAATATGAAAAGATTGCCAAGCAAACTTCATGCGTTCACGCTTGTAAAAGTATTTGAATGATCATCTCCCCAGTGATAGTTTACCCCTTTTTCGGACCAGGGGGCACTACTTATGAAAAAGGAATACTCCAGCCAATCATTACTGGAAGAGTCCTCTCTCACGTTGTTTTACCCTTTTCTAGGCGAAGAGGCTAACCTTACGAAAAAGGACCTTTGGAGTCTTCTTTAGTTCTTTCCAGACTCTCTAAACATGAAATGACGCTGAGTTTACCTTCTATGGACTCATTAAAATTTAACATTGAATGGCCCACCATGGGACGAACCCCTCCTTTCCCAGGTTTGGAAAATATTTGGGATTGGACTCATCTATGAGATGAGCTATACTGAGCATCTGGTTACCCTCATCAAGCTCGTCAAAAACACATGAGGCACTCATTAGTCATGATGGGGAAAAAGGAAAGTTTTTGTATTACACCTTTACCAGTGGCAGTACTTAGTCGTTCTTGAACATGGCACTTATTTACATTCGCATACAGTACTTGGGTCATTCATTTGTCCTCGAGTTTTTCCTACTTCCTGATTCTTGTTACTCCTTTGGGTCATCCGAAGAATACTCCCATCATCAGTTGCATTAGGAATTGGTGTCATTCTCGTCATGTCAATATTTCCAAGTCATGCTATGCCCATGTTCAAGAATACATTCACCGCTCATCATTTGCAGTTAGTACACCCTCCACCATGTTGGTCTACTTTGAGTCAGTCTTACATGTTACTGTACCACTCGATCTACTCCAAACATCTGTTGTCGAGTTTCGTGTCATTGATTGGGGATTCATCGTGGCCCTCCTTCGACGGATTCATCCTTGTCAACCTTAACACATCATCCGAGGATTGAATCTACAAACCAACCAAGTACCTTGGGCCTGCATGCCTCAATGGTAGGTTACCTCATTTTCGACATGAGTTTGCATCATTGACTCTTAATTGAAAGATTTCATCCGGCGTTCGACTTCAACTCATTTATTCATGCTTGATGCTATGTACTATGATATCTTGGGCATCATTGACATTAATGGTGATTTCCCTCATGCTTGTTAACATCATGCATCAATGACTGGTAATCAAGTGGTTTCTACCATGTTCGACGTCAAGACATTTGTAATCACATGGATAGATTCGTATCATTGCGGGTTCGGCTTGAAGACCCTAGGGAGTCATGTTTTACCAAGGTTGCGATGGAGATTGTTTTGAGTCATATTACACGGATCCACTTTTGTATTGGTCGTGGTTGTATTATCATCTCATCATGGATCTACTCTTGTGTCTAGTAGCCATGATTATGTTAAGTCGGTCATTACTACCATGGATCTGCAATGTATTGGTCGACAGCCATGCTGTGAGTCATACGAGACTGTGTTCTCAAAGTCAATTGTACTGCAGTGGCATCCTCCATCTAACAAGTCCTTGCCAATTCCTTCTGTCAAAGCATTTCACCTGTCAATTTCCAACAGCTTCATGCTTTGGGGGGCATTCTGTTACACCTAAATCTTGCCACCTTAAGACTCAGTGTAAACATACATGAAGTCTCCATGACTAAGATACCAAATTGGAAGAGATACTTCCTATTTTTATTGGGTTTAGTGAGGTCGTTGCAGGTCACCTTAATGAAGCATGCGATGTCGCAGGTTGTCCTACTGCAACCTGCGACGATGTCAGTTAAATGGATAAAAAAAAAGGAATCTTCGAGCCATTTCTCGAAGGTGTGTGATGTGGATCTCTATCCCTAACCTATAGGGGAGATGACATTCGGTTCCCTAGCCCTTTGGAGGATCCCCTAACTCTCTCCCACTATATCTCAACCTACCCTATCCTCTTAGTCATATATATATGAAGCTCATTCCCATTCCAAAGGGAGTAAGTCTACAACACTTGCATGCCAGTGAAATTAGCTTAGGAGATCTCTACTCATCTCTTGGGAGACCTATACTTCTTTTGTAGGCTTTGGCATTGATTTGTTGGAGGAGGATTGCTACGTTGAGCTTTGGTTGTAATCATCTCACTCTTTTGTACTTCCCTCTTTTAATATAGTAATATAAACTCTTTCCACCAAATGTTATTGTGTTGATAATGTTTTGTGTAGTTTACTTGCTTAACTGTTTACTTAGATCTGTTACTGTTTAGATCTTGTTTTATTGCTTGTATTGTTCTGTATGTCTTGACAGGTCTTGCAGCTAAGATCTGACGACCGTGGAGCTTGGAACAACATCAAGGAGAAAGGATCTACGATTCTAAAAGGTAAGACATCTAATCACTTGATCTTTAACTAGATCTAGGAAAACAATTTCATATTCTGTCCCACTTGTTCTAGATTCACGTTGAACTAGGAAGATCACGCCTTAAGTCCGCTTTCGGTAGATTGTCTGATAATAGTATCAATAACTTATCCTTCATTAATTAACATAGTTTCCAAGACTAATCCATAATTCTTGAAAACCTATTTAACATTGGTGTACTTCTTGGTTTACTCTTTAATCTCCTAATCATCCACTTAATTAATGAAATACGGACCAACATAGTTTCTAAGACTAATCCATATTTCTTGAAAACTTATTTAACATGGTTGTATTCTTGGTTTACTCTATAATTTTTTAATCATCCACCTTATGCCTATAAGCTTGCATTATACCTTTATTGTTAAACCATCATAAATATTTAGACACTTGGATTTTCTATTATTATTTCTACCATTCAAGTAAGTACTTTCCCATTAATTTATATTATTCCTTTTTAATGATTTACAACACCGTTAGTGAACTAACATAATTCATTAAGGATGTAGTTGTCCACCTTAAAGGTAATTAAAGTTTATTTGTTTTAAACAAGCATACTTATCATCTAAAAGATAAAATTATTTAAACCATCTAATCAATATTAAAATTACTTATATTTAAGATAAAAATAATGTTTTATACTTTTATGAAACTTAAAGTTAACCATTAATTTTATAACCATATTGTTTATTGCTAATAACCAATTAAACAAGATAAAATTATTTCCTCATTCAAAGGTCTATCTTAAATATCATTGAATGGAGAACATAAACACATTTGAACATATTTCATTAATTGGACATAAGGAAAATAATCTTTTATAAAATGTATAATAATAACACTTCCTACCATTTTGGGTAATGCAAAAGATACTTGCAAATATGTTACTTTACTCAATATAAACAAGGGTTAAACTTGACCATTACTAATAACATTACAACCGTAAACACTTGAACAATATTCATTGACTCATCACATCCAAGAATAGATCTTTACAAATTTACATCAGCAAAGAACTTTTTTAATTTATGTAGATTTGTGTGACTAAAGTCTTGACTACAATGTTCTACTCAAATTTTTGGTTCTCTATCTGGCATATAGTCTTTTCACCCAGAGGCCACCCCCGATTTGGGCAACAAATCCACTAGGTAGAGAATCACTTCCTCAAGAACCCTCTCATTCTCTCAAACACATGCCAAATATGCTTAAAGTGTCAAATGCAAATATTAAATAAAGTAGGATTGCATTAGTCAAATTGCCTTAAGGGAGCAAAGCCCTTTTATTTGCATGTGGCAGTATACTTAATGTATATTTAAACATAACAAGCAAAGGGGCCTAGGGATGCGCCCTCATTGGCCGAGGCATGATTAATATATGTATTATTTATTTCAATTAATATAATCAAGACAGATCGAGGGCTAGTCCTGTTTGTCTCACCTCCGACATTATTATATATATAACGTAACAAATAAAATAAATATAAGCATATCAATAAACAAATAATTAAATAATAAAAGAAAAGTAATTAAACAAATATTAAATAAAATTGATATGTAATTAATCAAATAGATAGAGACACACATTTCCATTGAAAAGGAACATAAGAACACATTTAAATGGTCTATCAAATTGTAATGCAATCATCTCTCATCAATATATATCCAATATTATTTATTCTTTTCAAATGGAGTTATTTTATATTGGTTGACTATTCACTTGAATAGTCTTATTGTGATTCAGACATGATCAGAACATGAGAATATCCAGATATGGATATTGCATTGGTATTAGAGCCCCTTCTTGGGCTTGATTCTAGCCTTTGGCCACGAATCATTCTTAGAGCTTCTCTGATTAAGGATATTTGATCCACATTGGCTTTTGGCTATCATTTTTTGGGTTTCCCAAAAATCTAGGACCTTGTCCAAAAGCAGGATTTTGGCCCAAAGAAGATTAAATCGCAACTTTAAAGTAAATTTAGTTAATAAAAATATATATATTATTCCGCTGCAAAATTCAAAGACAACCGTAAATCAAGAATACAAGAAGGAAATTAAAAAAAGAGAAAAGAAGTAATTATTTCCGTTGCAAATAAGAAGAAGAGATCAAGAAGTAGGAAAACAAATATTACAAAGAAGAAGTGGAAAAAAAGAATTATCTGGAGGAGAAAAAAAAATAATTACAAAAAATAGTTAAAAAATATCATTCATGAAACCACACATGGTTTTATGAAACCACAAATGGTTTTATGAATCTGTACATGGTTTTACTTACTATACCGAAATTATAAACTAATTTTATAAGGAGGACAAAGCATTGTGAAGATGAAAGCTATGTAACAAATAAAATAATATATAAACATATCAATAAACAAATAATTAAATAATAAAGAAAAGTAATTAAACTAGCATAGATCCATCTTAAACCCGTATCTATCAAGCACACCGAGAGGGATCCAATTTCTTGAGGTGTATTTCTTAAACTCAAGAAATTTGATATCTCTTGATTGAGAGACCTGGGTTTAAGTTTTAAGTTTTTATTTTATAAACGAACATCGATTTTTTAATTACTTTTCATAATATTTTATTTTATGAGCCAACATGGATTTTTGTAAATACTTTCATTAATTTTTTTATTTTATGAGCCGACATGAATTTATTAATGGCAGACATAATATAATTTATTAATTTTTGCTCTTTTTTTACGTGTGTAACGTTACTCGACAAACGTTACAACATCTCCCAAATACTCGTGTGTAACCTTACATCTACACACGTTACAAAATAATTAAATAATAAAAGAAAAGTAATTAAACAAATATTAAATAAAATTGATATGTAATTAATTGAATAAATAAACATATTTAAATGGCCCATCAAATTGTAATGTAATAATCTATCATTAATATATATCCAATATTATTTGTTCTTTCTAAATTGGATTATTTTCTATTGATTGACTTGATTCAGATACGATCACAACATGAGAATATCCAGATACATATATTATATAGAATACAAGAAATTTGAATAAGATAAAGCTGCATCTATCACCCTCATTCAACACAATTATCTAAACAATCCAAGGAGGCCACACCTCTCCCCTAGCTTCACGAATAACGACCATTTATTTAAGAAGGGCCACACCCTTCCCCTTTAATATGCAAGAAAATTCAACTAAGAAAAATAGTAAGAGCTGCGCCCTACCCAAGGGGCCATCCCTTCCATCTTTTTAAATTAATAAGTATATACCAAACAAAGTAATAAGTGAGAGGTGCGTCCTCCAAGAGGAGTGCCCCACCACTTTTCAAGCAATAATAGAGATATATATGATTAATAGCAAACTTTGCAACATAATTTGGGATTTGCTCTTCATTCTTAAGAGCACATATAACAATTCAAAAATACACCAAATGAGATAGGCTAAAGACTACGATCTCTCCCTCTTCCTATCACAACTACAATATATGTCTAATTATTTATATATATGTGTTAAGAGAGCATTCTGGTTCTTTGACACTCAACTCGACAACCACATACACAAAGAATAATATCTTAAGAATTCATCACAAGCAAAGACATTGTGAAGTATACACTCAGCTCTTAAATCTCATGGTAAGAGCTGTTGTGGTTCCTTACCCAGAAAGTTATTCAAAGGTAGCAATATGGAGACCGTTATCTTTCAATTAAACTGAGCATTATAAATAACTAGAACGAGGGCTTTGTGGTCTATATGAAAAGATATATGTAAAATCAATTAAAGGTTTATTGCAATCATAGGCTAAGATTATAGAAAAATATCAGGAAAAATAAAATATCGTAATACTATCTTTCCATCCGTATATAGGGAACGCAAATGAGAGTTAAAACATAGAAGGTATATACAAATTTATATAATGTACACATACTAAATTTATAACTGAAAATATAACCATCCACTCTGCCCTCCCTTTCTAAATAATTGATTATTTACAATTATTATAGTAACAGGTTATTTGAATTATCTTATAGTAACCATATATATAAGAGACCACTTATTTGTATTTGTGTGATGGATTCATAATAATAACTTCTTTAAAATAAACCTTCTCTCACATATTTGTTTAGGCATCCTCGCAGAAATTACTATAAGTATTTATAATAATGATATAGGGTAATCCTTTAATCTTACTTAGGATCATTCAGTAAAAATAAATTTTACGTTAATATAAAAGTCTTAAGAGCTTACTATTTACTTATGACAATCAATCATTCTTGCTTAAAAGAAACCCATAAGCTTGGGTCCTCAAGTAAACATCAATAGTTCACTCTTTCCCCAGTGCCTGAGGCACTAAAATGACATATGCCATCAATACTTATATTTCCCATGGCTTTCCAGCTGTTCACCTCTCCCCTATTGTATTTGTGACCATATCATTTAGTTGTGTCAAGTCCTTCAGTCTCATAACTCTACAAATTTAAAATACAACTTAGGAATCACAATAATACTTTGAAAGTTTACTGGCGGGGCCTTGGCCTTGAGCTCCTCGCTAAGAATTGGTACATTTTACATTCGTATTTATGTTACAAAATAGTGGGGATAATGTCATGTCCCAAATTTGGAATTGGGTCACAATGGCCTAATCACATTGGCCATATTCATTAGAGTTTGTAAAATTGATGTTAAAGGTCAAGTAATTGCCAAGGAGGAAAATTACTAGTTTCCTAGGTTTGGGGTGGAAGCTTTGGGATTTGGAATAATGGGGATAATAAATGATGTTTGAACATTAGAGTGGCATAAATATTTAATAAAGGATCTAAATAAATATATACAAGTAAAAATCAAAGTGGCATTTGATCATGAAGACACATGGAGGAAGTGGGACCCACATATGGCTAGATTTCCCCACTACACTTGGCATCATTCTCTCACAAATTCGAATTCAAGGTGAATGGTAACATACTTGGGGGAGTCCAAAAGGTATTATTCATGGCATGACTCATCCAAGGTCGAAATATAGAGGAAGAGTAACTCCCATGGAAGAGGAAGAGGCAATTTGGAGTTAGTGAGACACTTGGGCTAGATTCCCTAGCTCTATGACAACAATGATGAAGATGCTATGACACCTATGACACAAATCAGACCTAAAGGCTGACATATGACATATATGACATGTCGGGGCTAAAAATAGACTCCAAGAGAGCGCTCAAGGGTGTTAGGGCAGCTAAGATGCTTCCACATGTGATTTGGTGGAAGTGGGAAACTAGGAATTGTTGTACAAGTGGCGTTCTTTGGAATCTCTTCCCAACTTGAGTTGGCATGAGTCTCTTGGAAGGAATTCGACCCATGGAGGACATTAGAACTTTATAAATGTCAATAACAAAGAATGAAACCAGCTTTTGATCATTTGTAGAATTTGCAATTGCATTTGTGAAGAGGGAGAGCTAGTGGATGACTAGTTTCTTGCCTTAGCCAATTTCGAGGGTGAAAGATTCCCATCCAAGTTGGTAATTGGAAAGGCCATTCAGACCTTTGATTTGGAGCTTTAATGGAGTCTTTATTTGCAGGTGTAAGCTACAGGGCAGCTCATGGTTTCTTCTATTGCAGCTCACTCCTTCAACCATTTCCAGTTTTGATGGCATATTCTTGATCCTTGAGGGAGGGCATTTTTGGTGAGCTATTGTACTCTTTGGGGAAGCTTTTAATGCCCCATTTCTTTTGTAATATGAAGTAAATACTCTGTTCTTCATCTCCAAAAAGTTTCAGGTCGAAATTCCAAGTAGAAATGTATAAATCTCATTTTTAATGGAAGAACAATGCCATTTCCCCACTACCTTGTTGTGAGCCAATGTATTGATGATGATTTCGAATGAATGGATGATTCTATGATATATTTGTGATCAATATACTGCCATGGATTTCTTCTACAAGTTTCATGTACTGTACTTGAGATTTTGAAGCATTTTTACTCAGTTTAGTTGTATTGGGAGGTGAAATAGTGCCATTTCCCCAAGGGTCGAATAGGGGATTTTTGCAGTTGAATGGGAGAGGGTGAGAACAGTTGTAATAATCCATTAATGGTGCATATGAGACTTTAATAGAATAATTAACACATTACATACCTCTATTCATAAATTTGAGTGGGTTTGGAGGCATTTGGGAAGCCATTTTCAGTACTTACCCCAGGGGGATTTGAACCCCACATTACTAGTAAAATTGCATACTTGGTCCAGAATCTTAAGAGAGTTTGCAGAGGTATTTTGGTGACCATATGTAATCTATAAACATCATATTCAAGTACTAATATCATTCATACACCTTCCTTGAATATTTGAAGGGATTTGGAGTCAATTTGAGACCTAGAGACCAATACTAGTCAAAGGGAAATCACTAGTAAAGTTACCTACATTGACCAGAATTGAAAGAGGATTTGCAGAAGTATTTTAAAGGTCCAAAGGCATCCCTGAAACACATATTTATGTTCTAATATCATTCATATACCTTCTCAGAAGATTTGGGATCATTTGGGGCAAATTTGGGATATAGAGTTCAAAACTAGTCAAAGGTCGAACCAAGGAAAAAGTGGAAAATTGCAATTTTAATAAAATTCATAATAAGGGACATTACAGTGGTATCAGAGCATGGTCTTGGCACCTGATGTTGTAGAACATTAATGAAGACCAGGAGTCAAATAAATAAGACACCACCCTTAGAAACTGAAACTGGATGTACTTTGGTGAAAGGGAAGAAATAGGAGAAGAAGTGCATTCATTGGTCACCATGAGTAAGGATGAGAAAGGAACCTCAGAGGAGAATGAGGAGTTTAGAAAATTATTGGAACCTTCCTTTGAAGACAAGTGGAGGCAATACTTTCAAGAGTTCAAATTGTTGCTTAGTGAAATTGGAAGTAATTCGGAAAAAATAATGAGCAGTGGTTCTCTTTTCAAGGAAAAGGATGAAACAGTTTATGCCACAAAAGAGGAACCTAATGTAATTGTGGAACATGAGGTACATGTTGATATGCAGGTGCTTGAAGATGCTACACTAAAACAAGAAGAAGGACAAGAACTTGTCCTTGTTCAAAGGCATTATGAGTTGCCTCATGGAGAGAGTTGCAAAGCCTTGGAAGAGGTACATGATCTCACAATAGTTGGACTAAGCAATTATGGAGAAGATGAATTAAATATTTCAATGGGTAAGAGTTGTAAAGAATTAAAGTTGGTTCATAATTCCTCACCCCACACTTCTTTTCCAACCACATCACTTTGGGATGAAAATTGGGTGAAAGGTTTTTTTCTAGTGGTGCCACATGAGGGGTATGAAACTCCTACCTCTCCTTTTGATGATAACATGAATAGAGCACCTCATTATTTAGAATTGCAGCAGCATATTGCTTTACCTTATGATGATACATATCCTCATGGATGTATGGATGAGACTTCTTTGAGTCCTTTGAAGTCTCCTTGTTTTTCCTGCTCATTATTTGGTTCAGATTTTAGTGGAGATTCTTCATTCACTTCTTGGATGAAAGAATGCATGGCTGGATATTTTGATGCATATCACGTTCTTTTGGAGCAGCACTATCGGACATGAGATCCTCACCTATGTCATTGGAGCAGATTTGATTGGTCACTTGAATATTGTATGCACCTAGCAAATGGTGGTCTACTTACTTGGAGGTATAAACACTTTCATGATTCTTTGATGAAGCATCTTCTTGATGTACATTTTCATTATGTTGTTATGTACTTTGATGATATATATTTTGTACTCATGATGTTTGGAAGAATGCATACAAGAAAATGGGATCCATGAATCCTCTTATCTGATGGTATGGGTTGGAGAGCACTTTTAATTGTTGGGGTGCAATACAAGCAATGGGACCCTGGAATAATTTTTGTCTCATTGGTTTGAATTTTTTTTGGGAAACAAGCAGTATGGGAGATGGATTTCCCACTTAATAAAGTGAATTTTATCAGAGTAGTGCAGCAGCAAGCATGGCGGTTCCTCTCTAAAATCTTCAAGAAAAATCAAAGACTCAAGGTTGGGCAATTCAATGGCAACTTCAAAGAATTATACAGGAAGCAGGTTCTTCAACACCCATGTTTGAAATTGCTTGAGGAAAAGCAATATTGGGAAGGGAGGACTTGTCATGTCCCAAATTTGGAATTGGGTCACAATGGCCTAATCACATTGGCCATATTCATTAGAGTTTGTAAAATTGATGTTAAAGGTCAAGTAATTGCCAAGGAGGAAAATTACTAGTTTCCTAGGTTTGGGGTGGAAGCTTTGGGATTTGGAATAATGGGGATAATAAATGATGTTTGAACATTAGAGTGGCATAAATATTTAATAAAGGATCTAAATAAATATATACAAGTGAAAATCAAAGTGGCATTTGATCATGAAGACACATGGAGGAAGTGGGACCCACATATGGCTAGATTTCCCCACTACACTTGGCATCATTCTCTCACCAATTCGAATTCAAGGTGAATGGTAACATACTTGGGGGAGTCCAAAAGGTATTATTCATGGCATGACTCATCCAAGGTCGAAATATAGAGGAAAAGTAATTCCCATGGAAGAGGAAGAGGCAATTTGGAGTTAGTGAGACACTTGGGCTAGATTCCCTAGCTCTATGACAACAATGATGAAGATGCTATGACACCTATGACACAAATCAGACCTGAAGGCTGACATATGACATATATGACATGTCAGGGCTAAAAATAGACTCCAAGAGGGCGCTCAAGGGTGTTAGGGCAGCTAAGATGCTTCCACATGTGATTTGGTGGAAGTGGGAGACTAGGAATTGTTGTACAAGTGGCGTTCTTTGGAATCTCTTCCCAACTTGAGTTGGCATGAGTCTCTTGGAAGGAATTAGACCCATGGAGGACATTAGAACTTTATAAATGTCAATAACAAAGAATGAAACCAACTTTTGATCATTTGTAGAATTTGCAATTGCATTTGTGAAGAGGGAGAGCTAGTGGATGACTAGTTTCTTGCCTTAGCCAATTTCGAGGGTGAAAGATTCCCATCCAAGTTAGTAATTGGAAAGGCCATTCAGACCTTTCATTTGGAGCTTTAATGGAGTCTTTATTTTCAGGTGTAAGCTACAGGGCAGCTCATGGTTTCTTCTATTGCAGCTCACTCCTTCAACCATTTCCAGTTTTGATGGCATATTCTTGATCCTTGAGGGAGGGCGTTTTTGGTGAGCTATTGTACTCTTTGGGGAATCTTTTAATGCCCCATTTATTTTTTAATATGAAGTAAATACTCTGTTCTTCATCTCCAAAAATTTTCAGGTCGAAATTCCAAGTAGAAATGTATAAATCTCATTTTTAATGGAAGAACAATGCCATTTCCCCACTACCTTGTTGTGAGCCAATGTATTGATGATGATTTCGAATGAATGGATGATTCTCTGATATATTTGTGATCAATATACTGCCATGGATGTCTTCTACAAGTTTCATGTACTGTACTTGAGCATTTGAAGCATTTTTACTCAGTTTAGTTGTATTGGGAGGTGAAACAGTGCCATTTCCCCAAGGGTCGAATTGGGGATTTTTGCAGTTGAATGGGAGAGGGTGAGAACAGTTGTAATAATCCATTAATGGTGCATATGAGACTTTAATAGAATACTTAACACATTACATACCTCTGTTCATAAATTTGAGTGGGTTTGGAGGCATTTGGGAAGCCATTTTCAGTACTTACCCTAGGGGGATTTGAACCCCAAATTACTAGTAAAATTGCATACTTGGTCCAGAATCTTAAGAGAGTTTGAAGAGGTATTTTGGTGACCATATGTCATCTATAAACATCATATTCAAGTACTAATATCATTGATACACCTTCCTTGAAGATTTGAAGGGATTTGGAGTCAATTTGAGACCTAGAGACCAATACTAGTCAAAGGGAAATCACTAGTAAAGTTACCTACATTGACCAGAATTGAAAGAGGATTTGAAAAAGTATTTTAAAGGTCCAAAGGCATCCCTGAAACACATATTTATGTTCTAATATCATTCATACACCTTCTCATAATATTTGGGATCATTTGGGGCAAATTTGGGATCTAGAGATCAAAACTAGTCAAAGGTCGAACCAAGGAAAAAAGTGAAAAATTGCAATTTTAATAAAATTCATAATAAGGGACATTACAGATAAAGATGGTGTTACAATGTGCCACCATGCTATATGACACTTAACAACTAAGAGCAAGACATGAAACAACCATGTGAAAGTAGTGACTAGAGCACGAGGAATTTCCCCATGAAGAATGCATATATCAAACTACAAAGAACATGATGCATAATTGAAGCAACCTCCACCAAATGACCAAACATAAGCATTAACAAGGAGAAGTGATTCTCCCCCACCAATTATCCCACAAAATGTGTAGGACCCCTCATTTAGTGTCCCCTTGAAATGAACCCGAAACTTTAACAACTTCATACAAAAATATTAGCCATCATAGTTATTGGAAAAATAAAATAAAAAGCGTGAATAACTTAACAAAAATAAGCAAAACCTTAACCTGTCAACCCGATCCAGTTGGTCCATTGTCGCCTTCTTCTTCTGTAGGATCCCTCCAGCAAAGCTCGTTTAACCATTGGCGAAGCAACCGTTAGCTTCGCCACCCAACCATAGGCTCATGCTTTCAGTCGCATGGCCTCCCCTGAGATTTGGGTCGTAAAGTTCACACACAATTCTCAAGAAACCCAGCTTGGGTTTCCCCCCCACCAAGATTTCTAGCCAAACCCTCAATAGCAGCAAGTCATGAGGCAACTCAATATTACGATAGTCATCCAGGGTCTGGGTCCTTTACCCATTCCCAATGCCTTCCTTATAAAGGAAAATCTCATGCGACACATGTCGCTTCATGCAAAAATATTCATTTTATTAAATTAATAAATTAATAAAATTCACCCATCCATGTGTCAGTTTCTCTAGGAGATGCACCAACATCCCTAAGTTTTCTCAAGTTTGTCCCCTAGATATTTCACTTAACTCCTAGATTTGTGGTGTAGGTGGAGTTGACTAGGTGTCCATGCCTAGGATTCCATTTTGCTCCTAAACAAATCTTTATAATATTTTTGAATAATCAGAAGTATCATTTCATGTGCAAATGCCTAAATAACACTTAATATTATTTAAATGCCAAAGTAATCATTTATGTGCAAATGCCTAAAGTACTCAAATACATTTCTAAGTAATGTTCTAGGTGCAAACTTATACGTTTCAATGCAGTTAAGTTTAGCAGTCAACTTTTACTAGGACCCTGGTGCCACACCATTGGGCCTCCTTGTTCCTTAATTTAATTTCCTCGACATGGCACCACTCCATTGGGTCCAGTCGTCTGTAGTTTCCATTCCTCGGCAAGGTACCACATCGTTGGGCCCTTGTGTCCGTTCTTTCCGTTCTCGGCAGGGTACCGCACCGTCGGGCCCTTCTGCCGTCATCCTTCCGTTTTGACTTGCGGGAACTTTATGTAGGGATTTCAGGAGCCGTTACCTTCCATCCTTCGTCTACACGCTATTAGGGACTAATGGCGTTGAGGAGTGAGTCCGTTCTCACTGCGCGCCCCCCAACTCGTACGTGACCAGCTCCATCGTGGCCCACCTCGTACGCCCTCACACTTTCCTCTTGAGCAAGCGGATCAATGCTTATCTGCTCAAGTGTGGTATTCCGTCGGAAGTCGACATCGTCATCGCTCTCCTTGTGTGTGATTTACCCGTACTCTACGACCCTTCATATTCCTTTGTGTGTCCGTCGGTGAACCGTTTCACCTGTCGCTACACACTATTCTCACAAACGTAAATGAGTAGCACTGTCCTCAATAATCACAATTTGATTTATAAATCTGTTGCTTCATTAAGCATCTATAATTTACTCAATCATTACTCATTCATCTAATCACATAATCAATTGAACAGCTAGTCGTTAAGCATCATTCATATCAAAGTTAATCATTAAACAACATGAAATCGTCCATTCACAATAACTACCCAAATGCACATATATCAATCAATCGTAATCATAAATATACTCAAAATAAAATCATAGGGTTATTTTATTAATGTTTCAAACAGTCGGGTCACTCAACAGGTCCTCTCAATGTCTACAGTAGTCTAGGGGCACTACATACACCCCTACTTATTTAGAACTTCGTCCCGAAGTTTAGAATAAATGTAGAAAACTATGACGCATCTCAGTTGCGTCCCCCCAAGTCGCAGAGCTAGGACTGTCACTGTCCCACTGCACTTTGACTTGATCAATCAAGGATAATCATTAATCAAGATGTAATCAATCAATTATCCCTCTCCACACATAGAATTTAATTCCTTAATTCATTTATCAATCATTGTCGTCATTCACATCTTCAGGTTTTCCTCAATCATTTAAGACATAACAAGGTTCAAGAGACCACTATATCGAAGTTGTTCAGCCGGGTCACGCGACAGGTGCCCTTAAGGTCCACAGTCATTCTAGAGGCATTACATACACCCCTACTTATTTAGAACTTCATCCCGAAGTTAATTTGTTCTTGTAATTTCGAAGCTAGGCTTTATCTTAATTTCTATTCTCATCTTCTTGTTATTCTCTTCTATTTTTCATAAACACTGATGAATCATTAGTTTTCTAATTCATCCCACATGATTTTAATACATCCTAAGGAACTCAATCGTAATTTCGTGTAATGCAAATCCAATAATACATTCAATAATTTCGAGTCCCAACTAGATTTCCTATATCTCCTATTCATTTACAAAGGTTTATGACATCCAATTATCTGCAAGCTGCATTGTGTCAATAGCCACCCATTAGTTTATCAAATGATCATTCAACATAACAATCCAAGCAAGGATTTAAATCTATTTGGTTATCCTCCCTCCAAGACAAGAAGGTAAACATCATAAAATATTCAGTCAAATATAGCTAGGTAAGATGTAGTCACGTATTTTAACAAATTAGTAGAGACCCTCAAATATTCCCAAAACCAATTCCCATAAGACTACTTCCCAAAACCTCTAAATGTTTAGGATTCGAGGCATCGAAACTTAGTGATTTAGTCGAAAGTATTAAAGTTTATCTCTTAGTCCTTCCATTGGTAACATCACGTCAAAGTCAATGATCTTATCATGTCCTTACCTCATTTCATCATTTATGTTGTCGTAGGACCACTTCGACATACTCGCCAAGTCGCGCACGGTGGGTTTTCTTAACCTCATCGAGTTCCATCTCGAGGGATAGTCATCCTTTCATGAAGGTTTGGTGATGTCCTATTGTTAGCTTCATTGCGTTCAGTTCATTGTGTTGATCATTTCCATGCTTCGTTTTACTAAAATCGTCATGATTTGGACCCTTCGGTGGACTTTCACAATTAATAATTCTTTATTTACCGTTGTCATGGTTACGTTGAGTTTGTACTTTTTCATTCTCTTTAACAACATTGTCATTCCGTCAAATTCATTTCCTTGTGTTCAGCTCATCATGTGGGTCACACTGATATCCTGTTTTCCAAATTTTGAGTCTACTTCACCCTCTCAACAATCTATCTGAGTCTCGGTGGGGATATCGTCTTACCATCCCCTTTTACCGATTCCTTGACTTGTGATCATGTTGTTGCAATCCTAAAACATGATATTAGTTCTTCAATGTGGTGAATTTCATACATTAACCAATATATATAGATATGTCTATTTTTATGTTTCATCTATATATAATACTCCACAATTATATAGTCCTTCAAAAATAACGTAACATAAGGAACCCTTTTGAGCAGAAATTACTAAAGTATATAATTCGTGAGACCACTTTATTATAAATATTTGTATATTTCTAATTTGCATCATTAAGCAAATGTTGCATAGATATATAATACCATATATCCCCTCTATAGGTATTCATAGTTTTTTTTTTTTTTTTTCAACAACATTTTCATATATATATATATATATATATATATATATATATATATTAACATTAAATATAATATGTATAATCCATAATGCATTTATAAATTTCCTATAACAAATAAGATATATGTAAATATACAACTTTTAATAATCATCCTATATATAAATATATGTATTTCAACATATATACACAACTTTTGCTTATTAAGAAGAAATAATTATTATTGAAAGGTGCACTCAGAACTTAATAATATATCTCCTTCCCTTCACAAATACTAACTAACTATATATATATAGATAACTTCCTCCCTTTCAAAAAGTAAAATTCTAATATAGGAGTTTTAAATAGTATCCACCTTTAAACTCTTCTCCTAAACAAAATTCTAAAATGTAGTTATTAAATATATTCAATTTACTTTAATGTCTCCTCCTGAACAAGTTTAAACGTTTTAAAATAGGGATTTTAAATGTCTAAAATATGGATATTAAATATATTGAATTCCTTCCAATCATAAAAAAAAATTCATCACGTTATAATTTTTTTTTTTTTTTTTTAAATATACAAGATTATTTAAATGCATCAATTATAATTTCTCCTCCATTCAACTTATAAAAAATTATCAAATAATTTATTATAATTTCTAATATCCATTCTTTATAATATAACAATTAAAATATTATTATATAATTTACATAACATTAATTATAATATTTTTCCTTCACCTATAAACAAATATTATAACGCACCATTAATAATTTCTCTACCACGGCATTTGAATATCTATGCAATGAATTAAACAACCGTTCCAAATTTCTAATGGAGTCAATCCTTACAAAATAAATCGACAACTTCTATAACATAAAAAAAAATCATATATGTCTTCTCACACTTGCATTAATGGATGATACCTTGTCTCATACAACTATGTAAGTTAATAGTTGTTTTAATAAATCTGGAAGGTATTATCTAATTATAAACATGTAGTAGCAATCTTCAGTTCACTAATTGAAAACTGTAAATCAATCAAGAGTAAAGGCATTTTTAATTCTAGTGAATGGTCACATCGTCATAAGTGTTGACTCAAAATTTTATGGGTATCTAGATCACACAAGATACAAAATTATATTCACATCGATCAATAGGATTCAATTTATTTCAGAGGGCGGATTTCCTCCATATTGGAAATATCGAGGAATCCCATTTTTTTTTCTTTTAAATTTAATTAGAAGGACATAACGGAATGTTGACATTGATCTCGAGAATTCACTTTCTCATCATCATTGGCTGTCATACTACATCGGAGTTCTGGGACTAGGATACATATTCTAATCGTTATGGTAGCTACTATTATTCAACTGCTATTTTGAATTTGAACTCTTGATCACCATCGTTTATAGGTAGATTCAGTTTAAATTATAATTTATTAAAGATAATCAAATCTTCACATGCATGAAATAAATAAAACATTCTGTTTTGAAGACTCTTCATTGCTATCGTTACATGTGGGTTCAGCGGGAACCATAAATTTGTTAAAGATTTTAATTAATAGAAATCTTCACATAAATGAATTAAATTAGATTAGGGCAAGCAATTATCGCATTGGCATAAAGGTGAGAGGTAGAGTCACTTAACAGAAATTCTACTCCATTGGAATTTACGCCCAGCCATTACTTCCACTTCACAACGTTTAACTTCCGAGTGAGGTGGAGCTGGAGACTCACGCACTACGAGTGTAACTCGGTGCTGCAGGAAATCACGGTGATAACACACCTGGGTATAAGGGATCCTACTCCTAACGAAACGCAATCGCCGAGGAGTGGTATCTCCACCTACAGGGTTTTACCTGATCGACAGTTAATGGGCATAGCGTTAATCACGCCAACTACAGGGTTTTACCTGATCGACAGTTAATGGGCATAGCGTTAATCACGCCAAGAGAATTTATTGTTGCAGTGGAAGCATATTAGATTGGAAGACCATCGAAGTTAATCCCACATGTAAATCTGTCATCAAACTACTAACTGTTAATCTAGCCGTTAATGAACTGATGATCTCCGAGATGGCGTCCATGATCTACCCATGCAATATTTAATTTAGATTTCCTAAGTTTGAACGATGATATTGTGGAACGGCCGCTGACTGAGCGGAGTTCTCTTCATTGGGATGCCAAGCATGCAGTCATTAGTCATTAACAACAAAGATACACAAGATATGGTCTCATCTGACCGAGTTCTGACCCATCGTTTGAGATTAAAAACCGTGAGCGCCGATGATCACAGAGTGTTTTTTTTTTTTTTTTTCAACGGTCCAGTTTATCAAGGTTTATATGAATAAGCGCAGAGCCTGGGGTTTGATCTACTTGATCAAGCGTTGCAAGGTGTTAAAAGAAATTAAAATGAGATAACTTCACAATTTGAGCATCTTTCTGACATAGATTTATATAAAATTTGACAGAGAGAACTTCACGATCTGAGCGTTTGAAATTGTGACGTCTCATAGAGATTTAATAAAACTGGACAGAGATGAAATAAGAATACTTGCTCATAAAAATGCTACGGCTAGAGGATTAAGTGAGAGACTTATCATAGATATTGGATTCCACGATTTGGTTTTTTTTTTTTTTTTTTTTAACTCTCTACAAATATAGCAAAGATCGTTATGTGAAATCCATATGGACAACTTATTGTGCCCATTGAAAAAAAGAAGAGAAATAATGACTACTTATTCTGAGAGCTAGAAATCGAAAAATAAAATAAAAATAAAATAAATAACCTCCCCTTTAAAGTTCAGTGGGACTGAAATTCACATAGCAACAGGGACTGCAACAGGATGAACGAGAGTAAGGTTATACGTTCAAGAAACCGATATAGGGACAAGATCCGACAATTTCGGATCGTAAGCTGGAACTGGAGTTGAATGCTCTTCTAACAAGTCACTGCAGAAGATTATTAACTCATACTTACAGGTATAATGATATGGATTAAATTGTGTAGGTGTTCAAGTCTTAAATCATTCGCCAGAATGCAGAGGAGTGCAGGCACGCGGATACTCTTGGTCGATATAATAACCAGAAAAATTATAGATACACAGAGATAGAGATCTGGTCCATCAGAGATCTTTTTATGCCTTCAAACGGAAATATAGAGAACTGTTGGTATGTTGGAATTATGAACACAGAGATAATCGAACAGCCCCAGGATTTTACAGATCTATTGGGTCAATAACAGGTACAGGGATTACAATAATGCAAGGATCAGATCTACTATCTACGGATCGAGCTTTAGAGGAAAAGAAATATTGGCGTATTTAATTATTGAAATAGAGATTTTTCATTAAAGAACAGAATAGGAATAATAAATAGAGTGATCACGAATCATGGTGGATTTTAGTGGGTTTCGCGAAATTGTATAAAATTCCAGAATGAATACAGTATGTCGAACTCTTATCTTTTGTGCTACAATGTAATAAAATAAGACTTCAAGAATACGATGGCAAGCTCGATGACTGTGCGTTAGTGAATTGAAAATTCACATCAGAATGAACGCGGTTTTCCGCTCTAATGCTGTGTTTTCACGATTCACAATTTACGTCTTAATGAATGAGGTCTACAGCTGTAAGGCTATGTTTTCATGATTCAAAATCAATGCCAGGATGAATGAGATCTAAATATCTAATGTTGCGTCTTCATGATTTGGAATTAAACGACACAATGAATGAGATCTACAGCTCCAATGCTATGTTTACATTATTCTAAATCAATGCCAGAATGAAATGTATTTCGAAATATTGGTGAGACACACAGAGTTACTATTTTTTTTTTTTTTTCTAAAGATTTGATAAATACATACGAATTCAGAAATGACCTGCGTTTGGAAATATTCGATCACGACAGAAGTAAATCGGAGTTCAGAGATGAATGTTAGAAACAAAGATAAAATATAATTTTTAAAGTAAACAGAGCGTGTGTATTCAAGATTTTAAATGAAATCTGAGATCAATGATCTTTGCTTGCATTCCAACATTTCTCTAAATAAAACAGGCATAAAAAATTTCCAAGTAAACAGAGAGTGCATATTCAAAATTTTAAAAGAAATATGAGATCACTATTTCTCTAAATAAAACAGAGATTTGAATTCTTTTCTTATCCTCCGACATTTCTTTTAAATAAAAACAAAGCTAAAAATAATTTTAGGGTGAATAAAACCTGTGGGGATGGTTGCTCCAGCAGTGGGTGTAGTTCCAAGGAAATCACAATCGATCCAACGTCTTAGTACCAAATATCCAAGTTCTGCAGTGGATATGGAGAAAGGTGCATCTGCAGAAGATTATGAGTCTGGTGCCCTCAAGGCTTGACCAACTCTGATACCAAATGTAGGACCCCTCATTTAGGGTCCCCTTGAAATGAACCTGAAACTTTAACAACTTCATACAAAAATATTAGCCATCATAGTTATTGGAAAAATAAAATAAAAAGCGTGAATAACTTAACAAAAATAAGCAAAACCTTAACCTGTCAACCCGATCCAGTTGGTCCATTGTCGCCTTCTTCTTCTATAGGATCCCTCCAGCAAAGCTCGTTTAACCATTGGCGAAGCAACCGTTAGCTTCGCCACCCAACCATAGGCTCATGCTTTCAGTCGCATGGCCTCCCCCGAGCTTTGGGTCGTAAAGTTCACACACAATTCTCAAGAAACCCAGCTTGGGTTTCCCCCCCACCAAGATTTCCAGCCAAACCCTCAATAGCAGCAAGTCATGAGGTAACTCAATATTACGATAGTCATCCAGGGTCTGGGTCCTTTACCCATTCCCAATGCCTTCCTTATAAAGGAAAATCTCATGCGACACATGTCGCTTCATGCAAAAATATTCATTTTATTAAATTAATAAATTAATAAAATTCACCCATCCATGTGTCAGCTTCTCTAGGAGATGCACCAACATCCCTAAGTTTTCTCAAGTTTGTCCCCTAGATATTTCACTTAACTCCTAGATTTGTGGTGTAGGTGGAGTTGACTAGGTGTCCATGCCTAGGATTCCATTTTGCTCCTAAATAAATCTTTATAATATTTTTGAATAATCAGAAGTATCATTTCATGTGCAAATGCCTAAATAACACTTAATATTATTTAAATGCCAAAGTAATCATTTATGTGCAAATGCCTAAAGTACTCAAATACATTTCTAAGTAATGTTCTAGGTGCAAACTTATACGTTTCAATGCAGTTAAGTTTAGCAGTCAACTTTTACTAGGACCCTGGTGCCACACCATTGGGCCTCCTTGTTCCTTAATTTAATTTCCCCGACATGGCACCACTCCATCGGGTCCAGTCGTCCGTAGTTTCCATTCCTTGGCAAGGTACCACATCGTTGGGCCCTTGTGTCTGTTCTTTCCGTTCTCGGCAGGGTACCGCACCGTCGGGCCCTTCTACCGTCATCCTTCCGTTTTGACTTGCGGGAACTTTATGTAGGGATTTCAGGAGCCGTTACCTTCCATCCTTCGTCTACACACTATTAGGGACTAATGGCATTGAGGAGTGAGTCCGTTCTCACTGCGCGCCCCCCCAACTCGTATGTGACCAGCTCCGTCGTGGCCCACCTCGTACGCCCTCACACTTTCCTCTTGAGCAAGCGGATCAATGCTTATCTGCTCAAGTGTGGTATTCCGTCGGAAGTCGACATCGTCGTCGCTCTCCTTGTGTGTGATTTACCCGTACTCTACGACCCTTCATATTCCTTTGTGTGTCCGTCGGTGAACCGTTTCACCTGTCGCTACACACTATTCTCACAAACGTAAATGAGTAGCACTGTCCTCAATAATCACAATTTGATTTATAAATCTGTTGCTTCATTAAGCATCTATAATTTACTCAATCATTACTCATTCATCTAATCACATAATCAATTGAACAGCTAGTCGTTAAGCATCATTCATATCAAAGTTAATCATTAAACAACATGAAATCGTCCATTCACAATAACTACCCAAATGCACATATATCAATCAATCGTAATCATAAATATAATCAAAATAAAATCATAGGGTTATTTTATTAATGTTTCAAACAGTCGGGTCACTCAACAGGTCCTCTCAATGTCTACAGTAGTCTAGGGGCACTACAAAATGCCAAGAATGGTAATGCCCCATGAAGAAGTACCCCCCCAAGTCAATCTAATGCTCGAAAGGTACTAGCTGCAAATCCCCATCAATGTGGTAAAAACCACAAGTTTACTCCTCATACAATATGATGGATAACACTATGCATATACCAGGAGAGTGGTATTGAAATACCCATTTGAAAAGGCACGTCCAAAGAAACATTTGGCAATAGAGAGGAGATATGATTACCCACACCAAACAAGATGATTTGTAGCTGGAGTGAGAGTGATAAGATCCAAGTCCATATATCTAAAAGAGCTTGAATAGGACCAAGCATATTCAAATACAACATGTGCATATGTTTATGGATACCCAACATAGGTGCACCTAAGAGAGTGAAGCTCAAAAGGAAGGTCAAATATAAGATGATAGTGGGTTTATAAAATACCCATGCCATCACAAAAAGTGGTTACAACCAAATATAATATATAAGCGGTTGAAATACAAGTGAGAGTTGGTGTGTGTATAACCAACTCGAAAACATGGCTGAACATTGCTGAATAAAGAAGTAACATGGTTAATGAATAACCATCTCAATGTAGGGTTGACTCTATGAACACCATCGTCTCTCAAGATGCATATTAGGCCAGAAGAGAAATCATTAGAAACTGCATCCCCCCTGTAATTCTAAACACGTGCCATATGAAGATAAAACCTCCCCAAAATTACATAGTACCTGTTAGCACCAATTTTGTCATTGGTTAAAATTTGAAATTCCAGTAATGTTTTCACCCAAAATTTAGTGAGGGGTGCTGTAGGAAATGTTTGGGGCTGAAGTGAGAGTGATAAGATCCAAGTCCATATATCTAAAAGAGCTTGAATAGGACCAAGCATATTCAAATACAACATGTGCATATGTTTATGGATACCCAACATAGGTGCACCTAAGAGAGTGAAGCTCAAAGGGAAGGTCAAATATAAGATGATAGTGGGTTTATAAAATACCCATGCCATCACAAAAAGTGGTCACAACCAAATATAATATATAAGCGGTTGAAATACAAGTGAGAGTTGGTGTGTGTATAACCAACTCGAAAACATGGCCGAACATAGCTGAATAAAGAAGTAACAGGGTTAATGAATAACCATCTCAACATAGGGTTGACTCTATGAACACCATCGTCTCTCAAGATGCATATTAGGCCAGAAGAGAAATCATTAGAAACTACATTCCCACTGTAATTCTAAACACGTGCCATATGAAGATAAAACCTCCCCAAAATTACATAGTCCCTGTTAGCACCAATTTGTCATTGGTTAAAATTTGAAATTCCAGTAATGTTTTCATCCAAAATTTAGTGAGGGGCACTGTAGGAAATGTTTGGGGCTCTTCCAAGTTGGTCCTTTGCCTAAGAATATTTTAAAAATTGCTTTAAAACGCAAAGAAGGTTAATGAATAACCATCTCAACATAGGGTTGGTTCTATGAACACCATCCTCTCTCAAGATGCATATTAGGCCATAAAAGAAATCATTAGAAACTACATTCCCCTTGTAATGCTAAACACGTGCCATATGAAGATAGAACCTCCCCAAAATACCATAGTATTTGTTAGCACCAATTTTGTCATTGGTTAAAATTTGAAATTCCTGCAACGTTTTCATCCAAGATTTAGTAAGGGGCACAGTAGGAAATGTTTGGGGCTCTGCCAAGTTGGTCCTTTGCCTAAGAATATTTTAAAAATTGTGTTAAAAGGAAAATTAAAAATTGCTTTAAAATGGTTTTGAGAAAAAAAAAATGGGCGTGTGCTAAGTGACACTCAAAATCGCCCCATGGAGTGCGAGTTATCCCACACCAAATTTTTGGGTTTGGAGAACAATTTTCATGTCAAAGTCGAGATCCAACCTTCACGCTATGTTCAAGCTATAAGTTTGGATATTGTCACATCAACCAAGTGTTATGACGAGCATACATGCAAGCCTGCCAAGCTTCAGCCCACAATGAGACCGTGATCCATGCACTACACGTCAACAAACTTCGTGGACACCAATCAATATATAAAATTAAAACATATTCTTTAAATTGCATGTGGGATATGTTATATAAACACCCGAGTTGCCAAGTGCCAAAGCCCACGGTTCCATTGATAATGCACAGCACGTCGAGCACGTTTTGAAAGGGTTAACTGGATAGGAGTGATGATGAAGACCATTGACCCCCGATCAGAGGTCATTGAGGAACGCCAAAATATTCAAATGATAAAGTCCCGAATTCACAATTCGAGTTCCAAGTTAGCCAGAGTTTTAATGTCACGTAGCGGCCCAGGTGATTATTGTCATGTGAAGAATGTATACCATCGCCAACAAAGGATGGTTTCATACTAGCGTGAAGAGAAAGCTCGAGTTTGGATGCGCCATTCTCATGTGCAATGGGGTTCTATCTGTCATTGACTTCTTACACAATGAAGTTAATGTGGAAGATCTATTCATTGCTCATATATTGCATTTGGACACTCTTCCTCATGGTTTGAGAAACATTGTTTATGCACGGTTTAATTGTAATATGTTGTGTTTCCATCTACAGGAATTTAATCCATTTGCAGAGAGTATCTTTGTTTTGTGGACGTTCTACTTTTTGTTACATTCTTCGTTCTTCCATCTATCATTATATAATTATTTTTGTTTGATATACAGTTCAATTGCCTTCGATCTACATGGTGTTTACTTGAATCCATGCTCAATGGTTAGTTACTGATCTGCAGTTGTTTTAACTCAGCTTGTTTCCCTCTTTCTTTCTCAGTTTGATCTAGCTAATCCAGTTCCCAATTTATACAAACCATCACTTGAATTCAAGATGTGCTAGCCATGCTCTCTTTGTAGTCGTAGTGCATCTTTTAGCACTAACAATACCATCCAAATACAATTCCACAACTAGGAAAATGGGGTCTATCCACTCAGGCGCTCTACATATAGGATGTCCCATAAGGACAAATATCATAGTGTGAAGGATAGAGATCCACACTATCAAACTAGTCTACTCAATTAAGCTAAGAATCATCCTAAAATCATTAGTAAAGTAGAGTGGGACAAATCTTGCAAACTTGTGAGTAGACACTACCTCAAAGGAGTTGATAGATGTATCCCTTCACAAACAAGCAACCACAAGCTTGTGGAAATCATTGTGAATCATTGTCAAAAATTGAGGAGTAGGCCTAGTGTCACCAATTGCATTTTTTTTCCATGAAAAGTGTCACCAATGGAATTACCCAACATAAAAGTACCAATCCTTGAATATGAATAATATTTCCAAATAAGGGGGAATCAATAGTAAGAGTTTCATTCTCTAAATTTGGTACACCTTGAGGTGCAATGTACTATGTCATATGTGTAACAAAGAAGCAACCCATGTCATCTAGAAAATAGAAGTCCCTATGAAGACCTAAAGAGAACTTGCAAAAAGGGCCAAAAATTGCAATTCAGATGAATAGAACTAGTGGTGCCCTAAAAAATTGCAATTTTTTTTGGTTAAAAGGGAGAAAAATCAAAGTGCATTTCCCTATAAGAGGGAAACCTTTTGCAAAGGTATCCTCAAATTCATTGAAAGAACCAAAATATGCACCAAAGAAGAAGGGTTTTGATGAAATAGAAAACTATAGGAGTTGTTGGAGGAGGTTAGTCGACCGAGTCGACTACTTAGTCAGGTCAAGGTCATCCAACTGAGCAAAGAAGTTAAGAAATTTATAACTATATTCATGATTGTAATCATATATAAATATATGTAAATTAGTCATTGCTATAGATGATTGATCATATAATATAACAGACTACTTGTTGTTGGTTCCACTACTTATTTATTTTCTTCTCTCCTTCTATGTGTGTGTGCATGCATATTACTTTGTTGTATAAGTGTTAGAGTTTCGATAATTTCATTCAAATATTATCTAGGATCCTACTAAGAGAATAACTTGCACAACATAACAATCATAGACACAAGAGACACAGAGTTTCCTTGGGGAAAACCAAGAAGGTGAAAAACCCCGCAACTTCCTCAGAGATAGAATAAGCACCAATACAAGGATCACAAAGATCAAACCCCAAAAGATAGATGTCTTCAACAGCTACTCCTCCTCCACTTGTGTGCACTCCTCTCTCTCAACTATGCGAGTTGGATGAGTGAGTGAATGAGTAAAATGAGAGACTCACACTCTCTATGTATACAACAACTTAACCTGCCTTTAACCCTAACTGGACCGACTTCCTAAGGAAGCCTAATAACCCATCCACGTGACTCATACAGGGCCGACCCCACCAAGGTAGTCTAATAACCCATCAAATATAAGTTACGACACTTGCAATGTAACTTGCGACACTTGCAAATACAAATGACGACTCTTCCAATCGGAGGAATAATACATCTCCGTTGGGGATACAATAAAGTACAAATGTAACACATACAATATACAAGTGAATATTTTCCAAAGTTACAAATACATCAACACTCCCTCTTAACTAGGAAGGTATTCTCTTGACACAGGTCACCAATACATATAAGCACAAGTCTTCAATACTGGAGCTGGATCATCGTCATTGGATCACGGAGCATCATCATCACTGCTGCTGTACTCGTCATCTCAATCACTGGTGCTATCTCTCAATTCTTCTCGTCATAGGAAGTTAAACAGATCCAACCCTTTTTCATACTGGATGTAGGCCTAGCCTCCATGTAGGTCTTCATCATCTCTATGTGTGGCAACCAGTGGAATCTCAAGACTGATTATGTGCATTTGCAAAACCTGACAAGAGCATCCCAGGATCCTTTATGTGCCCAACATGACCGGCAAGATCTCCCAGGACTGGTACATGCAACCTTCACAAAACCTTAAAAGAGTATCTTGCAACCGATAAGATCTCTAAAGAGCATCCCAAGACTCGTTACGTGCCAAGCACAACCTATGGGATCTCCAGGACTGATTACATGTGAACTTCACAAAAACTTAAAAGAGCATCTTGCAACCGGAAAGATCTCTAAAGAGCATCCCAGGACTCATTACGTGCCCAGCACAACCTGTGGGATCTCCAGGACTGATTACATGTGAACATGCAAAACCTTAAAAGAGCATCTTGTGACTAGAAAGATCTCTAAAGATCATCCCTAGGAGTCATTACGTGCCCAGCAAAACCTATGGGATCTCCAAGACTGATTACATGCCTACAGACAAGACCTCGCAAGAGCATCCCAGGACTTATTACATGCCTATCATAACCTATGGGATCTCCCAGGATCCATTACATGTCCAACCAGCACAACCTGCAACATATCCATGACCACGGAGCATCATCCAGATGCTCATGATCATACGAATCACCGCTACTCATGATCATATGGATCATCATCATCTGGAACATCGTATGGATGTTCATCATACAGAGCATCACCCAGATGCTTATCACTCAGCACTTACATCCACAGCCATGGGAGGACTCGCCTGCCACCAAGCTAAGAATGGCTCCAGAATCTGTGTCCCGTCACTTCCTCCTGGAAGTATCTTGAATCTGCAGGACACCAAGCCTCTATTTAAAGTACTCAAACTTCACTCTGGCTAGTGGCTTGGTCAACACATCTTCTATCTGCTCATCCGTCGCAACATACATGAGATTCACTGCTCCTCTTTGCATCATATCCCAGATATAGTGATATTTGATCTCGATATGCTTTGACTTGTCATGGAACACTTGGTTCTCGGACAACTTCACACAACTCTGGTTGTCATAGAAGATACAAGTAGCATCCAATTAGAGATCAAATAGATCAGACAGTAGCTTCCTAATCCATACTGCCTCACAACTGGCCAAACAAGATGCGACATACTCTACTTCGGCTGTACTTAGTGCTACGCAGGATTGCTTCCTGCTAAACCAAGAGATCACCCTAGATCCCATACTGAAGCAGCACCCCGAAGTGCTCTTCCTATCTGCAGCACTGCCTGCCCAATCTGAATCAACATAACCCTCCAGGATAAATTTTTGATTCGCATCATACTTGAGCCCATAATCAACCGTACCCTTCAGGTACCTCAGAATATGCTTTACCGCAATCAGGTGAACATGTCTAGGATCCATCAGGAAGTGGCTCAAAGTGTTCACCGCAAAGCAAATATCTGGTCTTGTGTTCGTCAGGTACATCAATGACCCAATCATCTGACGATACATCGTGGCATCAACCGAATCTGATGAAGCATCACTCAATAGCTTTAGGTTCGATGCCATGGGTGTGGCCATGGCCTTACAGTCCATCATCCTGAACCTCTTCAGGATCTCTACTGTGTACTTCCCTTGACCAAGGAAGATTCCATTTGCACTCTGCCACACCTCCATCCCTAGAAAATAATGCATCAAACCCAAGTCCTTCATCTTGAACTCGACAGCAAGCTTCCTCTTCGTGTCAGAAATCAACCTATCCTCACCTGTCACAAACAGGTCATCCACATATAGTAGGAGTATCACTGGATTGCCTTCCTCAACGTTGTAGTAAAGGTTGGAATCCGCTTTACTCTTAGTAAAGCCCAAGCTGGACAGGAAGCTGTCTATCGTGCTGTACCATGTCCTGGGTGCCTGTTTCAAACCGTACAAGGCCTTCTTCAATTTACAAACATATGACTCCCTGCCATGTGTCTCAAAACCGAGTGGCTGCTCCACATACACTTCCTCTTCAACTACACCATTCAAGAAATCTATCTTGACATCCATTTGGTGTATCTTCCACTTCATTACTACAGCCAGAGCAAGTATTGTTATGATGGAAGTGTATCTGGCTACAGGTGCAAAAGTCTCTTCATAATCGATCCCTTCTTTCTCGGAGAAGTCACGAGCCACAAACCGTGCCTTGTATTTTTCTATGCTACCATATGCAGCATGCTTGATCTTGTAGATCCATTTGGAAGTCACAACAGACTTCCCCTTTGGTCTTGGGACCACATCCCAAACATCATTCTTCATGATCGACTGGTATTCCTCGACCATGGCATCCTTCCATTCTTTCTTTTCTGCCTCTTCTTCATAATTGGAAGGTTCTTTGTTCATTATGTAACATAGTGAGGCTACATAGCTGGTGTGTGACCTTGTCCTTTTTCTTTCTCTATGTTCTTCCTCTGGAACACCATACCTCTCTGCATCTTGAATGAGCTCTCTTGCCCATGCTGGTTTCCTCTTGTGAGAGTTCTTCTCACGAGGTGGATCTATAGGCTCTTGTGGATCTTCCATTTCACGATCTTCTTCTGGATTTTCTTCGTTCATGGTGGTGTCTTGTATCCTAGGTACCCTTGGTTCTTCATTGTCTTCAACAGGTGGCATCCTTGATTTGATGTATGCTGAATCTTCATCAAAAGTCACATCCATGCTGATGTCAATATTCTTGAACCCTGGAAAGTAGATTCTGTATGCTTTCGATTTTTCACTATAACCCACGAATATACCCTTCTTTCCTGAAGGATCTAGCTTTGTCCTCTTCTCTCTTGGAATATGTGTATATACTGGACAACCAAATATCCCGAGATGGATAACTTCTGGTTTCTTACCAGAGAAAACTTCTTCTGGTGTCTTGTTGTCAAGTATCTTGTGTGGTGTTCTGTTTTGTACATATACAACTATCCTTGCTGCTTCTACCCATAGGTGCATATGCATATCTTGGTCATGAAGCATTGCCCGTGCTGCTTCCATGATAGTTCTATTCTTCTTTTCTGCAACTCCATTCTGTTGTGGATTGTATGGAGTGGTCAACTCCCTTTTAATCCCTGAATTACTGCATAACTTCTTAAAGTCCCCTGAAGTGAATTCTCCGCCATTGTCAGATCTAAAGGTCTTGATCTTCTTATCAGTTTGGTTTTCTACCAAGGCTTTGAATTCCTTGAACTTATCAAACACTTCATCCTTGTTCTTCAAGAAGTAAACCCAAGTCTTCCTAGAGAAATCATCAATGAAGGAAACATAATATACATACCCATTCAAAGAACTGGATGACATTGGACCACATACATCGGAGTGGATAATTTCCAAAATTCCTTTTGCCTTGCTCTCATTTCTTGGAAATTCCTTCTTTGTGTTCCTTCCTTTTGCACATCCTTTGCAAACACCTTCATGCTTTGACTGGATTTCAGGAAGACCTTCTACTGCTTTGCTTGCAATTGGTAGTGCTCTATAGTGCACATGTGCAAGCCTTCTGTGCCAAAGTTCACTTGGCTCCATGGATTCATGTACCATGGCTTGTTCAGGTTGTCCCTTCAATTTGTACAATCCTCCCTCTTGCTCTCCAATCACTATTGCATCATCTATGGTCTTACCTTTTGGCCACATAAGTACTTAGCCATCCACAAATGCAACTCTCATCCCTTTTTCATCCAAAGATGATATGGAGAGAAGATTCTTCTTAAGTTCAGGTACACATAGAACATCTTGCATCTTTAAAGACTTCCCAGAGTCTAATTTGTAGGAGGCTTCACCACTTCCTTTTATTGGGTATTAATAGTCATCCCCAAGTTTCACCTTATGAGGTGACTCATGTTCATATAGGTCCATAAGAGATTCTTTAAATCCTATCGTATGTTTGGAAGCCCCATTATCAATAAGCCAATCATTACACCCATGTGTAACAGTACCCATGAGATAAGAGATTAGAACATACTCTTCGTCACTTGAAGAGTCATCACTTTCCACTCTAGGCTTCTTCTTGGGAGGTTCATCATCCTCTGCAGCATGAGCATGATACCTCTTCTTGTCCTTCTTCTTCTTGTTGATGGATCCTTTCTTATTGTTGGGACAATCTTGAGCAAAGTGTTCCTTCTCATCACATGTGAAGCATCTCAGATCTTTCTTCTCCCTTTGATGGTGGTGAGAAGATTTCTTGTGATGAGGTTGCTCCCTCTTGAACTTACTTCTCTTGGTGTGTGCTGTGAGAGATTGATCTTCACTTCCCATATTTTCTTCTCGGGCCACAAGTCTAGCTTCTTCTTATGAGCATTCCTCCCACAGTATACTGAAAGAGATCAATTTCTTTCTTGCACAGATTCCTTGGATGAAGGAGTCCCATGACCTAGGTAGGCCATTTAATGTGGTCATCACAATTTCTCCATTCTCTACTACTTCATCCACAGCTTCAAGTTGATCTTTGATTTGAGAGACTTTAGTAAAGTAGGATTGAATGGTCTCTCCATTCTAGATCTTCACACCTTTCAATTGGTTCCGCAGTGTCATCTTCTGATTTAGATTCTTTCCTTCAAACAACTTGGTCAAGGAGTCAAACATATCCTTAGGTGTCTTTAGAGAAGACACATGGGGAATGAGATGGTCTTTGATAGAATTTGCAATGATTCTCTTGGCCTTGATCAAGTTCTTCTTATGTAAGGCCTTAGCCTCCTCTCCCTCTGGAAATGGAACCTCTTCACTTATGTAGGTGTCCAATTCATTCTCTTCTAGGATTAACCCAATCCTCTACTTCCAACAACTGAACCTACCTATAATCCTATGGATGATTGAGTGAATGAGTAAAATGAGAGAGTCACACTCTCTATTTATACAACTTAACCTGCCTTTAACCCTAACTGGGCCGACTTCCTAAGGAAGCCTAATAAACCATCCACATGACTCATACAGGGCCGACCCCACCAAGGTGGTCTAATAACCCATCAAATATAAGTTACGACACTTGAAATGTAACTTGCGACACTTGCAAATACAAATGACGACACTTCCAATCAGAGGAATAATACATCTCCGTTGGGGATACAATAAAGTACAAATGTAACACATGCAATATACAAGTGAATATCTTCTGAAGTTACAAATACATCAACAATAAGATGCTTGGTTCTGTGCTTTCTTGGTAACAACTTTTAAATTATTCCTGTAGATTACAACATTGGTTTAAAAATGCTAAACTCCCTCTTTCAAAAATGCTAAAGGCCAAATTTTTAGACCTAAGAAAGTTATAAAAATAGGTTGAAAGCCCTAATTTTAGACCTGTTATCACACAACTTGTAGTTGTCCCAAAAGGTGATCCTATCCAGGATGGTAGAGGTGTTGGACAACTAAAGAGGTGACCCAAGAGAGCTTCGATTCCTAAGGATAAATGGTTGTCACGCTAATCGAGGCGCTCTTCACTTTAGATCAAGCAAATGAAAGACCAAGGTGGAGACCCTAGCTAGCCAATGGAGGCTAGCGAACCTACTCTAGACACTCTAGGGAGATGTGAGGTTGCAAAGAGAGAGAGATCAAGAGTAAGTAGGTCTAGATCTAGGAAATATAAGTGGTCAATGGAGTTAGGGATTGGTTGAGGAGGCTTATAAGAGATGTTAAAATCCGAACCAAGGTATGAATATGCCACTAATCGAGTTAAACAAGTAGATCTATATAGATCTAATGCCAATATAAAAGACCCAAGTGGGGCCCACCCTTGATTTAGTAAAATTAAAGTGAGATGGGGCCCACTAAGTGAAATTAAGGTAGGGATGGCACTAGGAGGGTGGCTAAGTGCAAGATCTGAAGTTTGAAATACAAAATAGCAACACCCGGATGATAGATCTGGAAAAAGACTAAGAACCCACAAGTGCATCCCCCCTTAGAGATGGCCAGTGCCTTGGATCGAGGGGTAAATGGAGTCATATTTCTACCAAATTTGGTCTCTAAGGTTCCTTAATTAATTAAGAGGTGGGTTTTAGTTACTAAGCCCAAATTATCGCCAGATCTATCAGATCTATAAAACTAGGGTTTTAATAATGAGGGTTTGAATTGACCAATGGGTAAAATGCATGAAAACCAATACATACCTTCTAGATATTACCTCAAATTCTTGCGGCCGCCATGTACATTGATGATCCTTCCATTTAGTTACAATTCCAAGCTAGATCCAAGTGTTTCCAAGCAAAACGTCCTAGTCCAAGGAGGAGAAGTGTCTTCTTTTACCTGCAAATTCAAACTACCAAAGTGATATTTGATCCACAAATAAAAGATGAGCGATGCACGACATATCAAAGAAAATTAAACAATGGACGAATCACAATTGACAAACTCCCTTTAAGATGAAGACGTCATGCCCAAGAGAATATGGGGGAAACCCCTGCAATCGTCCCTCCAAGTAATTCCCACCCCTATAGAAGATGAATTCAGCCTCCCTCTGAAGATGTTGGAAATCACTTGTGATCAACTTAGATTTCTAAAGAATAGATTTATAATAATGTATGAGAACATTCATCAAAGCATGAGAAACATATCTGCAAAATAATATTTTATTCCAAGAGTTCAAGAGCCCAAAGGTGCCTTTACAATGAGGGCATCTCTTCCTTAAATAGGAATGAGAGAGGCCAAAAAACTAACCACATTATGAATGAGTTGTGGAGATCAAAAGATAAAAATAATACAATCGATGGCTATGATGAGTTGGAGCTATAATACATGGATCAACTCACTAAAGAGCGGGTGCGCACTTCACTAAGTGGCCCTAGGGGGGTCACACTACATGAAAATGTCTAGGACAAGTGTAACAAGCACACGGTGGGGCTAGGAAGTATTAATGTCCTTCACTAGAATCACCCCGTGGCACAATGATAAAATATATGACTCAATAAAATCACAAAGTGACCAAATCGTGGCCCCCTCAAAAGCATAATACATCATCAAAATAATTCCCCAAAGTGTGTGTGAACCCCACTGAATGATGAAAACTGTGCCAGAAGGTGTGGGGTGCATCATGAATGACCTATTAACAAACCTCATGCCAATTCCTTGCCTCATTTTCCCAGGTATATTTCCTCAATGACCATTTTATTCCATTTTTTATCCTCGAAAAATCACCTGTAAATAAATAAAATGCATGTAGCTCTCTGCCTGGTGCCCCGAGAACACATATGAATGTACCAAAGTGTCTATGGGTATGTCTATATGGTAATAAAAAGTGGCTGGACCCCATACTCCCTCTATATCGCCCTAGGAGAACCAAATAAAAATCCAACTGTGTTGCCAGGCCATTTTATAATGGCAATTCTGTAATAAAGTGACAATCTGAGTGAAATCTCGTCCGAGAGTGCCTGTAACTGAAATATCAATGTACTAGTGGACTCAAAAGGTCCAAATGCACTAGAGATGAATACTCATACACCCTATGGCTACCTGGATAATCAATCTGTAGTCTCAATCATGCTAGGACCAATAAAAATAATGGTCTGTAAATAATAATAACTATAAGAATCCATCAAACCATCAAGTGAAACCTATGTATTCTGCATGGAACCATCAAATGGGCATCAAAGGAACATAAATCATCAAACTAGAACATCATTGTTCCAACTCATCTCAGATCCTATGGTTGACTTGGTCAAACTAGGTTTGACTAGGTCAAGACTGATCAAAATATGACCCAGGCTAAAAATGCCTGATGCTGCAAGTGCAAATGGGTAAGGTATGCTCTTTTAATCATTCTAATAGAAAGAATTAAAATAAGAAGCATCATTTCACTGTAGGTTAATCAATAATTACATCAAATATAAGTTTAAATAATCATTTACTCAAAATAGAACCTCAAGAATATACTCATTTTATAGACATGAACATGTTGCTAGCAAAGGGTGAGGGTGAAGAAATCAAGGCTAGGATAAAGGGATGACTTTATTGAATAACACTGTGATACTTTGGATAAGGGAAAGGGAATACACACTTAAGCATATGTTGGATAATAAACACACAGGGAATGACAGTGTCTCACAAATGGAATGAGTTGTTTAGAGAGGTGCTTATTCAACCTTGGAAAATGTATACAACTCACATCCAAGTTGAATCCAACTCTGTGAGGATCTTTGCTAGAACCGATGTAACTAGGTGCACAACTACCTGTAACTTGAGGTTCTAGGGGACACTTAGAATTAGTTTCCCCTTATTCCATCTCACATCCCAACTTGTAGGCTCTGTGAGGTATTAATCATTAAATTTAATCATGACCAACAGTATTTGGATTTAGCATACATTTAACCACTTCTTTTTAGGCCTTTAGGACCCTTTGGATTTTGCATGTGCTTAGAAGCACAACTAATCACAATTTCATCCATGGTGCTTTAACATTTCAATTTCCATAGCCCTCTTTCATTGTGTTGAGAAGCACAGTTTTAATTTGTTTCCATGGGCTTGCACAAAATATAAGATAGTAGTTTCCATGTGCATGTAATGATGGTAGTACAGTTTTCTTCAGTTTTAGCCAACACAACTCAAGCAACTAGGGGGATTATCCAAAATCAGGACCAAACATCACGGAAAACGACTAGAGAGGTCAGGGCATCAAATCCAACTCACCTAAGCTCATGAACCAACACCAGCGGGTTCTCCTAGCCCAGAAGGATCAAGGCTTCAATAATTTCTATTTCCAACTCTGAGCCGAGACACAAACTAACAATGATGCTATCCAACACATAGGAAAAAGTGGGGAGGTCCTCCATATCATAGGCCAAGGTGTAAGTTGGGGTGAAAACCAAAGTGGGAGAGACCGGATGGATGGGGAAAGTGAAAGGTGATGCCAAAGTTAGAAAGCCATAAATGGTGGGAATGATCACGTCCATACTACTAAGAGGGTGAAACCAATGAGTATAAACAAGAGCTTCTAATTCTGAGTAATTAGACCATTTAGATAATCGTTAAAAAACCATGTCCATGTCACACACACACACACACATATATATACCTCCAGTTCATGACCAATAGATACGAAGTCAATATACTAAGATGAGAAAAAGAGCAAAACAATCATCACCAATGCACACCCATATACCTGCTGGGTCATATACCTGTACCTGCCATATGAATCATCAATAATCATTGGAAACACTGTTGCTGAAACTCTGGGCACTGCACTGCTCTGTATGGAATGAAATGTCATATGGGTTTGTCTCAATATTGAAGTAGTTGGCTAGGCAAGAAACACGCCCTCTGATCCAAATGTTTCAGTTGATATTCCAATGAGTGACAAAGAAACTATTATATTTTCTATAGATATAACTACAACAAATGAACATCTAAATATTTACAGCTTAAATGTTGGCCTTGAGATAGATATTGGAAAATATTTTAGGCTACATGAATCATTGAGACCTCTTTTGTAATTTCTAATAGCATCAAATCACTATGACAACATGGATTTAAGTGGAAATCTTTTTAAACAATTTTTTGGAGAGGAGAGAAGGTGGAAGAGATCTTGACTCATTTGTCATGTCTACTAAATGCCAAGCCAATTTGAAGGAATATTTATGAAGATGAATTATTTGTGGGAAATACCGTTAATGTCTCATTTGGTAATTTCCCATATTACCTAAGGTAAATTGAATTTTTATGTGCTTGTCAAATTTCATGATAATTATGTTAAATATACAATATCAGGAGACATTCTCCAAACCAATCTTGTGTAGCCAATATTGATCCTCCCGTATAGAGGTGAGAACTTTGATGTATTTTTCATGTAGCCAAGATTGATCCCTGTGTGGCTTCTTATATTATGTATTGTTCATAGATGATTTTTCTAGGAAGTCATGGATTTATTTCATGAAGCATAAAGTGAAACTCTTAGCAAATTTAAAGAGTTTAAATCCCTAGTTGAAAATCAGAAAGACAATCACATATGTGCATTACGGTCTGATAATGGAGATGAATCTGATTCACATGCATTTAATGAGCTATGCAGTGATGCAGGAATATGTATACAACTAACAGTACAATACAACCCTCAATAAAATGGGGTTTCCTAAAGGAATAATAGAACCATATGTGAGGCTGAAAAAGCCATGATGCATGCTCAATATATGTCTACCTCACTATGAGAAGAATCCTCCCATACAACTGTGTACATCTAGAATAGAAGCCCGCATGCCATTCTAGATGAGAAAACACTAGATGAAGTGTTTACCAGTGAGAAGCTAGACATCTCACACTTGAGGATATTTGGGAGCCCAGTATACATTGATGTATCGAAAGAAAAGAGAATAAATATGTATCCTTCTAGAAATAAAGGCACCTTTGTGGGTTATAGCGAGTCATCCAAAGCGTACCGAATATATGTACCTAGTGAGAGACACATTGAAGTTAGCCGAGATGTTACCTTCCATGAGGAAGCTTCTTTCAAAATATTGAAAGAAATTCAATGTGATTCAGAGATGGAGGATCTTGAGTCTGATTGCCCCCCTTCATAGTTTGAGAGGGAGAAACCAGAAGATTCCTCAGATTTGCTAGATCCTGAAGAACCAGTAGAACTGTTTGAGAGGTCACCTGATGAACCTCCTACTAAAAGAATATTTGCTTGATGCCTATATATCTTACACAATGCAGAGAAACATGGAGCATCAACAGGCTCATCCAGAGAGCGCAAGAAACCTTACATATATTCAGGGTATGTTGCACTGATGAGTCACATTAGTCATTCAAAACCATCCTCATATGAAGAAGTTGCAAAGAAACAAGTTTGGAAAGATGCAATGATAGAAGAGTACAACTCTATAATGAAGAATGATGTTTGGGAGGTTGTTCCCAAACCTGATGGTAAGTCCATTGTGACTTCCAGATGGATTTACAAGATAAAGCATGCTGTGGATGGAAGAATTGAGAAGTATAAATCCATATTTGTTTCCATAGGTTTCTATTAGAAAGAAGGTATCGATTATGATGAGGCCTTTTCCCCTGTGACAAGGCACACCACAGTTTGAGCAATGATTTCACTTGAATTTGTTCTAGGATGGAAACTTCACTAGATGGATGTGAAGACAGCCTTCCTCAATGGTGAGGTTGAGGAAGAGGTTTATATTCAATATCTTGAAGGATTTGTGGTGCATGGGAAGGAGCCCCATGTTTGCAAGCTAAAGAAATCTCTATATGGGCTTAAGCGAGCCCCCAAGGCATGGTACTCCAGAATTGATAGCTACCTTCAGAAACTAGGTTTTTGTAAGAGTGAAGTTGATCCAAATTTGTACTTCAAATTAGTGAAGAAACAACCATTGATATTATTTTTGTATGTTGATGATTTTTTTTCTCACTGGAGAGGAACATTTGATTGCTTCGTGCAAGAGGGAGCTCACCTCAAAGTTCAAGATGAAATACTTAGGTCTAATGCACTACTTTCTTGGCCTTGATATTTGGAAAATAAAAGATGAAATTTTTCTATCTCAAGGAAGTACACTGTGGATATATTGCGCAGGTTTGACATGATAGATTGCAACTCTATGAGTACATCGATGGTTTCCAATTTGAGGAAACTTCGTGAGTTAGGATATGGATCAACTCTAGTAGATCCCACTTTGTATAGACAACGTATAGGCTCGCTAATGTACTTGATACATTCGAGGCCTGAAATATGTTATGCAGTGAGCATTCTGAGTCAATTTATGTCTGATCCGAGACACAGACAATGGATAGCTGCTAAGAATGTGATTAGGTACACTCGAGGTACAATTTCATATGGAATTAGATATGTCTTCAGTGGAGGAGTCATGTTACTTGGTTATACTGACTCAGACTGGGGAGGAAGCATTGTGGATTGTAAGAGTGCATCTGACTATTGTTATAGCCTAGTATAAGCTATGATATCTTGTTCCAATAGGAAGCAGGTATCCGTAGCAAAAAACACTATAGAAGCAGAATACATAGCTACTAGTGTTTCCTGCCAAGAAGCAGTGTGGCTCAAAAAGCTACTTGCATGGTTGTTCAGTGAAAATATTGAGCCTACAATTATTAGGTGTGACAATTAGAGTTCCATCAAGGTTTCTGAAAACCCAGTGTTTCATGACAAGTCAAATCACATTGAAATTAAGTATCACTTCATCCGATACATGGTCTAGTGTAATATCCTACCATGTAAACTTACTCATTTTTGCCAAATTCGAACCTTGGACTAGTGAAACCCCAAATTGTCCCAAATGCATTCAAATTCTATCTGGAATGGATTTAAGGGTCTTAGGACATCCTAATACATCTACTGGAAACTCATACACTTGATAAATGACTTTAGGACTTGCATTAATCAAGGAGGAATGAAAGGGAACAATACTAGCAATTTTTGATGTGTAATCCCCCACTAGTGACTAACTCTTTGGCTTCCCAAACACTGTATGAACCTCACTAATTTATGAACAGAGGCTTGGAATAGGTAAAGGAATTCATTGAAAACCAAAATGCAGCATTGATCATGATCTAAAACTGGTTATTACACCCATCAAACAAAAAGTTGTAACACCTAGACATTGTTTGGAAATTGTGAACAATGGACATGGAAAATGTTCCTTAAAATTTAATCAAATGCCCAAGGGTCCTGCATAGTTTATTTTGGTCATATAAAGTATATGATAGTCTGCTAGAACATCTACAAAAAATCAGAGAAAGTATGATACCAAATAGATTCAAAACTACTCCAAAAGGTCCATAAGAAAGTAGAGGGGAAACTAACTCGAATTAATGGTTTGCTTGGAATTTTTACATGATAGACATAGGATTTTAGGATATGGCTCATATATGCAACTCAAAATAGTTCCATACATCAGATATTATAACAATAGAGTCACAAAATAATCCTCCACAAGTTTTATACAACTATGAGCGTGCCATCAACACTAGAACATGGACATTGAGAAGAATATGTGAGAAGAGAAATGATAAGAAGATCTATGAAAGGAAATCGAATTGCATAGGGAATTGAACCTACATTAAACACATCCTTTAATATCCTATAATATATCTGAATAGCCTCTCCTCCAACCAACTTGGATAGTGATATTTCACCTTCGAAATTGGTTCAATAATAAGGAAGGTAAACACCCACTGTTCATGGACAAGCTAAGCTCTCCAAGAGTGCAAAACAAAATGATCCAAAAGATTCTCTCCTTTGTAATCCTACCTTTGTATTAACTTCATGTGGAATCATGAGATTTAATTTCCCTCCAAGACACTCACCCGACTCGATTTAGTGATTGATTCCTTCATGAGACACTTGTCCTCCTCATTCTTGCACTCCTCTTTCCCCAATTCAAATTGGGAATCTTGGCCGACCATCACTCCCTCTATGTGCCCTCTTGGTGGATATTTATAGTCCTTATATTTCATATTTTTCATAGGTCTACCATCAAGTCTGAATTTGTCATATTTGTCATAGATTCCTTCATCATTGTTGTCATAGATGCCATGGAACCTTGTCACAAGTGTCACAATTTGTCTATTATGCTTCTTACTCTTCATTGGGAGTTACTCTTCCACTCCAATTCGAGCCTCCATGATTCTTGCCATGAATATTGCCTCTTCATCTAGCCAAAGTACTTTAACCTTCACCTTGAACTCGAATGTTTGGGAGAATTATTCCAAGTGTAGTGGGGAATCTTGCCACATGTGGGTCCCACAACCTCTTATGCGCTCTCATGATCCACTGGCACTTCATTTTCCTCTTTATTATTGTTTATTTGTCCCATTTAATGTAAATTTGTAATTCTAAGGTCATTTTGGGTCTTGTAGCTCCCTTATTCAAAATTTTGATGCTTCCACCCCAACCTAGAGAACTAGTAGGTTAGTGGAATTTTTCCTCCATGATAATTTTTTTGGATAGGGACATTACAAACTTTGAATTGGGAATTTTCTCTTCATGTGACCCACCTTTTCCATTTGGCTCTAATTTTTCATTATTACTAACTTGGACATCATGCTTGGCAAGTATTTGACCCTTAGCACCGATTTGACAAACTATCATGAACATGGCCAAGTGTCTTAGGCCATTGTGATTCAATGCAAAATTTGGGGACATGACATCCATAAAGGTACACTGAAACTTCATACATTGCTACTGATGAGAAGATTGAAGATGTGTTAACAAATCCTCTTTTAGTGACGAAGTTCAGGTACTTACAAGACAAGATTGGTATGGCATAGAATGCCTCCCTCGCCGAGAGGGAGTGTAAAATATACAACATTAGGAGAAATTCTCCAAACCAATCTTGTGTAACCAATATTGATCCTCCCATATAGAGGTGAGTACTTTTATTTCCTTCTATGTAAAGGTTATTCCTCCCATATAGAGGTAATTGATCAAAGTAATGATGTTGTAAATACTTGTTGGACAAGACTCCAGACTTGTGTGTCAAGTCATGATTATCATGTGAACCTTCCGTATAAAGGTATCCATGGGATGGACCTCTTGTATAGAGGTGGAGCTTCCATATAAAGGTCGTGCTTTATTTGTTAAAAGCATTTAATGTTGTGTGATGTATTATTAACCATGATCACCAGTTGCTATTAAGTCTCCTTTAGAGATTGATCACCTCTAAAGTGAATTACTTTAGAATATGATCACTTGGTCCGAATAATATAATATGATCACGACATCCGATAATTATTCTTATTATAATGTAATGTCATGGATAATTAAAGTTAGCACATATTGACCATGCAGTAAGAGATACAGAAATAAAAGATAAAGCATAGAGATCAAGATAATTCGAAATTGCCCATGCAAACACTTCAGCTAATTAAAGAGAACTCAAATTGTTAAAGCTTCAGTTATAAATCTTTAGTTAAGTATTAATGTATGCCTCAATCAATGTTTCCGTTAAAGTATCAGTTAAAGATATGCCTCAACTAACTAAAGAACTCACAGTGGTCACTTCAAGTAAATCAATCAACATGATTTTAGTTGACTAAGTGTTAAATAATAAGGACTAATTAACTAAATTGTTTTCACTTTATTTAAACTAAAATATGACACTTCAGTAAATCAAGGAGAACTCGAATTTATCACTACAGTGATGTTATCAAGAAAGAATCAGTTAAAGAGAGTAACTAAGTGACAACAAAGACGATCTAGTTAACTAAGTGTTATTGCATGACGACACTTATGTTAAACTAAAAGATGGCACTTGAGTTGCGACACTTGCATGTTGACACTTAAGTTAGCCACCTAAATAAGTGGGAAAGAATTAAGTTAAAAGGCAATTTCATCCTAAGTAATATTTTAGTGAGATAAAGCATTACATGAGAAGTGGGGTGCACTTCTTGCTGTAAGATTGATACATTCAGTTTGAGGGTGAGTTCATCCTAAAGTTAGAAGATAAAAATAGAAGAGAAGAATGTATAAATATGTTATACGGGATTGATGAATTCAATGTGAAGCGAATTCTCTTCTCATTTGAAGGCAATGCACTTCTCTTTGTGTGCAAGATATTATTATTGAAGGCAAGGTGTTTCTTCGATTGATCTCTCTTCCCGATTGCTTATGTATTTTCACCAAGAGTGTTTGGTGATCTCTTATCTTCTGAAAGCAATCTGCTATGTTGTAAAGGAAATCATTCTCTGCTATCCATTATATTATACTAAGAAGAGTTGTTAGGGTTTTTATTCTCATAGTTTTGAGGATTTTTCCCAAGGTATATCTTGTGTTATGGTTGTATGAATTTCATGTGATTGAATTGTCTCCTGCTTCAAGTTTTGGAATCTAAAAGAATTAAAGATCAAAGCTAAACCAAATATTAACAAATTATATGGCTTGTCATGGGTATTGACATAAGAAGATGTGACTAGAGCCATTTAATACCTCATTTTATATTCTATGTTTATGAAATAAATTGTTTGGTTGACTCTATGACATATATTAGCATTTTGCAAAATTGACCTTTATGTGTTGCTTGTGTTTTTTTAGCACATGTTAATTAGATTTTATGTTATTTTTTGCATATCAATCGATTGACAACAAAATATTCTGTTTAAAATGAATTTGTTTGTTTTGTTTTTTGTTTTTTTAATCGAAAACTTACACAATTGATTGATGGTTAATAGGAAGAAAATAAAATTTCAAGCCACCCATAATGAAAATATATGTGAAATTTGTTTTCTAATGATTTGTTTTTGTTGTTGTTGTTGTGTCTTTCAACCATATATTTGTTTGTAGACTCTAATAATCACATGTGCACCTTACTTTTCAAATTAGGGGAGAGAGTTCTATAGTTGAACGGGAGTCGGTAGTGGTCATAGAACCGATGATGGTTAGAACCCATTAAGTGTTCAAGAAAATGCCATATGTCAAACACATATTATTATATAAATATATAAAAAATGTCCTGTTAAAGTTCATTAACTATCATTATGTGCACTAGGCCTGCAGCTGTCAACTATAAGACAAAAGGTTGACAACTGTACAGTACTGACATAACAAAATTCAAACCCATCTTGTCCCTTCCAAATCCCAAGGCTCACTGACATAAACATCTAATCGGACCTCAACACTCCCCATGCAACCCAATCTACAAAGAAAGATTGTCCATCACATCGACCCCATCGAACAAGCTTCAGTGAAGCCCCAGACCAGCATCGAGTATCATTTAACCACCAAGGCATACCACCTGCACATTTAATGGATGTCACCTACACAGTAAATGGTGAATAAGTGTCAGCTCCTTGTGCATGGTTGATCAACAAAGCAACCCAAACAATGCAATTAATATTTCCAACTCCATTAAAATCATCAAATCAGCCATAAAACCAAACAAAACCCATCCATAAGCATTTAGAATAGCACTTGGATCGACACAACCCCATTGATGGCCATTGGATCGAACCCAAATCAATCTTGAGCACTCATCCAAACCCAACCAGTTGCAATCCATGCCTTTTCAAAGTTGCCAATCAAATCAAACACCAAAATTCTATAAAGACACTACAACCTTCAGACAGCCTCCAATTTTATGCTATTCGGAATTCCAGACCATGTTGAACTCACACCTCTATTTCCAAGCTTGATTTTAAGAGTCCAGGCATCGCATTCAAGCAAAACACAGTTGTAGATTTATCTCCAGGTGCAGATATAATTCAAGACAGCAATCAGAGTTCAGGTATTGCATTCAAGATAAACTTATATTTCAATAATGTTTTCAAGTAGGTAGACTATATCAAATTTTATGCCACAGACTGTATTGTGAAATGGCAGTCTTTGAATAGATGCATAACAAGTATATATATGTACTAAATGCTAGAATCATGTTTTCCAAACTGCATTGAACATGTAAATCACATTACGAGTTCCCTTTGAATACTCCAGATCTTTGTGTAGTTTTAACAATTAGTTTTAACACAACTAGTTTAATATTCCAAAACCCTGTGTAGATACACAACTAGTTTTAACAATTCATGTGTAGTTTCAGTGAGGCCCTGTTTGTTCTAATTCTGTGGGTGATTGCAGTCATGGAAAGAGTCAACACTAATCATGCAAGGAGGAAAAGTAGGAGACTCAGAAGGGGTTCCCAACTATGATGCACCTCGTCCGATGAGGACATAACACATGATGCTAATAATAACAATGCACACATAAATGTTAAAGAGGAAAATGATGCAGAGCGTGGTGGTGTTATTCCACCATCAACCACAGTTGAAGAGGAAAATGATGCAGAGCGTGGAGGTTTTATTCCACCATCAACCACAGTTCAAGGTGCAACTTCCAGTAAGAAGATTAGTGCCATCATAGGATGGAAACAAGAAGACATGAAGGCTACAATAGATGATATAGAGTTCAATGGTTTTTCTATTAGAGCAACTACTAAAAAACATGGGATTCCACCAACATCAATCCATTAATGGATAAATGGCCTGACCCATACCAAGCGAAAAGGACCTCTTACAGTGTTGAGTGCAGGAGAGGAAGAAGAAGTTGTGTTTTGGTGTGAAGAGATGGCTCAACTAGGCCATAGTATGGAGTTGGTTCAACTCAAATCCACTGTTTCCCAAATCTGTCAAGGGAGGCCAAACCTGTAATGTCCCCACCTTGACCCCATTGCATTAAGATTGTAAATGATGTAAATATCGTTATTAAATCATGGTGAGGAGCTCAAGGCCAAGGCCCCACCATCGATTTATCGTTTTATGTATCGGCAATTAAAAATAGATGCCTATGGTTCTTGTGCTAGATAGGCACAATGTAAATTGAGACATCATGTAAATATGAATTTTAATGAAATACCCACAACTGGCTATGCAATGCAACAAGAGATGGGGGCATGATTCTACAAGGAATAGGGAGGGAAATTATTCAAACCCTTGAGCCAATGGTGATAATCCAAATGTCAATGAATGAACCCAACTACCCATTCTGACTTATGCACCCAATCATTTAATTCTTCCAAGAGTTGGTTGAGGTAGTTAATTCCTTGGGAATGGAGAGGTATGGCAGCCAATTTCGTGCATGGGCAAGCCATCAACCTGGGAAAACGTACTTTTGCTTCTCGGGAAAGAAAACACCCACGAAATTGTGCCCAAAGCCATTATTCACCCATGGTCTTTTCTCTCCCACGCAGTCTGAGCTAGCTGGGTATTTCTCCTTCATGTTTTCTACCATTTTCCTGCATTTTCCATAGCTGGGAGCTCGTTTTTGTATTGCACAGTGGTTGGGAGAAAGGGAGTCACATTTTGGGAGTTTATGGATGTCGTTTCTGCCCCTGGAATTCCCATGAATGTTTTCAGGAAACCACTTTTCTCTCCCATGGTTGATTCCCAATCTACCACTTCATTTTTGGTTTCCCACGTTTTCCTTCATACCCAGCACTTATGATTTTTGATGTTGTGTGCATCCCTGTTTTGGTTGGAACTTGTGAGCAAGAATTAAGAGTGGAAGTGGACCAGAATTGGCTTGATAAACCTAGTGAGGAGGTAACCTCTCAAGAAGATCAAAGGGTTGGTTTCTCTTCTATGCACACCTTGAAGAACACTAGAATGGAAGGTATGGCCTGAGGGACTATGTAGTAGTGAAGGGAATACTTCCTTGTGCCAGGTGTGTAGGTATTATGGGGACAAAGATAGATAAGATCTTGTAGAGGGTGTCCATATCTCTAGGGTTGAGCTCACTAGTTTAGCGATTCTCCCTTTCCATTGCCTTAGCAGCCTGATAAACCCAACTATAGATTGGCTTGGTTGATTTTGGTGTATCTTTGGGCTATGTGTGAGTATGCTGTTCCCTTTTTCCTTGTAGAGATCATGCCCAGCTCGGGGGTGGAAGTTGTGTTGAGATATTGATGATCACAACTGGCCTATGGTTGGGTGGAACGTTGCAGTTGCATAGCCAGTTGCTCAGGACTACTTTGTTATAAGATAAGTACTCTCTTGTGTTAACTCTGCAATGTATTTATTTGATGGTTACCATGAATATCTTGAATGTATGATAAATGTGTATTTGAATTTACTTCCGATGTGTTTCTTACAATTATACATCTGCACATGTCTTTTTATATTATGTGAATATTTATTTAGTAATCATTGTTGATGTATATGTAACTTTGGAATGTATTTTACCCAGGTGTATTGTATTCCTATAGAGATGTTATTATTCCTCTATATGGAAGTGTTTGTATTCCTATAGAGATGTTATTATTCCTCTATACGTAAGTGTCGTCATTTATATTGTAAGTGTCGTAACTTATACTTGATGGGTTATTAGACCACCTTGATGGGGTCGGCCCTGTATGAGTCATGTGGGTAAATGGGTTATTAGACCACCAAGTGTGGGGTCGGCCCGGATTAAGTTAACCATGGGTTATTAGGCTAATATAGACAAGTCAGACCCATTAGTTTATTAGGCAGGACAAGACAAGTATAAATAGAGATCAGGAGATCTCTATTTGATCACTCATTACTCACTTCTATCTCTCTCAGAAAGTGGCGCACTTGTGAGGAGGAGGATCATCTGCTAGGATAAGACTATCTCTTGTACTTTGGTTGTATCATTTCTCTATCTATCTTTGAGGAAGTTGCAGGGTTTTTCACTTTCTTGGTTTTCCCCGGTGAAACTCTGTGTCTCTTGCGTGCTTGCATTATTGTGTCCATGATTGATATGTTGTACATGTTATTCTCTCAGTTAAGATCCTAGATCATATTGAAATTTCTGAAAAATTAACATGGTATCAGAGCTAGCCTGAAAGAAGGCATGGTATGGCATGTATGACAATTGTTGCACTTGTGATGCTAGGGCTTGATATAGAAAAAACCAGTCATCGTAGCACTTTCGCTATAAATCCATTTTGGCGAAGTTTTCGGATCGAAAAAGTTTACAGGTCGAATATCAGATCCCCATGTACCTTGTGTCCAAAGGAAAACTTCTAATTCATTGTACTTTGTGTTTTATGATCTGTACAATCTAGGGTTTCTGCCTCTTCCAGATCTGAGTCATAAATAGGTGACCTAGGAAAAAAGGTCATAACTTAGGCTAGGAAGCTCCAAATGAAATTTTGTAAAAAGTGATAGGTAGGGAACAAACTGTAATTTCATAGACCAAAGGTTCAGAGGCCGAAAGTGAACCAATGACACGTGGCACTCCGTACAAGTTTGCTCTCCATTTTTATCCCACAAACAGGTCACGTTGCGACACTTGGCATAAATCTCTCTTAGAGAATCAAATTGAGGCTAGAACTATGGGGTTGGAAAGATGACAGGTCAGGATACCACGGGTAGAAGTTTCAGACCCTGTGGATTTGTAATTTCGGAGTTACACCATAAACAATCAGGTGCATATTTCTATCAAAACAGAATTGGATTTTGAGCACCTTCATTCATGGCTCCGAGAATTAGGGTTTTGGAGAAAGTTAGTATTTTTGTAATCAGAGACCACAGCTAAATACTACTCTTCAAATCGAAATTTAGAGACCAAGATCAAATTTTTTGGTTGGGTAAAAGGCCGAGCTTGATCAAACCCTAGTTCGGGACTTTGATCGGAAAAGTGGAAAATTAGGGCTTCTGCAAAAGTTGGAATTTTTGAAGTCTGTGACCACGACTGGAAGCTCCTCAGAAAAATCGAAGTTTAGAGCTTTGGATCGAACCTTTTGGTTGGGCAGAAGGGTGGAATTTATCAAACCCTAGTTTGGGATCATGTCTAGAAGATCTAGAAGTTTCAAAGGCAATTTTGAGCGGTGAAACTTTGTAGTTTTCAAATTCTGAGTATACCAGGTTGATCAGCTCATCAAGGCGCATCTTTCTATCCTTTCAGAAGTTTGAAATTCAAAGTTTGAATTTTTAGGGTTTCCCTGACAAACCCCAATTCGACTCCAGATCCAGTTTCTGCAAATCAAGTGGATTGGGTTAATCCTAGAAGAAAATGGATTGGTCACCTGCATAAGTGAAGAAGTTACAGTTTCAGAGGGAGATAAGGCTAAGGCCTTACATAAGAAGATTACAAGCAATCTCGACATGTATGACTTATCCAGGTATGTTTCAAGATCTGTTCATGATTAAGTTTATGGTATGTTTGTCTTCATTAAGGTTAGTACAATCTTGATTAACTTTAGACTTGTCGTTTCACCTTAATAAAATTATGAATGCACAATAGAAGATATTCATTGATTAGGGTTTTGACACTTATGATTGTACTAATGCATTGTGGTGTTGTATGAGGTTGATGTTGTTCGCTAACATGAAAGGTACATCAAGAAAGACAAATCATGTTCTAGTTCAAGAACATATGACCATGGTGACATGAAGACAAAGATTCATCCATTGTCATGGATCACATAAGGAGATCTACTTATGGGGTATGTATAACTTGGTTCTATAATGATTAACCTATGAGATATGCATGTTACTAGCACAAGTCATTGAAGCGAACAATAAGACATTATGCGGGTATGTTAGACATAACTAGCTAGCATGCTAATCCAGGTATGTTTTTCCTATATCAAGTTAGAATCCTACCTTGTGTTAGGATCTCTTATATAAGTATAAATGGCATGATTTATTATGATTATTCATGAAGTTATAGGTTTGAGTAATCATGGGTTTAGGCATATTATGTTTCTTACTTTAATTGATGATATGACTAACCAGAAGAGTCCTATATAAACCTTAAATACTAATGTTTATTATCTTTGTTTAAAATGATCATTACTATATATGTTTAAAATTATTGTGTTTCTGATAGTATTGAGATTATACTAATGAATGTATGATTATGTATGAGATCTTGAGGATATCACAATAATGATACTTGTAAGCATGCATAGTGATTGAGGATGGATATAAGTTCAAGGACAGGTAATCTAGGAAGCAAAGATCAAGAGGGAGCACACTCTAGTAGTTTCTGCAAGGATGCAGATATTCAGAGGGAGTCGACCACTTCTCACAATCCACATTAGAATGGAGTTGTAGAAAGGAAGCAAAGACTGAGAGGGAGTCAACCCAACAAACAAACAAAGATAAGTATTTGAATTATCATTTCTTGCATATTTGATTGTTTAAATAATATTGTTCAATGATGTATATACTGATGTTCCTATAATTAGGCTGTGTATTTTGGCATATTAGAATAATTGCATTAATGAACAGATATGCATGTAATGGGTAAGTGGCCTATGGTACTGTACAACATTCCATTGCTACTTATCTAGAATGAAACCTCTTTGCTGACATGTTGAGAGTAGTGCAAAAATCTTAACAATGTTCTGGTAGAGATTGGAAGGCATCTAGAAAGTTACAGGATATGGATGAATGTTGTATTGAAGCTTTGGCTAAAATAATTGCATGATTGTATGACATATTTCTTTATGTGAAAGAATTTGTTCTCAAAACTATGAGAAGTTTCTAATCATGCAATTTAACTTGTTTTGTAGGAAAGATCGTATACGAGCTCCTACAAAAGAAGGACTACAACATTTGTTTCGGAAACAAAGTTATCTATTGAAGATATTGAATATATTGAAGTTCCCAGGATTCAGGAAGAATGCCATGATCAAGGAGTACCAGTCGATCATGAAGAATGATGTTTGGGATGCAGTCCCAAGACCTGAAGGGAAATTTGTTGTGACTTCCAAATGTATCTACAAGATCAAGCATGTTGTAGATGGAAGCATAGAGAAATATAAAGCAAGATTTGTAGCTCATGGCTTCTCCCAGAAAGAAGGGATTGACTATGAAGAAACTTTTTCTCCTGTAGCCAGATACACTTCCATTAGATCAGTACTTGCTCTGGCTGCAGTGATGAAATGGAAGATACACCAGATGGATGTCAAGACTGCTTTCTTGAATGGTGTAGTCGAGGAGGAAGTATATGTGGAGCAGCCACTTGGTTTTGAGACACATGATAGGAAGTAATATGTGTGCAGGTTAAAGAAAGCCTTGTATGGCTTAAAGCAAGCTCTTAGGACTTGGTATGGTAGGATGGACATTTTTTTTATCTAGTTTGGGCTTTACTAAGAGTAAAGCGGACTCCAAACTTTACTACAAGGTTGAGGAAGGAAATCCAGTGATACTACTATTGTATGTGGATGACCTGTTTGTAACAAGTGAGGATAGATTGATTGCCGACATGAAGAGGAAGCTTGCTGCCGAGTTTGAGATGAAGGACTTGGGTATGATGCACTACTTTCTTGGTATGGAGGTGTGGCAGAGTACAGATGGAATCTTCCTTGGACAAGGGAACTATGCAGTGGAGATCCTGAAGAGGTTTGGGATGATGGACTGCAAGGCCATGGCCACACCTACGGCATCGAACCTAAAGCTTCTGTGTGATGCTTCATCTAAGCCGGTTGATGTTACTGTGTATCGTTAGATGGTGGGATCCTTGATGTACCTGACGAACACGAGGCCAGATATTTGCTTTGCGGTGAACACATTGAGCCAATTCTTGACAGATCCCAGAGGTGTTCACCTGGTTGCTGTAAAGCATATTTTGAGGTACCTGAAGGGTACAGTTGATTATGGGCTCAAGTATGATGCGAATCAAAAGTTTAATTTGCAGGGTTATGTTGATTCAGATTGGGTAGGCAGTGTTGCAGATAGGAAGAGCACTTCTGGTTGCTGCTTCAGTATGGGATCAGGTGTGATCTCTTGGTTTAGCAGGAAGCAGTCCTGCGTAGCACTGAGTATAGTTGAGGCAAAGTATGTTGTAGCTTGTTCGGCTAGTTGTGTGGCAATATGGATATGGAAGCTACTATCTAAGTTATTTGATCTCCCGCTGGAGGCTACTGGTGTCTTTTGTGACAACCAGAGTTGTGGGAAGTTGTCTGAGAACCCGGTGTTCCACGACAGGTCGAAGCACATTGAGATCAAATATCACTATATCAGGGATATGGTGTAGAGAGGAGCAGTGAAGCTCCTGTATGTTGCGACAGATGAGCAGGTTGCAGATGTGCTGATGAAACCACTAGCCAGAGTGAAGTTTGAGTACTTCAGAGAGAGGCTTGGTGTTCTTCAGATTGACGACACTTCGATGAATAAGTGATGGACACATTTGCTGGAGCCATTCCAAGCATGGTGAGAGGAGGATCATTCCCATGGATGTGGATATAAGTGCTGGATGATGAGCATCAGGACGATGTTCTAGTTTCTGCTCTATATGATTAGTTGGATCATTTATATGTATGTACACATCATGTTGGATGCTGGATATGATTAGTTGGATCATTTATATGTATGTATGCATCATGTTGGATGCTGGATATGATCAGTTGGATCATGTGTATGTATCTATAGATGTATCAGGTGGATACATTGTATGATCAGGTAAATCATGTATGTTGATATGTATCAGGTATGATTAGGTGGATCATGTATTTGCATATGTATAAGGTGGATACATTGTATGATCAGGTAGATCATGTATGATGATATGTATCAGGAAGATACTGTGTATGCATCAGGTGGATGCATTGTATGATCAAGATGATCATCGATGATGAGCTTCAAGATGTTGCTCCAGATGACATGCGTCAGGACGATGCAGTGATGGTGATCAAGATGATCATGTGTACATCAGGATGATGTATGGTGAGTATCAGGTTGATACTCTGTGGCTGTGGACATGTTGTGCAGATGAGCATATAAGTAGACTTGGGAGATCTGGATAGGATGAAAAAGGCCTCAGATGATCTTTCGAGGCATTACTCTGGGCGGACATATAAGTAGACCTGGGAGATCTAGATAGGATGAAAAAGGCCTCAGATGCTCTTTTGAAGTATTGTACTATGGCATGTAAGTAGACCTGGGAGATCTGGACAGGATGAAAAAGGCCTCAGATGCTCTTTCGAGGCATTTCCATGACCACATGTAATCAGACCTGGAGATCTGGACAGGTTGTGCTAGTCACGTAAAAGGCCTTAGATGCTCTTTAGAGTTCTTGCTTGGCAAGACACCCTTTTAAGGTTTTGTGGTAGGGGTCACATGCAATCAGACCTGGATATCTGGACAGGTTGTGCTAGTCACATAAAAGGCCTCATATGCTCTTTAGTGTTCTTGCTTGGCAAGACACCCTTTTAAGGTTTTGTGACAGTCACATGTAAAAGATCCTGGGAGATCCGATAGGTTGAGCCATGTGCTCGTAAAAGGCCTGGGATGCTCTTTCGAGGTTTTGTTGATGCACGTAATAAGTCTTGAGGATTCCACAGTATGGCCAGTGATGATGAAGACCTGCAGGTGGTGGGCCTACATCCAGTATGAAAAATGACTGGCTCTGTAGAACTTCCTATGATGAGTAGATTCAGAGATTGATTGAGATAGCAGCAGTAGTGATGACAATGATGATTCAAGGACGATGATTTGTTGATGATGATCCAGAGAAGAAGACTTGTGCTAGTAGATCTGTGTCGAGAAATACCTTCCTAGTTAAGAGGGAGTGTTGATGTATATGTAACTTCATAATGTATTTTACCCATGTGTATTGTATTCCTATAGAGATTTTATTATTCCTCTATACAGAAGTGTTTGTATTCCTATAGAGATGTTATTATTCCTCTATATGGAAGTGTCGTCATTTATATTGTAAGTGTCGTAACTTATACTTGATGGGTTATTAGATCACCTTGATGGGGTTGGCCCTGCATGAGTTATGTGGGTAAATGGGTTATTAGACCACCAAGTGTGGGGTCGGCCCGGATTAAGTTAACCATGGGTTATTAGGCTAAGCTAGACAAGTCAGCCCCATTAGTTTTTTGGGCAGGACATGACAAGTATAAATAGAGATCAGGAGATCTCTATTTGATCACTCATTACTCACTTCTATCTCTCTCAGAAAGTGGCGCACTTGTGAGGAGTAGGATCATCTGCTAGGAGAAGACTATCTCTTGTACTTTGGTTGTATCATTTCTCTATCTATCTCTGAGGAAGTTGCGGGGTTTTTCACCTTCTTGGTTTTCACCGGTGAAACTCTGTGTCTCTTGTGTGCTTGCATTATTGTGTCCATGATTGATATGCTGTAGATATGCTGTACATGTTATTCTCTCAGTTAAGATCCTAGATCAGATTGAAATTTCTGAAAAATTAACAATCATGGGGCCCGATGCCTAGTTTTAGCATCACATTCTCTCCATCACACTGGTATGATGGAGGGGACATTACAAAACCCCTTCAAAGATGGATTTCTAGGGAAATCATGGTGGAGAGGATTTAAACAAAGGCATCCAGAACTTGTGTTACGCACAACAGAGGGGCTTGACCGGGATAGAGCTTTCAATCTACACCCTACAGTTGTGAGCAAGTTCTATCAAACACTCTCTGATGCATATGAGAAACACTCATACAGAGCAGACTATATATGGAACTGTGACGAGACTGGATTGTAGGCCAGGAGGAATTGTGGCATGCAGGTAATTGCCAAGAGAGGGAGCAGGAATGTGCCCAAAATTCTGCCAAAAAGTAGGGAGTGAATTACTATTCTTTGTTGTGTCAACGCAGTTGGAGCATCAATTCCAGGTTTTTATCTGTTCAAGGGAAAGAATCAACTAAAAAATTACATTAAAAACTATGAACCTAGAGCATGCATGTCTACACACCCCCATGCATGGATGACAAAAGAACTATTCTTGAGCTGGCTTTGCCACTTTGCTGCCTCTGTCCCTGGCGGTGTTTCACCTGAAAACAGACACCTGTTGATTTTTGATGGCCATAGCAGCCATGTTGCTATACAAACCATTGAGGAGGAAAACAGGCTAGGCATTGATTTATTGACACTGCCTGCACATACCACCCACAGGCTGCAACCTATAGATGTGAGTGTGTTTGGGCCTTTCAAGTGTTACTTCAGGTCTGAGAGAGCATCCTGGATGGCAAAGAACCCAGGGGTAGAGGTGAAGAGGTTCGAATTAGCAGAACTTGCAAGCAAATATTTTGCTAGGGCGCTCACAACATCAAATATCAGGGTTGGTTTTAGGCGGATATGAATATGGCCTTTCAATTCTGATGCTCTTCAACATGACACGGGATGTAGTCAGGATTTTGATGTTCAGGGGCAAGAGGATGTAGATGTTGCATATAACATCATATCACTCTCTCAAGGTCATTTCCAACCACTGGGAGACGATGATGAACATGTAAGTGAAACTCAGTATGGCACCGAACCTATTAAGGAGAATATAGAAGTTGTTGGAAGGACATAAACAAAATTAGATGGCCAAGGGATTATTCATAAAAAAGTTGTTGATTTGAGTGTGAAAGGATGTGGCGAAGCAGTGGTAAACAACAGTGAGCAGTTGACATTTCGAAGCCATCTAGAACAGCCCGAGTGGTTGGCAGAGGCCATGACAAATATGAACAGACACATTGTCACCCCCACCAATGATGAAAGCCTTAACCTGCCTTCGATGCTAGCAGTCCTTGACAATGAAGCTGTCCATTATTATGTGGCACTTGGGGGTGTTGGAGATGAGATTGAACAAAATGAATATACAGTGGACCAAGAAAATGCTGATGAGGCACTCCCCCCACATGAGCCACTACTTGGCCAGTTCCTTAAGTTGACAGTGGAGAAAGTTGCAGCTCAACTATCTAATCCCACTGCTGAGCATCTTAGATTAAGTAGGAGCTCATAGCTACTAACATAAGAGGACTACATCACGCTACTGGTTGAGGCAGAGCACAAGAAAAAGGAGATGCAGGAATTAAAAGAGAAGAAGAAGGCCTTGGCAAAGGAGAAGAAGGAAGCAAGGATTGTTGCAGCATAAAATCAAAGGCAGGAAAGGCTTGAATGAGTGAAAGAAAGGGAGGAAAGAGAGCGACATAAACAATTGGCAAGGGAGGAAAGGGAGAAAAGAAAGGAACAACAGAGGAATCCAAATGGTATGGACAGGATAGAGGTGGTGGACAACCCATTGGATTAGTTTTCGGAGAACATAACATTATTCCAAGACCTTATTAACATACAGATACCCCAATACCATCAGGAAGGGGGAAATACTGTGTATGCCTTCCAAACACCTCCAGTGAACCCAAGGCTATTAGGATCAAGTCATAACTATGGTTATTCAATCCCTCCTTGGCTACAAGGAGCAACCTGGCCTGCAACAAATGTTTGTAGCTCAACACAACTAGGTCAAGCATCAGTATCTAACCCAACCAGATTGGGTAATGAAGGTAGTCAACCTCCTCACACATAGGGATTTTTGTTTGGCGAATGATAGATGTTTTGTGTTTGGCATACACATATGAAAGACATATTTTGTTGCTGGAGGAATTTTGGGTGGTTCCAAAGTTTTTGTTTAACAGATGGAAGATGTGTTTTGTTTGGCATACACAAATGAAAGATAGATTTTATTGTAGGAGGAATTTTGGGTGGTTTCCTAAGCTTTTGTTTGATTCCAATCTAACAGTCAATATATGTTAGGCATAATTACAGTAAATGTATAAAGTCCCAACCCACTAGGGACCAACCATATGTATAAATCCCGAATTGCTACTATGTTGAACAATAATATGCCCTTTATGTCAAGTATTATTTTCTTCATGGCTCTATCTATTTACTGGACTTTATTCCTTACTAAAACTGATTGCTATATTTCTTGGTTGGCAAACTAATTTGAATGTTAAACTAAATTGGATGGTAGACCAACCTGATTGAAAATTTAAATTGAATGCAAGTTTTTTGTGAATGCAATACTGAATTGAATGCAAATCAACTTGAACTGGATTGATAGTAAGCATTGCAAGCAACCTCCGAGCACACAGTTACAGATTACTTAGGTTTCCAGCATCTATGGTTAGAGCACACGGCAAGAATGAAAGCAATCATAAACAAACAACTCATAATTGTAATTTTTCTTCTTTGGTTTACAAACAACTCACATGCCTTACGATCTCAAGAAAACACCTTGGATACAAAATTTGCATCCTCTTCCATACACATTAGTGTTTTCCTAGGGTTTGGTTTATTGTAGATGGTTATTTACCAAATAAGAAAGCAAGGGGGAACCTTGGCTCAAACTTCAACCAATGGGTGCAAAGGGAAGAATCCAAGCAAAGTGACGAGTAGAACATTGGAAGCAAGTCCATGTTGTGAGGGGTAACACTCCACAATGGATCTCTACAATTTGGTATTATTTCAATGCACAACAACTCATAGATTTACAAAGTCAATATAGAGGTAATAGCTTGGCACTCCTAGCTTCTACATGGATTCCTTGTTTTTCAGTTCAGGCTTTAATGCTCCTTCAAGCATGTCACTTTCAAAATTGCGAAGGAGAGCCTCAACAACTTGCTATAATTTTACACATAATAGTTGGTGGAAACTTTGATTTGGGAATCCACTTCAAGAATTTTATAGGCAAAAAATTGGGCACCTCATGCACCTATGTCAAGACCATGGGCATGGCGGCCTATCCCTTCCAAATACTCTTGAAGAAATCCACTGGAAAACGAAATTGATTCCATTAGTGCAATTTGACAAGAATGAGAGTAGGTGGTATCAGTATTTCCATGTTGCATATTGCAATACTGCTGGGAGAGTAATGGCAATTTTTTAAATGAGAACCAAAATTCTAGAAAAATACAATATGAAGGCTAACTGTAGATGGGACAAACACATAGGCATAATTAACATACTAAAAATTACTACTGAGGAATAGTTAAAGGCTGCAAACACTAATATGTGAGCCACGGTTGGGGATCTTATGGTCTTAAACAAATCCATAAGTTTTTCATTGACATGAATCTATTTGGTTTGTTAGTATGTCGAAGATGGACATAAACCATTTGTACAACTCATCAATAGTGTGCCTAGAGAAAAACAAAAAATGGGAAGATCAGTTTTGACCTTGCCCTTATGTGTGCCCATAATAGAGATATGGTCATTGGGGACCTGAAAGAGGGCATCTCTAACTAACCCAAGTTTACCAAATCAAGCATGGATGTCAGAGTTGATCCGACATAAGGAAGAGAACATCCAATTAAGGGCTCTGGCAAGAAATAAACATGACCAGATTATGACCGAAGAAAGAAACAAAGGTTTCCTTGTCTAGGATTTAGAGATAAAATTGAAAAAAACACATATTCATACACCTAAGCCTGGTGTAAGAGGATAACTAGGGAAAGACTATCAACAATAATAACCCATCTCAATATGATGGGAGGATTCATGGTGAGCATTTTATTACATGGATAGACTAGATGCAAAGTGCACTCAACACACCATAGTAAAACCACCCTCATTATCTAATATATTAATTTTTTAGCATTCATTTCATAATAATATAAATGTTTGCAAATGAAAATTTGGTTGATTAGTTTAGACGAGTATTGTTATATAGTTGTATTAAAATTAATATTTAGCTATGAGTTTTTAAAATAGAACATAGGCCTAATCCAATTTTCAATCCAATTTTCACATATTCATCTAATTGCCATGCCCAAATCCCATGAACTCATAATGCCTCTACTTCACAGTCCAAATTAATCATCTAATTGGCATGCCTCTTATTGGCAGTAACTCAAAATGCCTCTCATAGACAGTCCAAATTAATATCTAATTGCCATGCCACTAATTTTAGAATGCCTCTGATTTCACATATTCATCCAATTGGCATGCACAAATTATTTCGGAATGCCTCTAATTTCACATACTTTAATGCCAAATTAATTTTAGAATGCCCAATAATTTCAGATTGCCAAATTAATATCTAATTGCCATGCCACTAATTTCAGAATGCCTCTAATTTCACATATTCATCTTGCATCTCAAGTATGCATCATTCCTATAATAAACTTCATTAACAATTTAACAATCATTCATTAAGAATTCAAACAATCACTGAAAGCAATATAATCACAGAATGGAAGCAATTAATGAACTGAATTTGCACATATCGGAATTTGCCATAACCTTCAAACCATGAAACCATAACTGAATTTTCCATAACCATGAAACCATAACTCAATTATAAAATATACTGAGTTACTATTTGGGTGAAATAAAGGCTAATATCCTAAAGCCAAAACCATGAAACCCTAGTAAACCATAACCATGAAACCATAACAGTGCTCCGTTAATAATTAAATTCAGACCATAACTACAAACTGCATTGAAATTCATCCCATTAAACCCTAGCTCATAGCATACCCTGAAGCCATAACCATGAAACCGTAAAGGAAAAAACCATAACCATGAAACCCTGGTAAACCATAACCATGAAACCATAACAGTGCTCCATTAATAATGGAATTCAAACCATAACTACAAACTGCATTGAAATTCATCACATTAAACCCTAGCTTCCATTACCTCAAAATTCATCAAAATCCAATTAGCTCTTCCACCAAACAAGCTTCCATTAAACCCTAGCAACTGATATAATTAATCTTCATGGACGCAATAAAAAAAATTTAAAATACTGTCATAATTCATCCTCGTCAATTCAACCGAAAACCCAAAACCATTCAACTGAAAACCCAAAACCATTCAACCAAAATGAAATATCCATTTTCCAAACAAGGTAACATTAAACCCTAGCCCATATCATAATTCCTCACCGTGGATGCACAGAACGAGAACACAGTCGACCAAAAACCAAACCAGTCGACCAAAATCCAAACCAGTCGACCAACAACCAAAAACCATTGAACCGAGGACACAGACCCAACCAGACTGGACCAGACCGAACAAAAACAGAGAAGGAAAGCAAACCATACCGACATAGTGATTGTGTTAAAAAACACATTCAATAGAAGCCGGTAGGATGAATATCCTACCACGTGTTTTGAAGAGGCCGTCACCGACGAGCACGAACCAGGAGCCGAGCATGAACCAGGAGCCGAGTAGAAACAGGGAACCGAGCACGATCCAGGAGCACGAACACCAAGAGCAGCCCGCAAACAGGCAGGAACATGAGCATGCATCAGAAGAAATGGCGCCACGGTCCACAAACAACACGTAAGCTTCAGAAAGCTTCCCCATGCCACGACGCTAAATAGACCACCCAACAAACATAACCACAGCGGCTCCATCGTACAGGATAAAAACATGTTCAACTCACCATGAAAGCGATGGAGGATAGGCAACAGACGACGAAGTATCCACACAGCGAATGGTTTGAACAACAACAGGCAGCGGACCAGGAGCAGCTTCAACGCCATGGCGGATAGCAACCAGGGTGGGAAAACGCTCACAGACCAGCCCCGATCAAGAATGCACAGGTTGGTGGAGTGGCCCCGGGGAAATGAACTCGTGGCATGCATGGCAAGGCACATTAAAGTGCAATAACGTTCCATCTACCCGGGACAAGCTGGCGAAGACACCTGGGCAAGAAAGAGCACCGACGGGTGGCATCCAAGTGGCCATCCAGGTGGTGCATTGGGACCCGCGCCACTACTGGCGTCCCTCCCCTAAGGCATTTGCATAGTGGAAATTTTAGTACTAACCAATTTTAGCATATTAAATCCTATACTCATCTATTATTAAATCCTCCTTTAGGTTTTATTTATGGTGAAATTGTTATTGATGTATGATGGAATTGTTATTTTATTTTAAATAATATATTGTTTTATATTTAAGAAACCATACCAAAACATAGATTAATAAAAGATAATAGTGTACCTTTTGTATTGCTGACTCAAGCTCCTTCTTCATGTCCTCATGATGATTGGTGAATGAACTTGCAATTAGTGACTACAATATTTCATATAATCAGTGTCAACAACTCCATATTCAAATTCGGATCATCAACATCAGCTGCACACTACTCCTTCTTTCCAGTTTACTCACACGATGTTGGATCCCTCTACCATGATGGCTTCTCTCTCCAGTGCTTCCTTTCATTGTGAATGCAACCATTTTCTGACAAATGCAACCATTTTTAAAATCGAGAATCCTCCACACAACAATATAACAATATGCACAACACTTCCACGATTGCACCAAATCCACAAAACACAAATCAATATCAAAGGTTAAAACCAGGGAAACTTTTAAGGATCCATATTTTTTTCAAAGTGTAAAATCCTTAGCGAATCTTACTAATTCTTATATTTGCAACCATAAAATGTTTGGCAATTTTTTTGTAAAAATGTTCAAATTTCTAAGGACTTCATCTATTTTTCCAACAAAGTTTTGCGATTTTTAGAGTAAAATAAGTTATCCCATGGAATTTGGGCGAATTAGTTTTGAAAAAAAGGAAAATTGGCGAATCTTTTTCAGGGGAAAAAAGGTCGAAAAATAGCCCGTGGGCTAAATTTTGTCCCTCAAAATTTTCCCTTGTCAAAACAACTACACTTCCCAAGGGAAACATTGAATCTTTTACTCCATGGTATCCATCTAAATGCTTGTTTGTTTTTCCTATCCACCAGCAATGAGGAGCTATGGATTGCTGAGAAGTTGTCGACCGCCAACAAGAATATTTGCTTCCATGCCAACAAGAATGCTCACTTCCCTTGATAACTCATCATCTCATTTCCATATCTCTCTAATCTACATTAATCATACTCAAAACCTTTTCCAGGAACACAAATCCTCATATGGGAATCTATGGATGCCATCTTCTTCAATTCGTTGCAAGCCTACATTACAACAATAAACTCTAGTTTAATGCACCCTTTAAGATCCTTTGGTAACCAAGATAAACATGTGATCAATTTTGATCTCACAACATAATTTTCCACACAAAAAACTCTCAGATGGAACAACAAAGACACACACTCCTCTAGGAAGGATTTTATTTATTTTCTCCACATAGGTGGCTCACCTAATCAATTGTGTCAGCAACGATTTTCACGAGCAATGTCACACACAACTACACCATTTATGGAATCTTATCTTATGGGAAGCTTCCTTTCACACTACTAACTATTACTTTTCCACACAATTTCTTGGTTCACACACTTCACGTGGGGAAACCTCTCAAGTATACAAAAAATAGATACAATTCAATACCTCACGCAGCTTCTAGCTAATGCCACCAAACTAGTCAAGTGCCCCCTCAGAATGTAAAAACACTACCTTTGATTTAGATCCGTGATCTTGCCATGGTTCTGAGAGGCTTATGATCTACAAATTAGATCATATTTGAAATATTTAAATAAATAGAGCTCACCTTTTAAAGTCGGCCCCATAAAATATTTTTGACTATTCTATATTTCAAGGAATGATGAGGGAGATAATCAACTCGGCATCGCTTATGTCCTGATGATGATCCAAGGATGGCTCGAAACATAGACAACATAAATTCACCTACTGCAGACTCTCCACAAGATGCCAGCAATAGATCATATTTGTAATCATTATGTTGGTGTGGCTTTCACTGGTTACAAATACTCATACTGAATCCTTTTTCTTCATGGCGGGAGGCCATGCTTCTACTCATCGAATGATCGTTATCCACTGGCAACCATTTCTATGCAAATTGCGATGACAAATTGCACCCTACTAGTGGCTCTCAGATCCATACTAGTGTCTTTCTATATGTGACCTCTCGCAACCTCTCTTGTGGGCTCACTTCCTCTGCAGTCGGATCATCAACAACCTTTGTCTAGATCTAGAGCATAAATTAATAATTAGTCATTTCCCAACCAAAATGAACAACGTATATGATCAACACCAGCAGGTTCCTCTCAATCTAACAACACACTTGAAGTGATCTATGTTCCTCCGTAGATTATATTTCCACCTAATACACACATCGAGTAATGTGGTAGAAATATTCAAGCCATTGGGTGTGTCCTTGGGGGCAAGTCAGAGTAGAGTGTTGTCACCTGAAAACCCAATTCCTCCGTCTAGTCTTACTCCTGGCGAAGCCAAAGGGGGCGGTTCCTATGAAAAAGAATCTAAGGGTTTTATTCTAGAAAACAAAATCTAAAAGATATAGGAGTTAGAGAAAATACAAGAACAATACAACTTCAATATTCACAGCATTCATAATCCATCATCATTAATGCATTAACATTTAACATCATAGATATTCGAAAGTAAGACCAGTGGCAAAGTAAATGCTAATATAAAGACAATGTTGTGCAATTATTCTTGGTAGATTTTATTATTATGGTTATGGTGATTAGTGGGTTTATTCTTGGTGTGGCTCACTAGGAACCTATCCCTTTGAATTGAGCATAGAAGCAACTATGCCAAGTGTCCAATAATGCGAGAGATCAATATGCTTTGGGCAACCTCTTGATTCTATATGAAGCTCTTATTGTGAGCTCTTGAATTCTTAAGGATAATTATTAAATGAGTTTTCCTATTAATCTAGTCACTCTTGTCAGAACTATAGATCTAACTCAACTAGATTACCTATCTTAGCAATCAATAACATATCAAAGTAAATAAGAACAAAAAGAGAACAAGAAAAATAATACACCAGATATACGCAGTTCACCCAATACGATATAGTACAGCTTGTGATCAAAATACCATGTGTTGATTCTATCTATGAGCATATACTACTATACCATCATGTTGTTCACTATATAAATGTAATAGTGATGTGACTCCCTTGACCCTATTATATACCAAGAGATGTGGAGGAATTACTCTCACATATTGCATGTGGGAAATGTAATTCTCCATAATAACATCTCTTTATATAATGATGGATATCGAGAGTATACTTTACCATAATGAATATGGGATATAATGTATTACTCTTTTACATAAGATTGTGGATAACTTCCGACATAATACAAAGACATTATTACCTTCCAAGGAATATAATTAATATATTCCAACACTCCCCCTTAATAATGGTTGGGAGAAAAACCCTCACTAACACTAAGGAAGGAAGGAGTCATTACTGCTCCCCCATGATCACAACTTCCAAAATATCCATAAGCTACAAATAAGAAGAACACTTTGGCTAATGGAATTTGATGAAGAACAACTGCTTCTCATTGAATCATGAAACTACACACGAACCAGGTTGTATGATGAAATACCGACAACAAGATGCCGAGATCTAAAGAGAAGCCTTTATGGCTACTAGATCCAATAGTAAAATGCCGAGAACATGTGACGCAATCCAACAACAAGGTTCCTAGATCACCATAAGAATCATCACAACCATAACTGATAGCTGAAGAACTTTGATATAACATCCACACAAGTGTACATATACCTTCTGACGGCTGATACAACATAACATGCGGCTAAGAACACCACAACAGTGTACAAAATACCTAGATGGCCAGTACACATGTGGATAGCAGACATTCTTCTAATCAAGATGCAATATAAATAACTGTAGAAGACCTAAAACATCGAAGAAACAAGACCCCAATGGTCTATACATCGAAAATGATACCATACAGATGAACATCATGACTTTAATGGTAGAATATGGTGCTTCATTATTTCCGGAATAAGGTGATAACAAAGATCAAAGAACTTATCTGCACACAAGAACTCCCAAGATTTAAGCATACAAAGATCATAAAACAAAATTGCTCATACATAAATGCAAATGCTTATACACCAAATGTTAGCATACATCATATAAAAAGATGGCAACATAATATGATCAAATAAAAGATTAACTTGCTCATTAAGGAAAATGAAGTTACCTTTACACATTAAGTGTGAGCCACAACATATAGATAGTGAACAATAAAATAACTTACACAAGATTTACAAATAGGAGATAAAATTGCTCAAGAATATGTAGATTGCTTTTATGCTATCGCTTCTATGCAAATCTAAAACATATGTACAAAATAAACATGACATGATTAGAAATCAACATGATTAAACATGATAAAATAATAATGAGTTATTAAGTATCTTGTTAAAATATTAAGCATTAAATGGTTTATAGCTATCATCATGACAAAATATTAGAGATCCATGCCCTTAAAAAATGCCAAGACTTCCATATAGGAATGTGAGACAAATATATACCAAGAACAAAAAATAAGTAGGTAACCTTAAAATTTACCCTAAATTAAATATTGAATCAAAAAGGTCTTTAAAGGAAGATGCTAGCTTATTATTCATAGGTATTCTCATGAAGATGGGTAGCACTTTTTGGCAAGGGCATGGATTGTCTAAAAGGTGAGCTCGATTTATTTAAATATTATCATATAATATAATATAATATTGAAATAGTTCAAAAGCTGGTCAAGCCTTGAGTTCTAAGGGGTTAGGCTAGCTGGCCAATGGTTTACCATCCTTACTATCCATGAAATGTGGGGAAGTCTTCTTGGGTTGCGCCGTCTTTGTTGGAAAAAAGCTCTAGTTAAACTAATATTATTTTTTAATAAAATAATTTTTCATTTAAAATAAATTTCAAATACTTTTTAGATTTAAATCATGTGGTGTAGTCTAACTATTCTAAGTTTTCAACATTTTCCTAGCATATTTTCCGTCTAATATTTTTGGGTACTAAACTAACATAAACATTAAACTAATTAATTCAATATAAAAATAAATACTATTTAATAAACATATTTCTTTTCTTAACCCGTTGAAACTTATTTATTTAAATCAAGGTGCATTTGAGCATAACAAGATAGAGCTACCATGAAATGAATCCCCATTATACACTTGGAAGTCCAAAATATAAAATAATACACCTATGGATGTAAATACCATTTATCAACCCATATATACCCATATATACTTTGTTAGATTTAAAAGACCAAAACATTCCAGCAGGTTAAGGGAAGTATTAAGCGAGGTTTGCAGGTTTGCATAAGGGGTGCTAAGGACTTTAAAATCCCACAAATCACCGAGAGATTGAATACCACACACATAGCATGAATATTGGCACGCAACAATGCATTGAACCCCATCTCACCTTCATATAATCTACGATGTTAAAATTTCAATGGACGAAGATTCTTCAGTCCTGGACAACACTGGTATTTCAGGTGCATCGGAGGGAATACTGCACAACACAGGTATTTCAGGTGCAGCGGAGGGGATACCACAGGGCAAGGGGGGATTAGCCACGTCGTCACCAATTCCTTCTAACATTTGAACAACCCTGTTCATACATGGACGATTTCTCCAGTTGTATTGAATGCACCAGAGTCCAACTTTAGTCAGTCTCTCTGCCTTCTCCTCATCTTCTGCTTGCAATATTTCTCCTCCTCTCAATCTCATCCCCAACTCGCCACGCTCAACAAGCTTGAAAGCCCACTCTGGGAAGTAAAATTGACTGGAACGGCTCACCCTCCAATCGATGTTCTTTCTTCCCCCAACAATCTCCAGTAAAAGCATTCCGAAACTATAGACATCTGATCTATCTGTAACAGGACCCAAAACACTGTCACACAACTCTGGCGCAACATATCCTGGCGTTCCTCTTCCGACCATCATTGATATATGGTCGTCTCCCTTGCCACAAAGTTTTGCGAGACCGAAATCAGAAACTTTTGGTGTAAAGTCAGCGTCCAGCAATATATTGTGAGGTTTAATGTCGAAGTGTATAATTCGCTTTGCACAATCTTGGTGTAAGTATGCAATTCCTCGAGCCGCACCCAAAGCGATTGAATACAACTGTTCCCAACTTAAGAGTTGCCTGCTTCTGGAAAATATAAATTTCTCTAGAGATCCATTAAACATGTACTCATATACCAGGGCGCTTGTACAGCTTTCAAAGCAATACCCCAACAGACGAACCAAATTCACATGGTGAACATGTCCAATGGTGGCCACTTCATTCATGAATTGGGCCTCACTGTGCCTATTCCTATCAAGAAGCTTAACAGCCACTAGAGTGCCGTTCCTTTCCTTTCCTTTATACACCACACCATAACCTCCTTCTCCCAGCTTTTCTGCAAAGTTGTTTGTGATCTTCTTGAGCCGAGAGAGTGAGTATCTGGTTGGCATTTCATAAGCATATTCCGTTAGGAATTTCTCCACCATTGAAATAGAGCTATCAGAACCATATTTAATTCTCCTCCAGAAAGCACGACAAGTTACGGACAGTATTATCCATAAGATGATACATACGAAGTTCAGCAGTAGTACTGGAACGAGAAAAAATGCGGGAGATGATCAGAATGCTATCAATGCGATTTTCATCCAACCTTAAAGAGAATAAGGAAAACAAGATACAAATTTGATTGCTAAGAGGAGACTGCGTTGGTGAAGAGGAAGGTCTCTACTTTTCAAACCTTAAATGCGGGTCCATCTTCAGGAGAGCTAGGCTCAGGATTTTCAGTCTTCATTATTGAGCTTCCCTTACTTTTCTATTACTACAAAAGGAAAATAAGAGAAGCTCTGGAGATTGAGATATTTGTTGATAACTTAAATAGGGATGATGGCATGAAAATAAAGGAAGCATGGAAACCAGTTGTAAGCATTATAAAGAACAACCCTCATTCTCACACCATCAATGAAAGTCAAAACCCGGTTCATTAATTTATTAATTAATATTGGGGACCAACTTATCTTTAAGCTACATTAGCAGCATCAACTATATATATATCCCATAATTGTTAATGTAAAAATCCTGAACCTTACTCTCCTGAAGATGGACTCACATTTAGGGTTTGAAAGGTCAAGACCTTCCTCTTCACCAACCCAGTCTCCTCTTAACATTAAGATACAAATTAACAGTGAGAGTCAGTAAAAGGCACTGAAATAGTACGAGATCATAAATTTACCGAATAATACAAATATCTTGCCAGGGCAAAGTACTGATCCTGGCCAGTTTACTATTCTCCAGATAAAAACTGCATATGCTGTGGAATGAAGAGATTGATGTCAGTGTAATCATCGCCCAACCCCAATATACAAATTCAAAGTGTTGTTCAATAGGAGACACTGAAATAGAAATAGGTAGAAATAGTTACTTACTAAAGGCGCAAAAAATTCCAACCACGGTGCAAACTCCATTAACTGCAGTGGAACGAAGAGATTAATATGAATGTGATCTACGTCCAACAGCGAAGGGAGAAAAGGCCGAAACCAGATACAAATTCACAGTGAGGTTCAATTGGAAATACGGAAAGAAGAAGAAACCATAATTACACCTTGTTTATATCTTAGAATTTGGGATGGATTAGTATCTATGATTTTCCTAGATTGTATGAGGATTAGAGAAGTGTACTGTCCAGAAAATAAATAATTATAAAAGAAAAAAAAGGACAACTCTTATGCTTAGAGAAGTGTACTGTCCAGAAAATAAATAATTATAAAAGAAAAAAAAAAGGCAACTCTTAGCTGATGCATGGATAATGCGCTTAGTGGCATAGACAACAGAATAAGGGAGTGATAACATGTCTCTGAAACATAGACAACAGGGTGATTACAAATAGACATATAAAACAAGTAACACATAATTTATTTGTGGCACTTAACTTGACCTCTCATTCACTGACCACAAGTTAAATGGCTATACTAGATTTACCTATTCCCAAAAAGCAAAGATTCATCGTCATCCTTCAACTGCGGAGATAAATATGTATGTGATCCTCGTCCAACACCGAAGCGAATAATGGATACAAAATTGAAATGGGATTACCTGCTCTGATGGCCTATAATACGAGAAGAAATTATTTTCGATAAATTCATTTACTCATATTGCCTCCCCTCCCAACTCAAGAGGAGCTATATAAGTAAATGAATTTCGTTGAGTCGTCATTGGTATCGAAATAAGCATGTCATGTACAAGATGCCTTGAATCATGCCGACAGATAAGTTCGAAATAAAAATGTAATATAAGATCTCGTGAATCATGCCCAGATATAAGTTCTAAATAAAAATGTAATACTAAATGCCATGAAAGTTTTTCTGACATGTTCACAACGAAGAAATAAAAATGCAATATAACATGCCATGATAGATTTTGTGACACGTTAGCAACGAACAAGATAACGAAGCCTCTTACCATATAACTGAATGGCTGAGAACGTCTTTGAGGTCATCAACGATAGTAATTTTCATGACAAAGTCACCATCGACGATTCGACAGCAACCAAAAAGTCTTTGAGGTCAACAAGAGCCATTTTCAACCTAAAAACACTATCTACAGCAACCGACAACAGCTCCAATATATACTATCAACGATTTGAAAATTAACGAATATAAGTGACAAGTATTCGCAATTGTGCTTCCTAATAAGTCAGTAAAAAAGCAGTTAAGTAATAAAACAATTAGTAAAAAGACAAAATTATAAAATTAATATAACAACTATGGATATTCATACACCTATATGTATACGTGTTTAGATATTATTAGAGATATTGGATTTCCTTGAGGGGATTAATTAAGAGTGGTTAAAAAATGATATTATAAAATAGTATTGTTTTATGTTCATATTAATTAATTTAATGTTTAGTTTTTTTTTAAGAGTTATCTATTTCCACAAAAGTGAGTGGTTAGCTACATAAGTAAGTGCCTAGAAGGTCTTTGAAATAGGTCATTTATATAAATTTCTTTCTGGTATGCCCTTCCACAAAGAATTAATATTATTATAAAAATAAAATAATTATTTATAAAGAAAAATAAAAATAAATAAATAAAAATAAATTAACAAATAAATAACAAAAATATGATTAAAAATAAAGAAGTAATTAATAAATAATAAAAATAATAATAAATCATGATAATATTTGTTATATTTTAGTATAAGATTAAACTATTTTTTTAATGATTGACTTTTCTTGATTATATAGTTGAACATGTTTGATAAGGATGTTTTAACATGGTTGAGGGTACCCGCATGAAGCTGGTACTGAAAAAGGCCGCAACAACAGTGCGTGAGCGGACAAAAAAGCGATGCGCATGCGCATCCAAATACGCGCACGTGTCACTGCTTCGGCAATGCCAAACGTCCACGTGTTGAGCCTACATGGACAAAAGGCGCGTGCACGCGTTATTGACGCGTACACACAAACTGGCGCGCACATGTCAATGACGCGTGCGTGCCGCTATGTTTTTTATAAAAAAGCAGAGTTCACGGGTTTGTCATTTTCAACAAATCCGTGAGCACATATTGGGAAAACAGTGAACCCGCAAACACGTCTCAGAGCACCCGACTTCTCCTCAATGCTTCCAAATCGCCCCTACACCATGACGCCAACCATTTCTCTAGGTAGGTGCTCAACAAAGCATCCATTTGTTGTTATTTTTTGTTTTCCATTTGAATTTTATTTTTAAAAAAAATTTACAATCCATTTAAAAACAAAAAAAATTCATTGCAGGCCATCTACACCTAACAAGATGACAAACACACCTGAACCATCTGATGAAACCAATGAAACCCGATCTTCAGAAGACAACATGGGAACCGACAATGAACCGAATGAAAACCCCGAAGATCAATTATGTACCAAGATTTAAATCAATTAAGGGCACTAAGTAATGAATTGAACAACACCAAGGAACCCTCTCCAGTTTCCTTGGCTTCATCATTGCAAAACATTATTGAATCAATCAATTTTGCATACAGTGAGATAACAAACTTGAGCCAATACAAGGCTCAAATGAGGGAACACTACTCCACTGGGTTGTCCAAAGAGCAGATAAAAGACCTCAACATCACCAAAGCCCAGCTGTATAGCAAATTCATAGTTCCCTCGACAGGACAACCTCCAGCTGTGATGAGGAATCGGGTTTGCATGGATTGGTGTATTTACCAGCCATGGAGAGATAACTGGAGAAAGAGGTGGTTCATGGTGTTTAATAGGCCCCCGTGCAACAATTTGGAGGTCCCACAGTATGTTCTTTCGGAAATTGTGGGCTAAGTTTGAGCTAGGGTACCATGTCAACTATTTTGACATCACTGAGTTTTAGGGTGTCGGTCTTGGATCTGCCCAAGATCGACCTCATGCGCACCGCAACCCACTTAGAGGAACTCCTGCACCCAGGAGAGAGCCAAACCCCCCTCCTCAGCCACCCGAGTTTGGTAGCGGCCTAGATGAGATTGATGACTCCGTCAGACGTGCCACACATCACTTGCTTAGACATACCACATTTGTGGCCATGTCTTCACAGAGCCGGGAGGACATCGATGAGACACAGACAGTTGCACGGTCTATGGGTGGTGGTCGGGACATGTCGAGTATAGGTGGAACCCAGGCGGGGCCTTCTAGTTCTACTGGAACAACGACACATCGTTGTTCTCACTATGGTCATTCTTGCCATGGTCATACGCAACAACATGCCACAGGGAGCTTCATGGATCAGGTTTGCTATTGTTTTATTTAATGTTCAAGTATTTGTTATATTTTATTTGATATCATATTGTGCAATATATTTAACTTTGAATTACACATTGTTGACTTTATTTGTTTTAATGTACAGTTATTCGGGTTCGGGTCTCCATCCCCTAGGTGGGAGGACGCTAGTTCCTTTGACCTCGACGGAGCCATGGAGGCAACAAAGGAGATTGTGGCACCATACACACATGTAACTTCTTTACTTTGAATAATTAGATCCTGTCACCAGTAATTTGTGTTCAGTAATTACAAATTAATTAGCACTGAGTAATTACCATATTATCATCGTATTTTATATTAGTGTTTATCATATTGTCTAAATTATTTGAGAGCTATAAATTCATATAATCCAACCAAACAAAAATGAAACCTTATAAAACATGAAAACCTAAGAAAACTAGAAACATTTGTCCATGTTCACTTTAGGCATCCTAGACCTCTAATGATTATACAAATGGGATAGAAACTTCCAAAATATGTCATTCTTACTTGACCAATGATGAGCCCACAACTGGGGTTTTGGTGATGCCCGCAGTGTTCTTCATCCTCAGACTACCATCCAATGCTTGACCAATGCCATGTGTGTTATTGTTTCTTTGCCATTTGTCACCATGTCATCCAAGTTATCTTTGTCATGTACTCTCCTTGTCCAAATCATCTTCAAATGACCATAGTATGGGTCATTTGACTCTTGGCTCAATAGGTGTGCCAATGGCTCCAATGGCCATCACTTTGTCCACCAAATCAACCTTTGCTACCATGCCCTTATGCCATGTGTTCTTCAAGCTTAAAATTTGAGAATATATTACCATGGTAATTATCACTTTCCCCCATATTCTACTAATAGGTTCTTTTAATGGTAAAGGTGGTCAAATCACTTCTATGCTTCTGCTAACTTTGTTGCATCAATTGAGTTCACTGAGATGTTGTACTTTTCACTTTTGCATCCACCGAGACCAATAGGAAAACTATTTATTGCTATGAATTTTCACTACATTGTACAAAACTATTGGGAAAAAGAGAATCATAGTGGCCAAACTTCTAGAAATTCAAGAACCTGATGTTTCTCATGTGCTTATTACCCTAGTTTATTATCATGGGATTTCCAATTTATTCTAATATTTGAGACTGAAAGTAATCATATTACTACTCCTAGAACATGCTATTAGGAAAGACATATAGACAAGGTAAAACAACATATCACATGTATTGTCACTAAATTTTTTGAAAATGATGTAAGGCCCATAAGAAAGAGCGATAATCTTACAAATATGGTCTATGGGGCCTTGCTATTATCTTGATTCAAATACAACTTGGTAAAACATTTGGCACCAAGAATACTCATTTAACTCATTTCACTCAAGATTTCTATGATTTCAATCAAGTGATATCATTCTGACAACATAGTTATTCAATCAAGAACACATAATTACTCATTCAATGCAAAAGAACATGGCACATTCAAGTTTGTAAGTAAGTTAATCATGAAAAATATTTCTCTTTCTTCCTTTTTCTAACGATCAACACTTTAAAGTGTATTAAATAACATGCACACTAACTTAATTGCTATTTAGCTCCTCTTTGCAAATTGAAACAATGAGATGCCACTTTATTTGATGATGTAAATGTTATGGAAATAAAGGGACTCAAGATCCTCACTCTAGGGATGCAAATAATTTTCCACTGGGTGAATCAAGCTTGTAGGAAACTACAAATCTATAAGAAGACATCAAAACCTAGGAACTCTTCATCAAGAACCCAAACACATTACATAGGTTTCCAATTCAAATTTGTAAATGGACATGAATTCCATTCGCTTATGAGGCACTGCACATCTCTCTAGGGACAAAGCAAAATCTCACCTACTCATGGGGATGACTCTAGAAAAGGACAAGCTCACCATGTCACCTTCTATGCCCTGTCACATTATTTAATTTTAATTGCATGCCATGCCACCTTCTATCCTTTCAGAATATTGAATATCAATGACAACTTTTCCCATCAAACACTTCAAGCATAAATTGTCAACCTTCTTAGCCACATTATCTTTAATGAATGACCACATAATGGGTCATTTGTTCCTATCATGGGCCCAATCCATTGTGGGTCAAAGGACTCGATCCCCACAACCATGTTCTTTACCAAGTCTTGAACAAATGGATTGCACCAATACAATAAAAACGTTATATAATATCCAAAGCCCATAAAACCACTATCATCTAACTTGAATGTAAATTAATTGCAATCATATTTTTTAAGTACTATCATTGTCATTCTCATTGGCATTGTGTTTGATATTGTTAATATTGTTTTTATAAATTCAGTCTAAAAATTATAGTGTTTGCACAGGTGTCTAAAGGCTCCAGTGACCAGCCACTGCCACCGAGGATCAACAGTTCTCCACGTGCGCAGGCATCGTGTGTATTAAAGCATAAATTTAATTTCAAATATTATGACTTGTCTATGTATATTTATATTTTTCTATATTAAAATATGAGGTTATAAATGTGTATGCAGGTGTGAGCACCTCGGCCTGGCAGTGCCATTATTCCTCCCTCCCCGGCCTTTCGGTCACCTTATATGCCATTTGCATCTCATGGCATACATGCCCCATTCCATGCATCCCTCCCCATCCCCTTCCATCCAGCCCCCCCCTCCTATCCAACTCCACAATTCCATCCATCTCCCCCTTCCATTTCATATCCCGCGTCCCATCACCCCATCCCAACCTTTCCACCACATCCGTATCAATTTCCCATCTTCCCACCCTCCCCCATCCTAACAAAACACACCACACATCCACAGTCACCCATCCCTCCACCGCAGCACATACCTCTCCCCCCCCCACACATAAACCCACCACACTCGCTTCCCCTTCCAAGGTGCCCTGATCCATACTACAGCTAGCTAGGGTTTATCGCCCTAGACATGCTAGTCCACTTCGCCCATCCCAGTCCATGCCTCCTTTTGCCACCCCCCCTTCTTCTACGGTTCCCCCCAGTGGTGTAGCCACCGTCGATGTGGCTACATCCTCCCCGATACTGTCCACCCTAGCATCGGAGCAGGCTGTCCATCCGATTGCTCCATCCGCCAGCCCCGAAGACCAGCCGATTATGTTCACGATGAGATTGAATACTTTATGAAAATCTCGTTCAATTTTAACGAAAATTACTATATGCATCTAGTTTCATCATTTATCTGATTGTTCTAAATGTTCTAGGGTGGCATTGCCGAGAGACTAGGTTCATAGAGGAGGGAGACCCCCTCACGAATTACAGTCTCGCTTGTGGTGAGTTATTTAAGATTTGAAAACTATTTTTCTTTTGAAATTATGTTTTATACTTGTATAATTGCCAGGAAAAGTTGACATATTATTGTTGTCATTTTAGGGCTCAGGGGGACGTGGTCCAAGACGCATGAAGGACCCAGCTTCCTCTAGCATGAAGAAGAGGAAGATCGATTTTGGAGATGCACCTAGGAGCTCCTAGTGTGGGCAGGAGGATTGAGAGACCCTCCTATGTACACTAGCCACGATGTGGCATTTTGGGCATGGATTGCCATATTTTGTATAGGGCACCATGGGCCATATTTTGTATAGGGCACCATGGGCCATATTTTGTATAGGGCACGAGTTGCCAGTATATAGACGCTAGGAATGATGTTCCATTTTTCCAAAAAGTGTACATGATTGGATCATTTTTGCATATTAATAGATGGATCTACACTTGTCTATATGAGTTTGTCTTTGATTACATTTTTGCATACATGATTTTGTTTTCAATAAGAATGTTATGGAAAAGTTCTCACATACATATAGATGTTATTTCTAGACACCAAGTGACGTCAATATGAGTCCCTTGTATTTGAATGGGTCTTGCATCTTTTCCTTTCAGCAACAACATACCTAGCCAAGCAAACTAAGGAGTAATATTTACATTACAAAGTGTTGTGACTTTAGGGCTACAAAAAAAAAAAGGAGATTATGATTTCTTCCATACTTAACCTTGTAATGGTTATAATAGTCAATTCTAACAAGCATTGCATCACATATTATATCAAATTAACCTAGATATATGATAAGTTCATATGTGTGCTTGGATGGAAGGGTTAACCATATCACTTGAATTAGTTCAAACATGAGGGGTGTGCATAGGTGTAATTGGATTGAGCAATAAAATAGAATTGTTAATGTAGTTACATATGGATCGATCTTTGTGTGTTAGTATGTGCCTTTAATGAAAGCATGGTTAATGTGTTGAACTACTACTTGCACAAGTTGGCATAGACCCTTAGTGTTAATAATGTCTTAAATGTTTTGGTAATATTGATAATCACTCTATGTAATTTAAGTATCTTGGATTGTTTGATGTTAAGACACATAATGAACATAGTCAACTCAATGGTTCAAGACATCATTTTACCCCATGATCCATGGAAGATTCATTGGAGTCATATGAACCTCATTGTCATCACCTCAACCATGGTCAAGACACCACCATCAAGACGCATGCAAATATTCATTTAGGTCTTAATAACCTTTACATTTTTTAATCACCATGCTAGAGGTCTAGAGACCCATCCCCTGTGTTGAAAATCCTCTATTGGCATTGTTGTAGGAGCTTTATTCAACTAGTCAAATAGGATAAAGAGTTGACCAGAGGGATACATTGTAAAAATAAATATTTGTTAGGCATTAATAAAAGGCTAATTATCGATGGCTCTAAAGTTACATTCTCCTCTTTCTCACTTTCTATTTATGTGTATAAATATGTAGATATATCTTGGATAATGACACATAATGACACTTGGATAGATAGATTGGGAAAATTTTAGATGAATGCCTAGAGTTCTACACACAAGTTAAAGAAAAAAAAAGAAAAACTCCTAACATTGGGAACAAATAGCCAAAACCAACAATGAAACTAGAACACAATGACCAAGGGAACTTCAAAATACAACACCACTCCACAAAAGAAGATGCTTTAGACCTATCTCATTTGGTATGAGAGAAGTTGCTTTAGAGACCTAGAGACCTACCTACCACTTCTCTCATTTGGTATGAGAGAAGTTGCTTTAGACCTACCTCACTCATGTCAATGCTCGATTTTTTGGAGGCCAACCTCCCACCCCACATGTCCTCTTCAACATTTTTTTTTCTCTTGGTTTTGTGCCCACCCAAACCTTTTTCATGCTTTGGGTACCTTGAGGTATATCCCCAACCCAAAAAACTCTTCTATTATGTTGACCATGTTGGTTATTGGCTTCACCCAACAAAATTATATTTAACAATACACATATTCATAGACTTGGTTCCCCATGATCAATGCTCACTATATTCAACAATACACTTATCTTAAATTTAATTCATGTCTTATTAAATATTTCATAATTAAATAGTTATTTGAGAGCACCACCTTAGACCAGGCCATACCATTAATATAAAATGTACATTAGAGAAATGACCTAATTCAATTTCCTTCTATAAATCTAACCCTAACCCTCACCCAAACCCTAGCACTAAACCATCTTCTTCATCATCACCATCACCATCACCATCATCATCAACGTCTTCATCATCATCACCATCATCATCATCATGAATATCTTCATCATCATTGTCATCTCTAGGTTCCTCATCAACATCTCCATCATCACATCTTCTTCTTCATCATCACCATCATCTTCATCACCATCAACATTATCATCAACGTCTTCATCATCATCACCATATTCATCATCATCATTAACTCTAACTCTAACCCTAATTCAATTTCATTCTATAACTCTAACCCTAACCCTCACCCAAACCCTAGCACTAAACCGTCTTCTTCATCATCACCATCACCATCATCATCAACGTTTTCATCATCATCACCATCATCATCTTCATCACCATCACCATCATCATTTTCATCTCTAGGTTCCTCATCAAGATCTCCATCATCACATCTTCTTTGTCATCATCATCATCATCTTCATCGCAATCACCATAATCATCAATGTCTTCATCATCATCATCATTAACTCTAACTCTAACCCTAATTCAATTTTATTCTATAACTCTAACTCTAACCCTCACCCAAACCCTAGCACTAAACCGTCTTCTTCATCATCACCATCACCATCAACACCATTATCACCATCATCATCAACGTCTTCATCATCATCACCATCATCATCTTCATCACCATCACCATCATCATTGTCATCTCTAGGTTCCTCATCAACATCTCCATCATCACATCTTCTTCATCATCATCATCATCATCTTCATCACCATCACCATCATCATCAACGTCTTCATCATCATCACCATATTCATCATCATCATTAACTCTAACTCTAACCTTAATTCAATTTCCTTCTATAACTCTAACCCTAACCCTGACCCAAACCCTAGCACTAAACCATCTTCTTCATCATCACCATCACCATCAACACCACCATCACCATCATCATCAACGTCTTCATCATCATCACCATCATCATCATCATCAACGTCTTCCAGCTGGGAACGGTGGCGATACCTGCCCGGTCGACGATTTTGCAAATTTGACCCCAATGTGAAGGCCATGCCAATTTGCTCAAGGGAGCCATTTCTCATCTGAAGGCCCCCGAGCGTGCGTGGCCAACATGGAAAGGTACACAATGGCCATGTGGACCTGTGGGAGCCGACAGAATCCAAGTCCGCTCGCCAGTTTGGGTTCCGTGGCCCCGTAGCAAATCCCCAAAGTGTCCTTGAATGGCCCCACGGTGCCCAACTAGAATGCCTGTAGCATCCAAATCGTGGCTCCGTTGGTGAATCCGTCGATTCCAGTGGGTCTAGGATGTTGGGTTTTAGCTAGGAGACCCCCCATAGCATGCCTTGAAGACCCGGAAGCGGTGCCAATAAGCCATCTCTGGAGCTAGGGTTTTGCTCAGTGAGGGCCATTCCAAATTTGCTCAAGGAGGCCATTTCTCGTCCGGAGGCCCCCGGGCGTGCGTGGCCACCGTGGACAGGTCCACAAGGGCCATGTGGACGTGTGGGAGCCGATGGAATCCAAGTCCTCTCACCGGTTTGGGTTCCGTGGCCCCAGAGCAAATCCCCAAAGTGTCCCTGAATGGCCCCGGGGTGCCTGACTAGAATGCTCGTAGCATCCAGACTGTGGCTCCGTTGGAGAATCCGTCAATTCTGGTGGGTCCAAGAAGCCGAGTTTCATCTAGGGGACCCCCCACAGCATACCTAGAAGACCCGAAAGCGGTGCCAATGGGCCATCTCTGGAGCTAGGGTTTTGATAAGTGAGGACCATTCCAAATTCATTCAAGGGGGGCATTTCTCATCCGGAGGCCCCTGCACATGCGTGGCCACCATGGACAGGTCCACAATGACCACGTGGACCTATGGGAGCCGACGGAATCCAAGTCTGCTAGCCGATTTTCCTTCTGTGGCCCCGGAGAAAATCCCCAAAGTGTCCCTGAATGGCCCCTAGGTGCCCGACTAGAATGCCCATAGCATCCAAACCGTGGCTCCGTTCGCGAATCCATCGATTCCAGTGGGTTCGGGGCGTCGGGTTTCAGTTGGAGCCTCCCCCACAGCGTGCCTCAAAGACCCGGAAGCGGTGCCAATAGGACATCTTCGGATCTAGGGTTTTGCTTAGTGAGGGCCATTCCAAATTTGCTCAAGGGGGCCATTTCTCGTCTGGAGGCCCCTAGGCATGCGTGGCCACCGTGGACAGGTCCACAAGGGCCACTTGGACCTGTGGGAGCCGACGGAATCCAACTCCACTCGTCGGTTTGGGTTCCATGGCCCCGGATCAAATCCCCAAAGTGTCCCTGAATGGCCCCAGGGTGCCCGACTAGAATGCCCCAGGGTGCCCCACTAGTGCCATTATACAATGAACTTGACACATTCCAACATAACTTACCACTTTACAAATTAACATATACAACTACATACTATGTTGGTTTATTTCTGTTCGAATAAACATCATTATCCCTTACAATTCCAATCAATATAGATGATGGTTGGTCAAGTGTAGAGTGGAGAAACTAGTGTCTTGCCTAGCCATGAATTCATAAAAATTATGGTAGTAACACCCTACAAAAGAGATGGCTAGAGATGCCTTGGGAACAGTTTGATATTTTTTCTACTTCAAATAAGGTAGCCTACGAGAATAGTTTGGGAATAGTTTTTTTTATTGGTTTACATCATATTTTTCACCTTAATTAGTTTCATTTTTTGCTTTCTCCCTTAATGTTATCAATTCTAAATTTTGCACCTAGTTTGATTGCTTTGTCTTCATAGTGGAATGGTATATCCTTCCATTTGAGGCAATTTCCTTTACCATCATAAATTACTAGGTTATATAACACCTTAAGGAGTTGAAGAAACAACAACAAACTATTTCCTTATCTATAAACCTTGAGATGATTGAATGTGATTTTGAGTTTAAAATACCCATGGTTGAATTCAACAATGCATCACAATAGAATGAATGTATACCTTGTATTGTGCAAAACCTTAAGGAGGATGCAAATGTTTCTAACAAGGATCATGGTTTTGGGAAGGGTGATTAGCTGGAATATATTTTGACCTTTCAATGTGCAATATCTAGGGTGGGGAGGTGTTGGAGAGTGGGGAACTAGGGACTATACCAAAAATGATCATGTTGAATAGAGCATGAAGTGGGAAAGTCTTGGTTTTTGGAAAAAAAATCATTATTAAAGGTGAGGGGATATTGTAAGGATGGTAAATATGGATGAATATTATCATATTTGCATTCATAGAGAAAGGAAAGGTGCATATACTTACAAATATCCTCATTCCATACAATGGTATTGAATAAGAGATGAGAGAGTTGAGGTTTTGTGGATGAGTTGAAGTGATATTTTTAGTCATGTTTAGTGAGTGTGTAGTATTTTTTTCTAGCATAATATGAGGTGAAAAGAACAAAATTAACTTGGGAACTAATTACACAATGAGGAGGTTGCATACTTCATCTTGTCTAGTGTTCATTTGAGTTTTTTTAGATGTGATCTTGGGAAATCTTCTTTTCAAATTCATTGTTGTCTATGCATGGATATTGTTGTGGGCATATGATAGAAACAAAAAGGCATGGGAGAATCTCAAATCTTGTGAATGAAAAGACTTATTTACAATTCACCATACCTCTATAGAAATGATCTCCACTTGCAATGGAAATTGGTAGCTTGAATGTATCCACTAGATTCCAAGACCATTAAAGATGTTTGTTATATTCCAAGGGTGATTTTGTGTCCAATAAATCAATGAGTGTCCAAAATATCAATGAGTGTGAGCCAATAAGAAACCTGTAAGAGCTTGAAACCCGCGGAAGAAATGAAACCCATGTTTTTGGTAGAATTTCCGGGAAACAGAGAACTCTGTTTTTTTTAAACTAGTAATAGGGATGCGCACGCGTGCTTAAACGCGTGCACGCGTGTTTTTAGCGCGTACATGTCACTAGTGCGTACACACTAAAAAATGAGCACACGCCCTTGTATAACGTTTACACCATTTATTCCCCAACGTTTACACCATTTAATGCCAAACCTTCCCCCCCTTTGAAAATATTTGCATAAATTGGACTCGGTGATGAAATTTGAAGGGTGGGTCTTAGTTTTTATTTGAAGAGCTTACTCTTTGTGTCTTGACACATTTGATAATTTATGGTTGTCTATGCGCCTTGACCCAATTGATATTGTAAGGTGAGGATGTGCATGCATAATAATCCTTATTTATGACTATGCGATGAGGATTTAAATGGAAGAGGATGTAAAGAAATGTTATTTTTATACGTATTTTGATGGTGAGTGTCGAAGAGAAACATGGTGATAAACCACATATGTTTGGAAGGACGGAGGGAGGTTACATGATCATGATCATGCCACCAATCAAATTGAAGACAATTCCTGAGCCAAAAATTGTTTTTTTAAATTTGATTAATAACCATTGTGGTACTTTGGTCCAAATGTTTTTCTTAACTCATTGTTTCTCCATATTGTGTGCCTACTGCCACCTCTCTATATCAATGCATAAAATCAACCTCTGCTTGGTTTGTGGTTATAGTTGCATGCCATTATTTGTAGTTGCATTCCATTGAGTGTTGTTTAGAGTTTTCGTGAGTCTGTGACATTCATGCAATAAATGAAGTCTTGTAGAGGAGGACTCATCAAAGAGGCAATTTGAATTTCATTTTGACAAAAAACATATTTTGTAAAGATCAAATGCCATGAATGCATCCTCGGCCTACCATGCAAGACCATGGATATGTTGAAAAGCATTGAACATCATCGAAGAATGAAAACAGGTTCCTCGAGATCTTATTGAAGCATATTGAACTCAATTGAATTCCACCTGGGCCTTAATTGAAAATTATAGACCTCACGCGTCATCAATAACACATAATCCATGACACTATCCCTCTACAAGGATCTTTTTGCATATGAATTGAATATTGCTGCCATTATAATTTCTTCGACATCAAGGATTTATCTTGGCTCCTTAACCATGGCTAGTGGAGGGAAACAAGAGCCTCCAACACTAACTCTTGCTTCTTAGGCACAAACACCATGAATGAGTCCCTGGACCACCACATATGAAATCTATAGGGTATTAGTCAACTTCAAGTATGTTATGTATGCGATGACTAGGTTAGTTGTGAACCAAAAATAGGTCTCGAGGTCTGACCAAGGTATATGGACAACAAGAAGCTTCTCATGCCTTAAATGAAGCTTCTCAGGCTCAATCACCTTGAACAACACCTACAACTCAAGAAGCTTCTTAGGATATGATGTTGAATGCATCTTCAAACCACCACACATACCATGATTAGGCTACATTGCATGCCTTAAACATCATCATCATCATCATCTTCATCATCATCATCATATTCATCGTCATCATCATCATCATCATCATCATCCTCGTCATCATCCTCATCATCACCACCTTCTTCATCATTGTCATCATCATCAACATCTTCGTCATCATCATCATCAACAACAACATCATCATCATCATCATCTTCATCATCATCATCTTCTTCATCATCATCATTGATAATGATGATGATGACGAAGATGATGATGATGATGATGATGATGATGAAGATGATGGATGATGATGAAGATGAGTACGAAGATGAAGATGTTGATGTTGATGATGACGAATATGATCATCATCATCATCCTCATCATCATCAACATCATCATCATCCTCATCATCATCATCCTCATCCTCTTCATCATCCTCGTCGTCATCATCATCATTAATGAAGATGATGAAGATAATGAAGAAGATGATCATATTCTTCGTCATCCTCCTCCTCATCATCCTCATCCTCATCCTCATCCTCATCCTCATCTCCATCATCATCATCATCGTTATCACCCACTTCCTCATCATCATTCCCATCCTCATCATCATCATCATCATCATCATCT